>BMAV01015810.1:1549172-1620899 GCA_019973955.1 Trichonephila inaurata madagascariensis | reverse complement strand
TTTCATATAAGTACAGTATATACTTTTAAATGCATTTAGTAAAAAGCTGTTAATTTCAAATTACAAACAGACACTTCATTTTTATTTATATGTATAGATTATCTATGCTTGTATAGATGAAAAATAATGAAATCAATAATAATTCATTCCATTTTTGCTTTTAATTTTCACTCCAATAAATGTTTGTAATGGGTCTAAATCTAATATAAAGATATATAATCTTTATATGCAGCCGGCGCAGGATTATAATGCTTTCCGAAGTTGCCTGCAAGGTCATTTGGGTCGGCCATCCCTGTTATAAGTCAAGATCGGACAGCAAGAATGACACTTGAGAGCACAGCTTTGTATTCATGACCTTTTTCGAACTTGGAATCTTGAGTCTTAAGTCCATCACAAACGTGAACGATGGGGGGAAGAGAGCAATAAAAGAGGGGTCACAGACTGTAGAAGTCAAATTGGAACCCCACCAATCAAGAAGAATGCAGAAGCTCTCCTTATCTTTAGTTTTGAACAAAAGTAGAAGGGGGAGTGTTTAGTGTTAACATACGGTTGGGAACGAACAGAAGCCATCCCTAAACGTGAAAAAGGGGAAGATTCTAAAAGTGATGTCATTTTCTTTCTTCATGACAGCTGTCAGAACATAATCATCAGAAAGTTGAATAAAGTAAGCGAAAATTTGGAAGAATAGTAGCACATGAAAAAAATGCTTATTTCAAAATCGAGAAAATAATGGAAATTTTTTTAAAAAAGGCATATAATTCATCTTTTATGAAGGAACTATTTACCTTCGATCATTACGACACGAGTACTTCGCCGTTCCTTTGGACACGCCCAATTCCCCCCTCCCAGAAGAGGGCGCTTTTTCGTTGTCTGTCTAAGGGCCTCTTAAGACCTAGATCATGGATTGCATTTTGGGGTCAATTTTGCGAGTCCATGAAGATAAAAACTTATGAGAAGATAAGTTCCAATACCTACTTTATTCGTTAAAACCAAAATCTAAAAGCACGTAATATTGCTGAAAGTTATCCGCCTTCTAAAGGCAACTATTTAAAAGTTATTAACTATTTAAAGTCTCGATTTGGAAGAAAAGATTTACTGATTAAAGTTTATATTCGGGATCTATTGGCTTTAGTGAATAATAAATCAGCCAAAAAATTGACTGATTTATACGATAAACTTGGTTCCTATTTACGAGCGTTAGAAACATTAAATGTGACAACATTGTAACGTCGTCAGTAGTTAGTACACAAGAAAATTTGTTACAGCCTCATCTTAAAAAATTTTAAACAGTATTTAATAGCTTCATATGTTATTAAAATGTTCATTAAATAGGCCAAGCCGGGCGGACAGTCTTTTTCACTCGAGGTCAATCCTCATTTCGCCAGGCACTCGTCAATCCCTTGCTTTTCCGGGTAAATCTCCAGTTTACTCCATGGTTCTCTGTTTCCATTCCGGGCTCCGTCCGTCTCACTCCAGGGCTCTATCTCCAAGCTTCTCTCCGTCCGTTTGTTTTCCCTCTCCGTCCAAAATTAACCCCTTTTAAACACCAGGGGCGGGTCCACCAACCGCCCCTCGTCTTCCACATTGGCAGGCCAAAAAAAAGGTCTGCCCTCGTCCCCGGGCCACTTTCGTCTCCCATTTGCGCGGCAAACACAAACACCTTCCTCGTCCGTCTGGAATCCAAGGGCGCCATAACTCTCATCCAACTTCGGAAATTTCCATTCATCTCACACCTGGGCCTCATAGCCCTATTCTCTATGCATCGACTTGCATACAGGCTTCGCCTATTCAAGACTTTCATACAGGAATGCCTATTGTCACCGGCATTCTTTAGCCATTGTAAATTCCAGACCAGATGTCCGCGCTTGTCCGAGGCCAGACAACAAACACTGACCCCATGGCCACCTGCACTTGTCACCCAACATCTGTTTGGGGATGAATAGATAGGGTGACTTCAGATGAATTGATAGGGTGGGGTTCACCCCAATCGAAGACGTCACAACATCAAATTAAGAAGAAATGCTGTATCTTGTTGTGGAATCATGTCTCCCAGCGGGTCTTAAAAGCTTGGGACAGACATAGAAGAACATCGTGTTTTAGCAGAAAATGCGTTTGGATGTAGTTCAAATCGAAAGGAGTCCCATAAACAAAATCAACGAGATGAACCTATGGCTACTACACTAGCAGAAAACGCACATGCAGGAAAAATAAGCTGTATATTTTGTGACCCTCCTCATTCAAGCTAGGATCGTCAAAAAATGTCAAACAAGAGTTACGAAGACCGAAAATCAGAGGTTATGCGTCGGGGATGCCTTAAACCTGGTCATATTGCAAAAAAGTGTCACAGTAGTTTGGAATGCTTGAATTGTGGACGGAGACTCTTAGCAAGTTACCTTGCCCAGATTTACGCAAAGAAAATCCTTCTTCACTAAAGGATAACGGGAACAAAGCTAACAAGTGAAGAAATACAGAGAGCAGGGTTTGTTGTCATCGGCATAGTACAAAGAGAACAATTATCTGAATTAAAGGAAAATGGCATTTCAGTTCACCTTCAGCACCATGGTATGGTGATTGGTGGGAGAGAATAGTTTCCAGCATCAAGCAGATTCTACTAAAGTGCCATGGCAGAGTTTGTGTGACTTACGAAAAGATGCTCTTAATATTATGCGAAGGAGAAAGTATCCTTAGTGAAAAACCTCTCTCATACGTTTCGGAAAACCCGAATGAAATGACAGCAATAACTCCATCGCATTTCATTCAAGTCATCAGAGGAACAGAAGTACATGACGGATATGGTAGATTCAAAACATCTATACAAAAGAGGGCGTTATTTACAAAATGTAAGGGATAATTTACGAAAACGTTTTCAGAAAGAATATTTAGGAGAAGTGCGTAATCCTAAGTCAAGATCTAAGAGAAAAGAAATTTCCATTGGGGGAAATTGTCCTCATTAGATCAGATAACTTTAAAAGACTAAACTGGCCTTTGGGTCATGTCATTGAACTGTATCCTGGCAAAGACGGCATCGAAAGAGTAGCGAAACTACGAGTTGCTAACGGCTTTGTTATTAGACTTTTGCAAAGACATTCTCCTCTTGAAATTTCTGTTACCAACTTGCCATCAGATATAACACATAAGGTGAAAATTTTCCAGAACCCAATAAAGACTCTGACAGACTAAAATCTTCAGAGGTTCCTGTTCCAAGCCCTCCAGTTCCCAACACTGTGGCAGAGGTTTCACAGCCAGTGAAACACAAACACGTTGCAGGCAATTTTAATTTTGTATTTTATTTTTATTGTTTTATATTGTATTTAGTTTTGCTCGCAATACGAATGGTGAGATTTTGTTGCCACTCCTAATAAGTTCGATATTTCCAGTTTGATATTTGTTTTGAACTTATCTATTCATTTTGAATCTGGCAACAGAATTTTAGTTAAATAAGTTTTTAAATGTTCTAAGTAGTTAACGTTTTTTGCTAAGAAAAGGACTGTGTATAATTTATATTTACGGAGCGTGTGCTCAATTAATTAGTTATTTTATGTAAATAGCTTCATTAATTCATAACTGTAAATAGCCTCATTTATCCTGCATGTCGAAGAAAAAAGAATATTGAAATCAAAGAGAATTAGTTTCTCGTGTCACATTAGCATTTGAATTCTAGTACTTTTTCTTCTTTAAGGCCTTAGGCCACTCTAGAGGAAGAAAGAAATAGGCTTCTTGAGGATTTTTCTTTTTCAGAAGTACTACAAAATAAATTGAGATTACAAAAACGGGGTGTTATTATACGTATCAGTGATTGATTGCAATAATTTGCGATCAATTTCAAAATGGCGGCTGTGCAGCACTTTCGCGATGACGTCTCCGTTTTTTTAGGGTTCCCGGTCTAACTAACAGCTAATGTAAATTTTAATCATAATGATTCAAAGAATTTTTTTTCGATTATATATAACTGCTATAGAAGTATGTAGAATTTTTGACCAAATGGTACACTTCTAATAGGAAAACGAAAAATTTGCCTAAAAATCGTCAGATGGTTGTTAATAACAAATGAACTATACCTTATAAAAAAAATCCTATATACTTCCATAGACAATATATTTTTCAAGATGTATTCAAAATTTCACATGATTGGTTGAAAATTGTTCCAGTTACGAGTCCGACCAACTTAAAAAATGCAGTTTTTGAGATAAACGCGTTTAAAGTTTTTAGTAGAAAATCATGAATGATTTTGCAATACTTTTAATCTGAGATGCCTACACCATACAATTGACCTTCCAGATTATCAACCTGTTCTTGCATTTCTTTTCTGCTTGATAGAGACCATTTAAATTTTTTTTAAAAAAGCAATCTTCGAAAATTCTAGGGTGGCCTTAATAAATGAGGGACAGTTTGCCGGTTGGTCTCTTTATACATTTTGTGGTAATTATACACTGTCCGGTGTGAAACTCTCCACAATTGATGCATCTTGTATGGCTGGAACAGAATCGAGATAAGTGGGTGAAGCTAAAACATTGCCGTTGTTTTGCCTATAAATAGTTGAACTCGATGGCTAAAAAAACCAAAGTTTTACGCATTCCTGTATATTTACACCTAGAATGGTAATTAAAACGGGAGATACTTCTGGATGACTATTATGCTTAACAAAACATCTCATTCCAACATTTGCATTCTTTAACTCTGTTGCCACGTGAACAGTAGTTGGAATATCAAAAGGCAGGAATCGCGAAGTGAACTCTTGCCAATTTGATCTATAGTTAGTATTTGAACAGCGCATACAGGATACTAATTTTTATTTTACCGCTTCGAGTAAAGTACATGTTCGTTCTACTGTCAGGTCTAGGTATATTTTGCACTTTATTTCAGTAGTGAGAATTCGGTTTAGGGATGCAAGCTGACTTTTCTATATATGCTAAAGTAAAATATTGAGATTTCATTAAAGTCGTTCGCAAAATAAGTTTTTGGTAAGTTTCACAGGTCTTGAAATATTTAAAATCTGTAGCTTCTGTCATTACGTTATACTACGGATTGCAATACCGGTATTTTGAGCCATTTGTACAACTTTGTAATATCGATATTCACAAGTTTAAATACCGTTTTTTCCGTATTCACTAGAAATTTTTTAAATTGTCTCCACTATATGATCAAGGTTCGCCAACATAGCAAAATAGTATACGTTTTTATGTCTCCCTAACAGGTGAAATTAATTAGACTGTGAATATGAAGTGGCATCGTACAATCAAGATATGTAATAAAATGTTAATGGCCAAAACTATCATTTTACACCTCAGGGCGATACTGCACGCACGCAGGATTCGTAGTTTATATTCGTATATGTGAAAACAAGGTTGATATTTCGATACTTTATAAATTGGTGAGTTTGTTAACCACATATCATACTTTAGGGTCCAAAATACTTTTTTCCAGATTCATTATATATATGCTTATAAATAATAACCCATAATAAGGAATAAAAACACCTTTAAAGAACATAAAAAATCAGTTGATAATACTCAGGTTTGGTTTCATTATTTATATGATGAAAAGAATATAATGATACAGCGTAAAAAATGTTCAAGAGTTATTAAAGTGAATGAAGTACACACACACACAAGAGGATTCCATACACATTCAAAAATGAGATATTATAAAAATGTTAAAGAAAGAATCTAATTGCGATGAGGACACAAATTTAAGCAGTTTCTAAGCCCAAGCCATCAGAGATTTAAGATTATTTTGAGAAAAAAAAAGATAATTTGGATGATATTGTAAGTAAAATGACAGCATTAGATGGTTTTCCCTTTCGAGTGTTTTGTGCTTCTACTGAATTATGAAAATCACTATCTGCCAGAAGTTTTAAAAATCTAGCATCGATTCATTCCTTAAGAACTGTGTCGCCAATCCGGTATAGTGGTTAGCGACGTTGACTGCTGAGCTGTTGGGCCTGGGTTCGAATCACGGAGAAGACATGGATGTTTGTAAATGTATAGTGCATTTACGGCATAGGGGCACTTTAAAAGCCATCAAGCCGCAAGTCCTTTCCTGAGGTTGGTGGAAGGGGAAGAGAGGTCCTTGACCACCGCCAAGGTGTCCTCCCTTAAAATTGGGGTGGAACCGAGCTAAATCATTCTGTCACTTGTATGGTGCTCAAAGACACCAAGAAACACGTTTTCTTTCTTTTTACTGGTATCCCGGTATTAAGATCTAAAAAAAATATCAAATACCGGTATTGAACTTTTAGTCCAATATTGCAATCCCTATGTTGAAACGTATCCTCAATATGTCCAGAATGAGGAGTGACTCAGCTTGAGCCTCCGTCAGATAAAAATTAATATGAAAAAAAGAAACTGTTTAACTCACCAGATAAGAAAGAAAAAAATATCTCTAGTACCTCTTTCTTAGAGGTCTAACAAAGTATATTAAATAAGAGGGAAAAGAAACAAAGAAATTTTTTTTTCTTAAGTCTTACAGTACGCAAATTCGACCACCTCAGAACACGTTTACTGGTCAAGCTCTTTTGGCGTCATTTTATCAATTTTGGTTTCGACCACAAACCTAACTGGCGAGTGGATATGTAGCTTAAGTTATTTTGAAACTTGTCGAACCAATAACTGATCATGAGGAATACACTGTGTCAAGAAATAATGGTACTCAGCAATTTAATGCAGCCCATTTGACAAAAAAAAGGTACTTACGTATTATACCATCGTAAAATTTTACCAAAATTAAAAGTCATTGCCAAACGTTGTCATCCTTATTTTTGTATTAGAACATGCACAGGAACAGTTTTCCCTTATTGGTTGAAAATCGCATTTGGTGCCATATTTTAATTTGAAGAAATTGGTCAATGCTATAATACGCAAATTCCCAAATAATTTATTCAGCGATTGTTTTAGTATGTAATTTTTTTTTAAAAAAAATACACTACTAACATATTATTGCAACCATATTGGTCACAAAAGCACAAGGTTGCCAATTCAGTGCTTACAACACATGCGAAATCAGGGTAGACAACTTCGCAAGTTACATTGAACGTTGGCATTGTTGTGATACGAATACCCAAAATACGAGATGAGAAAAAACTTAAAGTAATTTCAATGATATTTAATACAACTTTTTTTATGAAAAAATTTTCTTCACTGTATATCCAGAAACAGATGTTGGTTACATGAGAACTAATGAAAAATTGTATTTCATATGCATTTATAAACATACTTCTTTAGGCATTTCCTAAGCTATTTGCGACAATTTAATAAAACTGATGAATGCAGCATTTCATAAAAAAATCCAATTCAAAAGTTTGTTCACAGCAATTCACTCTTCTCATAATTATATTTTTTCAACCTTCGATTTTATTACCATGAGGGCTATATTTGACCAAGCTGTATTTTTAAATTTTGGAAATAATTATCAATTAGTGTAAACATCCTTGAAAAAGGTTTTTTTTTTCTTAATAAAATTATCCTACAAGAGAAGGGGGGGGACGACATCAAGGGCAACAAAATTATTTTTAGAATGTTAACAATGATAATTATTGTAAACAACATAATCCAGTTTTCTATAATAGCGATGTTGATTTTATTCAGCTGTGAAGTCCTTTCCTCTTTCAGTGATTTTATATCAGTCACTAACAATGAAGAGAGATATTTATACATACTTTTCATTAATATTTTAAATGCTTTAAAGTATCATATTTCAAGAATGTAAATATTTGTCAATGTTATTTTTTTAAATACTGAAGTGCATATGGACTAATAAAATTACTTATATTACAAAATCAGAAAAGTCCTTAAATGCTGTGATTGATTTCTAAAAATATTTAAACTTTTTAAAAACATTTAAAAAAAAACTATTATAAGCTTTGACATTATAACTTTTTTATAATTTAAGCTCAAACATTAAGCAAAAAGATTTTAAAAAGTATTACAAATTTATGAAAATATTTAATATTAATTTCTACTTAATACTTCTATACTTAAGTAACAAAATTAAAAATATTTCTATTTAAAAAGTAACAAGATTAAAAAAGTGTTTTGCCATATTTATCAATACTTAAAATCAATTCAAACTTTTCAAAGCAAAGTTTATTTTTGACAACTATATGACACGAGAGATGGGAAAGCAATAATAATATTCACATATCACAATTTAAAGTATACATTTCTCAAGAATAAATTATCAAATGAAATAAATTATAAATAAAGGATACAGAGCATCTCTTTATATGTACATCATTCTTGGATGCCTTTTCATTGCATTATGAAAATGAAGAAATTAATAATCCTTTAAGTAAACCATGGATGACAGAATTAAGCATCAGAGAAAATGTTCCAAAATTTTTTAAACATACTCTCATAAATTATAGTTGCAATTATTTAATGACACCAAGATACAAAACGAATTTTTACTGAAAGAATGAAAATATAATGCAACAAATTAATGTACCAATTTATTTACAAATGTTCACTTTTAATATAACCACCTTTGACTTCATACATAAAAATTCTTTTTTTTTTTTTTTTCATTTATAAATGGTACATGGAAATTACAAACATGACAGTAAATTTTCAATTTTGTTTGCATCATACTCTAATCAATTCCTTGGATGTCTCTCATTATACTGGTCAATAATAGGAAAGATGAAAAAACATTGCCTAACTATTTGAACAAAAATATTCAAATGTGATTCTCATATTTTAATTTTAAAAATAAATTAAACACTTTTTGTTTTTTAAAATGTTTTCAAAAACAGCATGAGGATAGAATGCAAACTTTTTTAACAAATTGTCAAAGATATATATAAATTTTTAAATAATTATTAAAAAAACAACTTAAAAATTCTGAAGGGGAAATTAATCAACTAATTCGCCACACTTTTTTTTCAGGGTTTTATTATTATTCAACAACTCACACAGAAATTGTATAGATGCATTTGTACAAAAAGAAACAAAAAAACAAACAAAAAAAAAAAAAAAAAACCACATTGAACTATTTCACAGTGTAAAAAGTTTGCATTCATAAAAATTTATTAAGTTCTAAGGTCAAAAATACTGCCATTTCCCGAGAATTGTGTCTTTGATAGCATCAACATACTGTGCAGGAACCCAGTACAGCCAATATCTTGACGCCTCTGTTGTACCTAGTTGAATGCCCTAATGTAGGAGAAAAATTTGAAGATTGAATAACAGAGAATCTTATTTTATGTTTTTTACATGAAATCTAATACATTTACATTCATTGTAATACTGTAATCAAAGAACTTCTACGTCGGTTAGCTCAAATAATCTTTAATTCATAGTTTTCAAATTCCAACTCATCAACATTCAAATATATCACAGTTACAATCATATCAAACAGTTAATAGTATAAAAACGAGAGGTTTGCACAAGTAGAAATTGGCATCCGCTTTTCTCGCCAAACTGACCGGTTGCCAGCTCATGCTCGAAAAGAGTGCGTACTACTGTCTATCTTTTAACATTCTCATTACACTCCCCCTCTGGTTCTGAAGCATCGTCCTCAATAAGGAACTAGCAGAATTGTCCTACCTGGATCTTCCGGGAATGTAGTCGATAGATTCTCCCCTTACACCACAGAAGACCGCCACGATGAGGTGGTGTACTAGCAGACATTATATGCCATTCTCTCAGGAAATTCCTCTAGGAATCAATGGCTGTTTATATGGCCTTCCTCTTTTCTTGAGAGGTACTACAGGAGACTGGTTCTCTGTGCCACTCAGAAAAGGTGTTAAAACTGATGTATGGTAGACACCTAAAGGTTCGTAAGGTTTGTCACAACTGGCTACTACAAAGGTAGTGGGAGAACTCTGGGATAACACAATGTATGGCCCGTCTCTCCTTTTATAACCTTTTTTATCATTAGAATAGTGCAAATTTTCTTCGTGTGAATACCTATAAGAATTCTTGCATGATCTTCTGTTATAGTTCCTTCCGGAATGGTTTTCCTGAGAAAATTTACCTCCCTGATGGTGATAATTGTTTTCTCTATAAGACGACGGATGCTGTCTCTCATTATATTGATTACGATTAGCCTCTATATATTTTGTCTCCCTCTCTTAAAAGAGTCTCTCCTCCCATCTTGAAAATGAGTATCAGAGCAATATGCATTTCTTCTCTGGTGATCAAAAAAGGCACCCTTTGAAGAATTTCCAGCACAGATATCTTGCCTTTTGGATTCATCTTCATCATATTCAGGCTGATTATTTTGGAAACATTCTTTATCACTTCGTGAAATACTTTCAGGTGCTTCATTTAAAGATTCATTCGAAATTTAAGCACAGTCACTTTTGTTATTTACACTGTCATAATTTTGTCTTCCAGCATCTTGATAATTTTTATTTTTACTATTGTACTTTTCATAAGAATTAGGCCCATACCTTCTCCCTCTGGTATCTGAATTGGAACGGTGATAGAAATTCCCTTTCTTTTCCCCATCATATTTTCTGTTTGAAACATAATAATTAGTTCTTTCATTCTTTTTATCTGAAGGAATATATCATCTTGGTCTAGGAGACAAAACTGTAACTAGAGAAGTATCATGGCGGGCTTCAGCAGAATAATCCTCTGAATCAGCCTTATTTTGAGGCAAAAAATATCCTTCCGTATAATGTTCCTCCACATCAAATCTTTCTGGAGAATAGCCACCCCTATTTTTAAATCGTTTAAAGTGCTGTTCATTGGGTTTTGGATATCTGTTAAATCTTTAGTTTCCCCTATAAGAATTATTGCGATTAGAATTACCTCTTGACTGCTTATTGTAACCTTATCTATCATTTTTGTCCTTCCATCATTTCTAGATTCATTACCAGAGCCAATACGCATACCTTTACTTCCTGATGCTCTATCCTTTTCTACTTGTTTCTAGTATATATCAGCCAAAAGGGTATTAATTTCTTTCCTTAAGAGTTTTTTCCTGTTTGGAGATAGTCTATAAGGTGCAGTTGAAACTGGTGGGTGGTCACCTGTGTTTATAAAGTGTTTTACGAATGGAGTTGGTTCTCCCCCTAGTCTGAAAATATCTTTACTTTCATTAAGCAGGGCCATCAAATCATTTCTTTCTTCTACATTTAGGGCCCGTCTTTCTTCTTGCAAATGGAGATCATTGGTCTCAGTTTCATCAACAGGCTTGCTTTGTAATGGAACCTCACTGGGAATCGAATTTGTGGGACAAGAACTACTATTTATTCGACAGGACTGTTGTTCTACAGGCAAAGGAGCATCTTTAGAAAAAGGTATCCCAAAGCTTGCTTTATTGCCAAAATACCAAAAATTGTTATGCATGACCACTACAATTCCTGATGTCCTTAAGAAGTCAACACCTAAAAGAGTGCAGTTACCTTTTGCATGTGGCAAAAAAATTAAGTCAATTTGGAAAGTTCGTCCACCTATGGCGATTGGTACCATAGCCTTTTGAACAAGGGATGTGGATTTTTGACCATCAGCTAGACACATAGCAAGATGAAATTTGGAGAATTTTTGTCCATGATTTTTTAAGAATTTAAACGTTAATTCTCCCTTGACTGACTGGCTGACTCCTGTATCAGCACACAAACCGTGCCTGTAGCTTCATAGACTTTGATGTCAAGTAGAGCTACTGGGGAGGTAAGACAAGTGAACATCTGTATCGTGTTGACAGAGGCACTCTCCTTTTTTTAGTGAGCATTGACATCTCGATTTTATAAATCCAGGGTTGCCACAACCATATCAAGAAATAGGTGGATGACAGCCAGTGTTGGTGTTTCGTGCTGGCATGTAGCTAGGGTTAGCAAAAGTACTGTTGTGGTTACCCGAAACATTCTTTTCAACTTTGAATAAATGAGATTTTCTAAACACCGGATTGCTTGTTTTTCTAGAAAATCTTGAGGATTATTTAGATCTTGCGGTTTTGGGAGTTTTGTTGATTTTTGCGAAGAAGGTGTAACATTTTTGTATGAGTCCAGCTTTTCTGCTAACGCAACTGGATCATTCAGTTGTTCCCAAGTGTCTAAGAAATGATTCTTGAAATCAGGTTGACACTTTTTTTTTAATTGATCTGCTATGATGAGATCTTGCAAGATTTAAAATAAATTGATTTCTAATTCTTTTAGACAACCTTCAAAGAAGGTTCTTAGCTTAAAAAAGAAATCTTTCCACGTGGAATGATCCTGTTTCTGGTGTCGGCGAAAAAGGACTCTGAAATGGTCAGCTGCCAGCTTGAACCTTTGCAATAAAATATTGCAAATGTGGGCATAATTCCTAAACATCTCTTCTGGTTCTCTTGCAATTAACCTGCTAATATCACTTGGAATGATTCCAATTAAGTGAGATACCCAAAAATCGGCAGGTACATTTAGAAGCTTCATTTGTCTTTTGAACATTGTTAAAAACAATGATATGTCATCTTTATCAGGGATGAATGTGGATAAAACTGTTTTCAAATAAAGCCTCATGGGGCTAGAATCCATTTGAGAGGAATTACCTGCGGATGCTGGAGGATTTTGTGCTTGTAATTTAAGCTTTTCTGCTCAGCTAGGCACTTATCCTCACATTCATTTTCTTTCTTTTCGAACAAGTCAATGACTTTATCATCTAAAGTCACAGACTCGTAGCTCACTTGCTAAATTATAGAGGTCTATTTTCTTGCCTTTTGAGAGAAAAGCCATATTTGACCTCTTAAAATAAAACTAAATTTGTAAAACCACTTGTAAAACTCTACTCTTGTAAAACCTAAAAACTTGCAAAACGAAATTGAATGATTTTTCGGGAATCGTCATAAAAAGTCCAATAGTCAAAATGGATCAGTAAACAAAATTGAAATGATTTGAATGCAATCCAAAATTTCTTTGTAGTCGGCAGCTACACTTAAGAGAAACTACTTTAAAATTCTTTATGAACTAGGTGTTCAGAAATTAACTTGATAATTTTTCGTTGGGCACCACTTGTAATACTGTAATCAAAGAATTTCTACGCCAGTTAGCGCAAATAGTCTTTAATTCATGGTTTTCGAATTTCAACTCATCAACATTCAAATATATCACAGTTACAATCACATCAAACAGTTAATAGTATAAAAACAACAAGAGGTTTGCATGAGCAGAAATTGGCATCCGCTTTCCTCGCCGAGCTGACAAGCCGACCGGTTCCCAGCTCGTGATCGAAAAGAGTGCGTACTATTGTCCATCTTTTACCATTCTTGTTACACTATTTAATTGTACTAATTTCTTTGAATTAAAGTCTTATTCATTTAGAACACGCTTTTAATTTAAAACACTGGTCAAAACTTTAAAATATTCATATGGCAACCTAAATTAAGAAAAGTAAAACAGCTACTAAAATACAACCAATTTTCATCCGTTGTTTTGTTTAAGGACAAAGGAAACATTAATGAAAAGTTAATAAATCAAACACTGTCAACCACACTGCCAATCAAAGTCTCTTATTTGTGCTTCAATTTATAAGATGTCCAAAAAATGTCATAGATTTTTTTTTTATGAAATGACAGTTTGTCTTTATTGCCTAAAATTAGTGATGAATAAAATCAAGCACTGAGGAAGTGTTTGGCATAAATAAATCCTTCACAAACCCTGTCAAGGTCATTTCATTACATTCTAAAGCCTTCATAATCATTTTACTGCAAATGATTGTACTTCAGAAAGTCATGCATATATGCCAGGGGCAGTTAATGCAGTGACTGAGTGAGGGATACATATCAGCTAACAGCAGTTAAAGGGGTTAAAAATATGCATGAAGACTTCAGTCCACTTAAAAAATTTCGTTTTAGTGAATATGAAAATATAAAAAGGATTAATTTTATAATAGTTCTATTGAATAAATATTTGTACCTCATAATAACTGAATTAAACAATTCTATCACAGCTTGCATTTCTCACTTAAAATAAACTTAAGAGATTTTCTTTATGCATCAAATCTATATCCTAATATATATTATAAACCTGAAAGTTTGGTCATCTTTCACACAAAAACTGAATGGATTTTAATGAAACTTTACAATAATATAGCTTATAAATCAGAATAACACATAGGCTATAATTTATAAAGATATTGTGTGTAGTTTTCAAAATATAACGACAATTGTCAAGAAAGTAGGAAAAAATTCTGCCAGTTGCAAAAAAGCCTGTGACAGCATTCATCTATCTTTTTTATCCTTTTGCTTTGTCTACGCCATGCCTCAGTGCGCTCTCGCTTTTAATTTATTCCGTTCATCAGTGTAATCACTATTTTTTTTATTTCATAATAAAACTAGATTTCGAAGGGAGAGGTGGTGGCAAGATTTTAACATAAAATAAATACAACAAAAAGTAATATTAATGTATTAAACTTCCTGATATAAATTATTTACACTATTTTAAGTGTTCATTACACAAAATTTGTAACAATGACAGTTGAAGGAAAAACTATGAAATTAAAATAAAATATCAAAATGTTTTTATCAGTTTTTTTTTTAATTCTTTTTGAACGTTTTTTTTTCTTTCAGTACATGTAAATATATATCTACACTTTCCCCCATACTGTTTTTTATAACTTAGATATATATATGTTTATTCAAGCATTAAAAATAAGCAATCGTTTCAATAGCTACCTGTAAATTTTTCTTTTATTCATTACTTATAGAAAATGGATTTTAATTTATATATATATGCTTCTTAAAAGAATTATTTCTATTATTTCATTACTAAATTAATTATTTGTTAATTAAAAAGTACATCATCTATTATTTTGGATAAAAATACATTTCAGATACATTTTTAAGCTAACTATACGTAACGATTGATTGATTCACGAAAATCTGAAATTTATTATATTATTTTAGTTTCTTAGAAACTAACTATTATTAAAAAAATGATGAAAGTTTTTTATGTTTTACTCTTAGCATTAGAATTGTTTTCTTCTTATTGCTTCACATTAATAATTTTTTAACTAATGCAATATTGTTTTTTAAAAGTCATACATCGAAATTTGGAGCTATATCTTATCTGTGAGGGGGAGGGGGAAGAGGGAACAATAATTTTACAATAAAAAAAACTCTGTGTTATGCCGGGCTAGAGAGAGGGGGAAAAACTTGTCTTAAATCGAAAATATGTGGAACAAATTTCGAAAAAGGGAAATTTAATGAAATAATTTTAGAAATCACTCACATTACGCATGTACAAACACACACACATAATTGCTGGCTTCATGAGGGGAGGCCCGTGCAAAGCCGGGCCATGCAGCTAGTTTTTAATATAGATTGATTTTAATATATTTTTAATATAGATTATTTTTAATTATTAAATTAAAACTAATTATACTGAGCATATGTAACAACTTCCCAGTAAATTATTTTGTATAGTTTATTAAATAATGGTAAATGAAGAGATGTCAACTTTGCTGACTAAAGTTTACCCACATATTATGTAATAAGCTCATTGATGCCAATTGTATGATATGGGCCCTATATTAAAAATGCATCACATAAAAAAAGAAAGAAAAAAAAACTGAAAGGAACACACAACAAATGCAAGAAAAGATTTTGTCATCAAAGGAAAGCTAAAGTAAAATTGAGCAAATATACAGGGTAAGTCAAAATGACTACAGTGATTACAAACAGCTATAACTATTTAATGGAAAAGAATTTATCAAAAAAATTTACACAGAATGTAGAAGGAATTTCAAAATTTCTTTAAGTAAGGTGCAGTAAAGTTGAGGCCTATGCATGCGCGAGGGGAGATTCATTAGTGAAAATGACGAGACCTGTGCAGAAAGCATTTTGCGAGTTAGAATTTAACAATTGTCATTCTGTTATCACAGTGTAGAGATTTCATCAACATTACAACTAAGAATCTGTAAATGCAAACAACATACACAGAGAAACAGGATGTTTGTGTAAAGGGAAAAGTAGCGAAGTGAGTGACTGTGCAGTTTAATGGAGCAAAAGCCAATTCTGTGCTAGAGAAATAACAGAAGGCCACGTGATTTAGCGGAAAACGTCGAAAAAATTCCACACAGGTATAAACAAAACCCACAGAAATCGACATATGAAGACAGTAGGGAGTTACAAATGCCACAAAAAACATCATGGCATGTTCTCAGACATACGCTGAAAATGACACTATATGTAATTCAACGTGCTGCAATTGAAACCAAAAGACTGTGGTAAATGCTACATTTATGCTGGAAAGCATGGAAGATGATACAATGCCTGATTGTCTCATTTTTAGTGATGAATAAACCTTCCACATACATGGGAAGGTTAACCAGTACAGCAGTGGAATATGGAGTACTGAGGTCTTACACTGTAATTGAAAAAGAACATGACTCAATAAAAGTTAATATGTTCTGCTCCTTCTCATCGCGTATATTGTACAGTCCTTTTCTTCAGTGAATGAAGTGTTACATCAAATGTTTACCTTGCCAGGCTTCAGTTAAGGTTAATGCCACAGCAAGACTGATTCCACAGATTACATCTTTCAGCAAGATGAAGCACCCCCACACTGGGGAATGGAGATTCACACATTTTTAAACCAACATCTTCCAAGAGGCCAAGCATGTCTTATGCTCTTGGACACTGAGATCGCCGGACTTGGCACCATGTGATTTTTTTTTATGATATAGTAAAACAATTGAAGAACTGAAAGTATGTATTTGTAATGTGCTTGTGTCGGTGACTGCACAAACGCTTCAGAATGTATGCCGTGAAATGAAGTACCACCTAGATGTCGTCCATGTGACCAAGTTAGGTCACATAGAAGATATATGATGTATGTATGTATACAAAATTTTGTTCCATCTACATTCTGTGTTAATCTTATCAATAAATTCTTTTCCATTAATTATAGCTGTTTTTTAATCACTATATTCATTTTGACTTACCCTGTATTTTATAGCTTCTTTGTCACACAGATAAAATACAAAGTTGACAACAAGATCTTAAAATACTAAATATTGATTCTGAAAATAATACTACTTAAATCTAAATCAAAATATAAAAGAAAAACATTTACCATAATATGATATTCTTCATGGCCTTCAATGGGTTCACTTACAATGGTTTTTATAGAGTTCATAGGAATCTTATCAGTTCGCTCTTAAAAGACAAATATATTTATCATAACAAATTCAAAATTCCTAATTACTTACAAGTGTAAAAAAAAAAAAATACAATAAATACTGGTAATAGATATTGCATAAACTAATTGAGCTTTTTTAAGGCACATATTCAAACAATTTGATAGATATTTCAAGTAAGACAAGTAAAAATCAAAGATTTGGCAAATTAAAAATTTTCACTCATTTACTTTATAATCGAATAAAAACTATTTTAACTTGAAAAAACACTTACACAAATTAAAATATTACAAATAGATGCAAATATAAATAAAAAAGATATCTTTCAATACTTTTAGCAAAACAAGCCTAAAAATGTAATACAATTTTATATTGAATTCCTATATGAGAAGGAAAAAAAAATGTAAATTTAAAAAACAGCAAAAATTTTCCACACAAATGAATATAAATAAATAATTAATAAAATTACCTACAAATAATAGAAATTTAGATATTAGGTAACATTATCTTTACCCCAATAAATTTTACAAATTTATACATACTGTAAAATTTACAATTTTAAGATAATTATTAAGTCAAGTATTATAAGAATTCTTTTCGTACTTAGTGCATATTTTAACTACAATAATAATTACTTTACAAATATAAATACAAAGGTTTACTTAAATTTGCAACAATTCTGTGCTGACAAATTTATTTTTCAAATTAGAAAAATGTGACAAAAAATTAGAATATAAATTATTTAGATAAGTGTTTTTAGTTTATTTTTTGAACATATTTTTTTTTTTGTGAACATTCTCTACAGCTAAAAAAATTACCTTTGGTTCCAATCCATACTTGGTCAAGCTCTAATTTAAAGGTCAATCTCACTTTTCCTCCAGACTTATTCACCATCCCTGATAAAGGAAAAGGTGGCAAACTGTCCTATGGGGATATAACAAATATTTTCCTCAATACAAAAAAAAAAAATCCATTTCATAAATGAGCTCTAAATTCAAAGAACTCAAAACTTATACCACATTCAAATATGTTAAAACTGAAAGTAACAAATGTATAAGAAAAACTCAAATTGACAATTTAAGAAAAAAACACACACAGTACTGCAATTCTTTTTAATTTGAAAATAAGCTATTAATGTGTGTGTGTGGCTGGGGTTCTACTAAACATTTATAATTCGCCAACATAGTACTATTCATAATTCCCCATAGAAGATTCTATGTCCTATGTTTAAATACCTCATATATAAAACACACCTTGACATAATTGGAACAGCAATAGATCTATAGTCAAACATTAATAATTTAAAAGTCTGTTTCATTTTACAGTCTATTATTGAAAATCTATGAAAGTACTATATATTTAAGGTAAAATCAAATATAGAAATTTTAGGTTTGTTTATTAACACAGCAATCAGAAGTAATAGAAAAAGCTATTGGTGAAAGAACCTGTAATTTTCAACCTTGGTCAAATAACAAAAAAGGATGGGGAAAACATAAACAATACAGTTCATGTTTGTGTTATTGAAAGAAAAATATCAAAACTAAAAAATTTGCATACATATGCAATTTTAATACAAAGTTAAGATATCCCTTTGATGTTACACAATAAAGCAATGGGGATTATTTTTAACCATTATATATTTTAAATCGTTTTAAAATATATAGAATAATATATAAATAAATAACAATAAATTCACTTTGAAAATGGAAAAAATAAATCCAACATCACTAACCTTAGCATTTTTTATACCAGGCTGTATATCTTCTGGTACTCCTTTGTCAATAATTTTTTTATGCATCTAAAAAAAGCATAAATAAAAATTTATGCTTATTGTACTCATTTTTTTTAATGCTCAAAGTATTTAAGCAATATTGGCAAAGAAAAAAAGACTATGAAAAAAAATCACTTCAACACTACAAAACCTACCAAAATACAAAGCAGTTAATTTCTAGATTTTTAAGGAATGATGACTTATTCTTGTTTATTGAGTAATCAAAAATTATTTCATTAATTCAATATGCCATTTTTTTTATTCGTAACAAAAATTCAATTTTTAAATCCTTCCATCATAAAAATTAAGATAATTTAACTAAAAAAAATTTTTTTAATTACATTTAATGGTGAAAAATAGAGAAAATATTTAAGACATTTTAGAAAATATAAGTTTTCGGTCGAAGGCAAACAAGAATTCTGTGGTCTTTTAAACTACAAAGTAAAATTTACCTTTTGTTTACAAAGGGGCTCTTTTGTTGCAGCTGGAAAAATAAAAGAATAATACTTTTAGAATACATAAAATAAATGATTGTGTAACACATAAATAACCAAATCAAAAAAAAAAAAAAATCATTATCAATTACTAGAAGCATATTGGTTTTAAGCAGTTAATAAAAACTAGATGAATTGCTCTCTAGCACAGCACTTGGAAGTAAAATACTGTAAAATAAAATTGCATTACATATTATCTATCTATTTAAAAGAGAAAAGTGATTCAGTCATTCACTCATTTATTATCTCAAAAACTATTGGACCTACAGACTTGACATTTGGCAGTCATGTTCCTTTTTCATGGAATAGAGATCTTATAAGAATGGATTTTGGGAAAATCGCCCCTCAAGTGGGTTGTTATGTGAAAAGAGGCACTAGAGATAAACATTCCAGATTTTGAATTATTAGGCCTACACACTTGAAATTTGACACATTTCTTTTACTGAGTAGATCCACTAAGAAAGATTGCAATATTGATTCCTAAAAGGGTGATTGTGAGAGGTTAAGGGGCAACAATTCCTGAATTGTTAGTCCCATACACTTAAAATTTGGAAAGCATTTTTCTTTTGTTGAACGGACACCCATTAGGAATGGATTTTATAGAAATTGATTTCTATAAGGGAAAATGTATGGGCATGGAGTTACTGGGGGGGGGGGGTAGAGAAAAAAATTCCTGTTATCAAACTACTAGACCTACAATAATAAAATTTGGTATGCATGGTTCTTTTGTTGAATTGAAATTTACTAAGGTCATAAGGAAATCAACTCTCAAGAGAGTTATAGGGCATATTGATAAAAAAAATTCTGTTTTTGAAAAAAACAATTAAAAATGAGTTTTGCATAAAACCACTTTGGGAGAAGAGGTGGTTATGAGAGCCTTAAATATAATTCTACAATTTCACAAAAATCAAGTTCAATCCTTTTTATATCAGTAGGTGAGGGCTATAAAAATGTTTTTCAATACAATGAAAAGCTTAATACTAGGACTTAGATATCAATAATTTACGAGGGTAAGTTGAAAAATAAGTTTCCCCTGTCGACTGTGGTCAGAGTTGTGTATGAAAGTCAAAAAATAGAATGAGATATTAAAGATATGACATACCTTTACATTTCCACATAGGTACCAAGTACATTGAGACATTTGTCATATCGCTTAATAAGCTTCAAAAAGCCCTCCAGGAAAAATCAGGGCTTTGCATATGGAAGAAGCGTTGAACGGCTTGTTTCACTTCAGTATTGCTTCCAAAGCGCCTTCCCCCGAGATTTTTTTTCAAAGCCGGAAACAGATGGAAGTCGCTTGGTGCGAGATCAGGACTGTATGGCGGATGGTGTAGGCGCTCCCAACCAAGAGTTGCCATATGGTTTTGCGTTGCTGTCGCCAAATGTGATCTGGCATTGTCATCCAACAGCAGAACACCAGATGTGAGAAGGCCAGGCTGCTTTTTCCGAATCGCCTCTTTCAATTTCGACAGGGTGTCACAGTAGCACGTAGCATTGATGGTTCCAACCTCCAAAAAGTCCAGCAACAAAACTCCTTGGGCGTCCCAGAAAACTGTGAGGAGCACTTTACCTGCAGAGGGAGTTGTCTTGAACTTGTTTCGGACAGGTGATGATGGATGTTTCCACTCCATAGATGTGGCCTTCGATTCTGGCGTGAAATGGTGGACCCACGTTTCATCCCCTGTCCAAATCCGAAACAGAAAGTCATTGCCATCTTCATGGTAATGCACGAGATGTTCCAGGCTGATTGCCATGCGTTGTTCCTGGTGTGTCGAGGTCAATTGTCGGGGCACCCATCGTGCTGATACTTTTCTGTATCGAGGAATGTCGTGGGTGATGTTTTGAGCTCGCTCGTGTGAGATTCCAAGTTCTTCCGCTACTTCATTGATAGTGATACGCCAGTTCGCTCTAATCATGTCATCCACCTTCCCGACATTTGCATCTGTAGTGGCCGTGCGCATCCGTCCAGCTCTCGGTATGTCCTCCACTTCCTGACGTCCATCACTGAATGTGCGACACCATCTCCGCACCATTTGCTTCGACATCACACCTGGCCCATAGACTTCCACAAGGTGGTTATGAATTTCTGTTCCTGATACTCCACATGCCCATTCATAGCGGATAACTGCTCTCACTTCCTCCTTTGATCACGAATTCAAAACGCACCTTCTCTCCATACCTACCGGGGCTCAAATGAGAGGCTGGTCTCCGCTTTGCGCAGGCACTGCAACAGCGCATCTGCTTGATTTGCAGCGACCTCTACCGAATGGTGTATCAGTGACGCGCGTTTTCCTGCTGTGTCGCCTTTCGCCCATAGCCGTTCAACGCTTCTTCCATATGCAAAACCCTGATTTTTTCTTGGAGGACTTTTTGAAGCTTATCAAGTGATATGACAAATGTCTCAACATACTCGTACAAGAATAATAAAATAAAGTTATGTCATATCTTTAATGTCTCATTCTATTTTTTGACTTTCATACACAACTCTGACCACAGTCGACAGGGGAAACTTATTTTTCAACTTACCCTCGTATATATAAACAATATACAACATTATGAAATACTCAACAAAGTGCACAGGTAACAACTAGTAGCATATATATAAATGTAAGGATAATTAAATTGGATTAAAAATTAAATTCCCTATCTAGTAATTCACTTTTATATTACCTCCTCACCTCTTCAAGTATCAAACTAATGACCCATTTATTTCTTCCGAACATATGGCCTAGCCAATAAACATGTCTACTTCCAGATCGTTATATTTAATAGCCCTATATGTCAGCATTAACTTTCAAGAGCACTCATGGACGCCGCGATCCGTGTTTTAAGTGTTTAACCCACTTAAGATTATTCGGTGGCGTTCTTTTTCTCACTCTGCCTCTTGTGTCAGATGATGTCTAACTTTGATCAAATAAAGACCTTTTTTAAAACTAAGTCTGTTTCTGGCTCTAAAATCATGTCATATATATATAATCATGACATGGGGTAATGAAAAGTGCAACTATTTATCAAATGGTACTTTATTTCAATGTTTCAGTAGATCGTTCTGTATTCCACGCCATGAGAAGAGACGCGTACTATTTCAGCTTCGATCAGGAGCGAGTGCGTCATTCGTCCACGTGTTTTCAGTAAGTCAACTGAAGTTGAACTCAAAGTACTTATGCGGGAGATGGGTTGAGTTGTCCTGGCAGGAAATTTATCCCAACTGACAGATAAAGGGCTGAGGATTCATCACATATATACATATAATGATTTTCTATCCTAATTCTCTTGAGAGGGCTTTACTTTCATTCATTTTTTAGTCCTGAATCTTCCAAAATACCACACTAATCTTAAATTTTTTTTTCATTACTCACTTAATGGAAAAAGTAAATTAATTGTAACCTTAACTTTCAAAAAACTCCAAATGATCAAATTTTACAATAAACTAACAAAAAATTGTATCACTTTCCAAATTTGACCAACTGGCTTGTAAAGATTATTATACCACACACACACATTATTTTAGAACATTCTACAAGTTTCTTAAGAATCAAATAAGCTAAAGGTATCTCGACTGAAATACAGTTTTAAAAAAACTAAAAACACACTTTTATAGTGAATCGAACTAAAAAGTAAAAAAATAACTCTTAATATAAGAATAAAATGATTAACGAGAAAATTAATGTCATTGTGGTAAAAGCGTGGGGTGCTCTATATTAATTGTTATAATTTCTTCCTAGTTCTATTCTGAAATACTGAGTTAGTGTAAAAATGTAGTACAAAACACCCCACGCTTTTCCCACAATCACATTAATTTTTTTCGTTAATCATTTTATTTTTATATTAAGAATTATTTTTTTACTTTTTAGTTCGATTCACTATAAGTGTTTTTTTTTAGTTTTTAAAACTATAATTTATTCTTTGTTGAACTTATCCTTGAATTTGATATTTGGAGCTGGAATTATGTGGCTGCTGTAATTAGCCTTACTCTTCAATGGATATTAATCAATGGGTCTGAAGGGTATTTAATCTCTTTGTTTACAGGGCCTCGGATGAGTCCCATATCGTTATATTTCAAAGATTCCTTCTCTATAGATACCAGTCTAACTAATAAAAGTGTGTTAAGAAGAAATATTAAATGTCAATCATATTATCACCTTTTAAACATATTGCTATAAAGTTAATTCGTAATCATCACTTCTAAACATATTGCTTTATCAAAATAAAATATTCAGCAGTTAAAACATAAATTTATCTCTTTTTAAACGTACTGCTATAATGTTAATTCATATCTAAACATATTGCTTTATAAAAATAAAAAATATTTAGCAGTTAAGAAGATAAATTATTATTAATCACATGCACGAGTCATTTATTTTTATTTTCAGAAAAACTACCACCCATCCAACCCTTTTTCACATAAAAAACACATTTTTTTTTTGTTTATTTGTATTAACCACAAGCCAATTTGCGGTTTTAGGATTGCACCTTAATCTTTTAGTCGCTAAATTTGGAATTAGTCTCCAAATCTCGAAATCCTTATTTTTGAGGATCCTGATCAGGACAATGAAAAAAAATTATGAAACTATTGTATTGTCATCGGTCTTTGACAAGTGTGCAAATTTTCGAATTAATCTGACTTTTTAAAGTGGGTAAAAATCAAGTTCAAAGATTACATTACATACAAGTGAAACTTATAAAAGCATCTTAAAAAGCTTCTGTCAGTCCTACACTTCAATCATGCATTTCAAAGATGTTGCCTTTGCATTTGTAATATGTGAATGTAGTATGTGAATGTCCTGCTTTTGTGTAAAATGCCATTCAAAATATCAATAAATCTGTAATCAGTATGCCTTTTTGAATTCTTCTAGACACAAACTTACTAGTCATTACTCACCCACATCTCTGAGTATTTCATAACATTGTAAGATTATACATTAATTACAATAACTATAATGAATGTACAAGTCCTAGTATTAAGTTTTCAATTGCATTGATATATACTCTTATTATAGCCATTGCCACTTAGTTTAAAAAGGACTTGAATTTCTACAGCAAAAGTATACTTATCATTTATGCTCCTGTATGCATACTCCCTCATGTCACCCATTCGGTATAGTGGCAAGCGACGCTGACTGTTGTGTCGTAGGGGCCGGGTTTGAATCTCGGAAGTTTGTAAATGTATAGTGCCTTTGTGGCACATGAGTACTATAAATAGCTGTTGAGCCACAAGTCCTCTCGTGAGGTTGGTGGGAGGTCCCTGACCCCCAGGTCCCTCAAAATTTGGGTAGAACCAAGCAAAATAGTACTGTCACTTGTACGATGCTCAAGACTACAGCTAACAACAGGCGCACATCTAGCCCCTTGCCATGATAATTTCATAGGCCTGGAGCTGACACAGTCAAGATAATGGCATAAGGAAACAAGACTCCCCCCACCCTACAATCAATTTCCTCAAACCTAATTTTTAGCCTATCTCTATTCAACAGCAATTCTTAGAAAATCTCTTCTCAATAAAATGGATATTATTTTCCAAATTTCAAATTGGTGGTAGTAATTATTTAAAAACAGGAATTTTTGTCCATAACACCCACAAATTTCAAATCTATAGGTCTAATAATTCAAAAATGGAATTTTTTTTTATCAATAATGTTCCCTCCCCCCTTGGGAGTCAATTTCTGTGAAATGCATTCTTAGTGGATTTCTTCTTAAAAGAAATATATTTACTAAGTTTAAAGTCTATAAGTCTAATACTTCAAAAATGGAAAATTTTTAACTAATACCCTGAAAATCTCCCCCTGCAATCCCTGTAGGATGTCAATTTCCGTAAAACTTGTTCTTAACCCCTTAATGGTCGAATAATTTTGAAGAAAATGGTCCTAAAAGTGCCTATTTTTTGTATTCAAGAAAATTATATAAAACTAAGTACATGTTCAATATATGTATTCAATTTTAATTTTTAGCTAGAAAAACGAAATTTAATTTTTTAAAATAAGCAAACATACGAGGGTGGTCTGAAAAGTTTCTGACCAAACAAAGATTTAAGACATTTTTCCTGAATTGTTTGTTTTATTTTTCAACAGTCTCTTTGTAACTCTACACACTTCTCCCATCTCTGTAACCCATCCAAATAGTACTCGACGTTTTTCTCTGCAAAATAAGGCACGAAGGTGATTGCCTCTTCATTTAAAGAAAATCTCTGTCCTCCGAGCGCAATTTTTAAATGAGGGAAAAAAGAAGTTGCTTGGAGCTAGATCTGGCGAGTTCAACGGATGGTCAAGCAGTTCAAACCGTAATTCGTGGATTTTCGCCATGGCAACCACTGAGGAGACAGACGGTGCGTTGTCTTGGTGAAACAGGATTTTCTTTTCCTGCAAATGTGGCCGTTTTTCCTCAAGTTCTGCCTTCAACTTGTCAAGTAATGATGCATAGTATGCTTGTGTAAGGGTTTTTTCCTTTTGAAGATAATTGATTAAAATAACTCCATGACTGTCCCAAAAACAATCGCCATCACTTACCCAGCCCAAAAAAACAGTTATTTCTTTTCTTGGAGCTGATTCCCCCTTTGCAGTCCACTGTTTGGACTATATTTTTGTTTTGGGCGTATAATGGTATATCCAAGTTTCATCTACAGTAATTAATTGGCGCCAAAACTCTGATTCATTGCACCTAAACTGCGCCAACAGAGCGTTTGAAATGCTCATTCAAACACGTTTTTGATCTAACGTGAGCAAAAGCAGCACCCAACGCGCAGACAGCTTTCTTGTGCCTAAATGTTGATTTAATATGTGACAAACATGTTCTTTTGACATGTTCATAACCTCTGCTATTTCTCTCACTTTAATTCAGCCGTCGTCTAGCACCATTTGGTGAACTTTGGCTATGTTTTCGTCGGTAGTTGCAGCATTTGCAATTCAACGTCTCCCAAGCTTTTACAGTCATGTTTAAATCCAGCTGCTCAAAATTTCACTGTGGTAAATGATGGTGCAGAGTCCCCATACACAGAATCCAACTCATCTATGATCTGCGTATGCGTATTGCGCTTCAAAAACAAATATTTAATGCCACCTTGATACTCATTTTTGTCCATTTTCACAAAAATACTCACATCAACTCACTCAAACGACTGTTACATAACAACCTCTCGTCCAAAATGGCTGAATCTTTGGTGCATAACTGTCAACAGATGAACAACGAAATTCACTAGCTTTTATTGACAAGTGCTGCTATTTTCCCATTGAAGTCAGAAACTTTTCAGACCACCCTCGTATAGGGTTATAATCACTAATTGTTGGTTTTCCAACAAAAAGAAAAAATTTTTAAAAAAACATGCGTTTTAAACATTAAATGAGAATTTTATTACACTTATGCATAATATAAATAAATATTAGTAATTTTTTCTTGGGTGATAAATTTCAAAGCATGAGATGCAAAGGCCAACATCACAATTTGGACAATATTATTGAGTTTCCTTTCTGCGTCTCTTATTGTTTTCATCTCTTTTGGAACAATAAACTTTACATTCTCTTGATGGTTGCCACTTCTTATCAGTTGGAGGTATCGGTCTAGTAAAATGTCTTTCAATCAAACAGTTGGGGTTATTCTCCAAGCTCAGCTGGCCTCTTTTTGCAGTGGTTTCTTATATAGAATACTTTTCAATAATAAGTTCATCTACTATAGATAAACGTAACATCAAATCGGATTTTTTGCCTCCTTGTTTTTTGTAAATAAGGTAAGAGTTCAAAATAGTTTGATCTAACAAATGAAAAAATATTTTCTTATAGTACTTCTTACGTCGTTTTTGAGCAACAGAGTAATCTCCAATATATTGGGCTACAATGTCTACTGCCCCCATATTTTTACTGTAGTCAGCGACAATTGTAGGTTTTCTGATCACTTTGTTATGACATTGTACATCTACCATGTCATTTGTATGGACTGTGGATAGCACGGTGACATCTTTCAACTTCATGGCAATAACTTTACCTCGATGTAAAGCAATATTTTTATTTTTTGCTATTTTCTATTTCACCAGCTCTTGAGGCATTTCTTTTTGGTTTAATATTTAACAGTTCCATTTATATTAAAAGTAGAATCTGATTCACTTCCTGACTAACTCCATAATGTATACAATATTAAAAAATATATTAAAAATATATAACCCACGTGTTTTCACGAATAGCGTAACTAAGTACTCAACCTAAAGTTACAAAAATGTATCGCTAATATATATATTTGATTGTGCTGACATCTAATTAAAAAAAATTAAGCAATTGTAGCTAAACATGTTACAAATAATCTGGTACTGCCATCTGGTGTATAGATTAATAAATAATATTCCGTGCTTCAGAAATAAGATTGTTTCAAGCTTTTTTTGGCAAATTACTTTTCAACACACCAGCCTGAAAATACACGAGGAATAGAGAGGGAAATTTCACTCTATGAATTTGACAGGAGCAAAAAGCAAGGGGTTAACAAATTGCTATCCGATAAAAGAAACAATTTCATCCCAGTAGGAGTAATAGTTCAAAAATGGGAAGTTTTTTTTCCCTTATTGCGCCCCCCCCCAAGAGTAAATTTATACAAAAACCACATTCTTAGTGGATCTCAATTCATCAAATACAACATGCCTGCCAAATTTCAAGTCTGTATGTCTAATAATTCCATAAATATTGTGTTGAGTGCATGAGTTTTACCTTCTCTAATTTATATATATAAACTTAATAATCAACACACTACAGAATACAACTTTATGTATTATGGATCATAAATAGCAATATTTTTTTTTATCAAAGTTACATTTTATATAGTTTTAAAATTATTAAATGTCCATTACAGAACAGCAACATTCATGTTAGAATATAATACTTAACTGTTTACAGTGTTAAACAGTTAACTGTAACATAGTAAACAGTGTACTTACTGTTTACTATGTTAAATTAAAAAGATAGTGATAAAATTAATAATAAAATTTTTTATAACATGCTGTTCCCACATAATTATTCCTTATTAAATTTTTTAAAACTTACATTTGTAATAAATTTGTTAGCTTGAATTAACTTTACTCTTCTCAATATTTATTTTATTACTAAGATGTCACTACCAATTAACAAGATGGATATTAAAGAAATTTGTTATGGTTTATTAATTTACACCATTTTTTTTAATTTACATTCTTTTATGTTATTTTAATATACAGAATCTGTTTTTCTATTACTATGTGAAAATAGTTATAAATTACTTATTGTTTTGGGAAAAATAATAAATTTACTCCCAATACTAATTTTTATCTAACATATTTGAAACTTATCAAAACTAACAATAGTCCTCTCAGAACAGATTACCTTGATGAAGCAATAGTATGTAATGGATAAAAAATAGCATAGCAATATTTTTGGATAAAGTGCAACTTTAATTTTAATATTAAGGTACCTTTCTGGAATTTAAATATTTCAATTTCTTCTTAATTTCTTATTTTGAATGTTTATACTAACTCATTCCCTACCAAGGTTTTTTTACTAATTAGTTTTGGGTTTTCAAACACCAAAGTTATAATTTAATTTGAGATTTGATTTGATTTTATTCATTTACTAATTTTTACTTTTATGCATTGTTGTTCTGCAATAGCTCTGAATTAACTCTGAACTAGAAATTTAAAATTATGATGTGTTGTGGTGATAATTGTTCCAAAAAAGTACTACATATATATTATTAGCATATATTTAAAATCTTTTGCATAGCTAAGTAGATTTAGTTTTATTTTTCCTTGATAATTTTACTTGATATTAGTATCATTATAACTTAGTTTTCATACACAGTCGAACCTCCATAAAACGAACCTCTATATTGCGAATTTATCTATATAGCGAACTTTTTCCTGGAACCAAGAACATTTCACGATTTTCTTCGTAAAATAGCCTCCCAATAGCGAAATGAATTTTCTATAAAACGAACTTTTTTTCTTGTGATTCACTTTTTTTCTCTCTATTTTAAAATTATTTCTGGAAATTTCAAGTTATTCTCTCCTTTAGCACATTTTATGGTAGTCATAAATCTTTAACTGGTTTTATTCTGTGCCTAACTCACCGAGAGCAATAGAATTTGGGGCATTTAATCCAAGAAGGGCAACCTTTAACCCTCATTGTCTAGTTCACTGGAAACATTTTCGATATCTACTTTTTCCCTCAGTGGAGTTGTCCTGTGTTCTAATTATAAAATAATGTATGTTTAATATTACTTGTATGCTTAAAAGAATATAAAATGTCCTAAAAATGTTTTAATTTTAGTATAAAATGTTCTTAATATTGAAAATATAGTGAATTTTTCGACATTTTTTTTTTTCTTGTTTTCCTTGCAATTTTTCTTTCTTTTTTGATGGGTAAGATACATAAAAAAAAAACATATTAATTTACAAAAAGGTGTGAATAATTACTTTTTTTCAATACATAGTGTTCATGAATTTAAAATTTGGGTGCTAGTTTGATATCAGTGGTAATAGCGCCAAGTTGTTGTTTATGTTCGCCAAGATGGGCGATAACATTGCAATATGGTTACCTTAATATTTTTATCATCTGTCGATGTGGTTGCCATGGGAATAATGTATGTTAGAAATAACTTTTATTGGTTTTTCCCCGCTGTAACCCTATTAATTTCATACGATTTTAATAAAAATTTCCAATTTCTGTAAAAATTTTAACATTTTCAGTGTAATTTTTCTATTGTTTGCATCTTCTGTTTAATTCTCTGCTATTTTCAAATATGGATATTTCTAAAATGAGTGAGTACTAGAATATTTTTTTCTTAGAAGAATAAGTGTTGTACTTTAAATTATCACTATAAATCGTTTATTTTCGTTTAATTTTACGTTTTGAAAATGCTTTTTTTAACGTTCTTTATTCGATGAAATTCGTTGAAGGAACTTACAGTGCAAGTTTCATATTGCAAGCTTTCACTATTTTGTAATTAGAATTCCTAATTAATTTAATTATTCTATTCATAATGTAATAAAAAAATGGAATTATTACTATGTGTAATAATCATATAATATTCATTATTTATAATTGTTTCTTTTAACATTTATTTATAAATATTATTACACATATTTTGTTATTTATTTATAATTATTTTATTTATTTATAATTATTGTTATTTATAATTATTGTTATTTATTTACAACTATTTTTGTTGTTTATTTATAGCTATTCTTAAGTTACTTATTTATAATTATGTAATATGAATAACCTTAAGCATTATTTTTATTTTTTTACAATTCGACGATTATTCTTTTTTATAAAATTACTGTGTTAAATTATATTATATGATTATTTCTAATAACTGTTATTAAATCATACTATATGAATATTATATATAATTACAATAAAATAATATATTATTATATGCTGCTTATAATATATTATTACTACATGTTACTTTTTATTACATGTTACTGATATTCTTTATTGATTGATCTAGGTTATTCTCAATCTCTTCCTATATCCTTTATTTGAAATATATTTCAATGTATTTCAAAACAATCCTTTAAAATTGTGTATCATTAAATTACTGCCAGGCCGCCATATTGGATTCCAATCCAGCAACAAGAAGCGCTGCTTGGCACTCTTACCCCCGATATCAAATTAGTTCCAAAATTTGTTTTATGGGGTTTATAAAGTATATTAAAAGATGAACCTCTATATAATGAATTTTCCATAAAACGAAATTTTTTTCGGGATTTAGAGACTTCGTTATATAGAGGTCCAGCTGTATATATTTACTATTAATCTTTTAATGAAATGATTATTATTCTTGGTATTATATATAATGATGGCTTCCTCTAATTCTTATTTTTCTCTACAGCTTAATATAGTCAAATTACAGGTGAAGGTTAGCTGGTATGAAAACAAAGTGTAAACCTACAATCTCTGTTCCTAAGTTTGCTATTGTACAACTGTGGGTAATTTCATTTTTCACTTATAGTGTCTGGTTATACTACTACTTTAGCTTGGCTTCTTTAGATTTACAGCAATTTAGTATATATTATCATATATATGATTTTGACATTGATTTTCTTAACAGCTTATTTACTTCCACAAATTCAATACCAATAATTAATGGGTTTTTTTGGTTTTTTTAACAAACAATTTTTATACATAGTTTTAATGTCAAAAACATGCTTTAACAGTTAAATTAAAACAATACCAATTAATATAAAATGAACTTTTACCAATTTTTGAGTGTAGCTTAACAGATGAAAGATGCTTTTTCTTTGGTATTATTCTTCCACTAAACATTTAATAAATTTAAGTGAAAACAACAGAACAACATTTCCTAGTCTGATGTTTTGAAGAATTTCTTTCTTTCTCTTTTCAAGCACACACTTTTGAAATAGTAAATGTTTTGTTGCAGAACAAAAACAAATATTAGGTACTTTTTTCATAATTCAATCAATATTTTTGCAGGCAATTTAATTTTAACAAATCAAGAAATAGAAATATTTTCACAAACCTTTAAAAAATTTAAATTTTGAAAAAGAATAAGTCTAAGTAAATATCCCAAGGCATTTTTAAGAATCTGTATAATATTCTACAAATATATATGAGACATGGATGAAGAATTACTTTTAAAATTATTACATTCAATTAGAAAACATCTCAAGTTAAAGCAAATCTTCAAACTGAGCAAAATTCTTTTTTGAAGCATTAAAGCAAATATACATAAGAATAAATATTTTATTTATATCTCGTATGTTTTAAAAATACAATCTGGAAAGAGTTATTCACTTTGAATTAATAAAAAAAAGCCCTTTAGCTATAATTTGCATCAAATTTCATGAATGAAGCAGAAAGAAATTAGATTATTAAATATAAAATTCTCCAAAATAAATCTAAATATTTACCAAATAATTTGAAAGAAAATATAATCAAGAAAGTTTGGGAGACTTGACTCCAATATTGAAAAAAAGCAACAGAAAATTATTAAGCACATAATTAATAAACAATTACCTGCAGCTTTTTCTTCTTTCAAATCTTGTTCAGAAGGTGTATTGACTGCTATGATATCACTAAGAGTCGATCCAACAACCATAACCTTAGCTCCCTTCGTAATGCTAACTTCTCTCAGTGTTTTGTCATCTTTACAAAGACCTGAAATAAAGAAAAAAATAAAAGGTTTTAAGTTTCTATATGCCTATAACATTAAATTAACCTCTTTCCCCCACCAATTACTAAATATTTTTGCTTTCACAGAAGAGTGAAGCCTTCAATATTCAACAACTTACCTTTATACATCACTTTCTGCATAGATGCAGGAACACCTAAAAAGAATTTTAGAAAATTATTAAAAACTACCATGATTGCAGCATTAACATGATTGTATGGATTAAAACAAATAGAAAATACAGCATGATAACAACAGTTTGACTATTTTATATTTAAATATAACTGATTTTTAACTATTACACAACATCTTACAACCATTTTAAGGTGGTAAAAAAAAATATTTGTATGAAGATTAATTACTAATGAAAATGATTATTTAAATAAGACATAGGAAATCTCATATGTTTTGTTTTACCTTTTAATTTTTTTTTCTTTTTATTATTGTTTTTGGATTATATTACCTTGTCACATCATTTATTAAGAAGTAATTTTTATTTAAAACATATCAATCTGGTCAATCACTTTTATAATTGATCAATTTCACTTTTCACAAGATGAAATCAAAGAAATTAAGAAATATATTAATATGCAAGGCATGATAATACATATTTTTCTTATCTGCAATATTTTACATTATTGGAAACATAGACTATATTTTACACATAAGTCTAATATATTTCAATCAATTATTTTAGGTTTCAACAAAATTTTTTGAATATTTGGATTAAATATATAAAATCATACTTACCAATAAGAGATTCAAAATGCTTTTTCAATGCAAGGATATTTTCATCTAATGGGAAACAAATATCGTGCTTCTTTTTATTAAAAATGAGCTTGAAATCTACAAGTTCCTTCGCTTCTTCAAATGATCCTACTGGTGTTCCATCTGCTGAACCACATGCACCTAGAATATATTTCAGAATCATACAATTTTAACAAGATTATTACAATGTTAATATTGAAAATTAAAAGATGTTATTCAACACATCAGTTTACGAACATCAAAAAAGAGACCACTCGCAATTCAATCAACTTTATAAAATTTTAAAATAATATTTTTGAAAAATAATGGAAACAATATAATGCAGACTAAAAATTTAATGCTGAATTTAAAAGAAAAAGTAAATGTTGTTTGCACTTGTTCTGTCATCTATAATTCTCCCCTCCCATGTCTTAAAATGAAAATACCCTTATTTTAGAAGGCTAAAATATCTCATGCAAAAATTCAAATGTTTTTCATTTTTGAAACATTATAAAAAGTAATAATAAAAAATAAGTTCCAGAAATTCTAGTCACACGTTAAAACTAAAGATCAATGAAAATATAAACCATGCAAATGAAATCTGATTTCTACTATCCAAGTTCAACTGAAATGTCAGATAATGCATTAAAATATGATGGGAAAATATGAAATTATAAATGAAATATAAAATATGAAATCAAAAGTTTTCAAAGCAACAACTAAATATTAACTTGTACAAGCATACATTCTAACATGCAAATATAAATCTTGAGTTAAGAAAGATAAAAATAAACAGAGAATTGATATTAAATCAGTATACTTGTCATTTTATACTCAATTTTACTTTTCATTTTTTAAAAAAAACTTTAAAAGAATTATGATTTTTTTATTATTGAGTTGATATGATATTACAATATGTTAAAAAAAAATTACTTTGTAATGTTCAAATTATTACGCACTCCTTCCATACATTTTTTTTTCAAACAATAATGCAAAATTTCAATTGATACATATGACCTCAAAATAATATTGAGTTTGATGCTAGTTTGATATTGGGGGTAATAGCGCCAAGTTGTTGTATATGCTCGCCAAGATGAGCGATAACATTACAATATGGTTACCTTAATATTTTTATTGTCTGTCGATGTGGTGGCCATGGGGATAACGTATGTTAGAAATAACTTTTATTGGTTTTTTCCCGCTGCAACCCTATTAATTTCAGATGATTTTAATAAAAATTTCCAATTTCTGTAAAAATTTAACCATTTTCAGTGTAATTTTCCATTGTTTGCGTCTTCTGTTTAATTCTCTGCTATTTTCGAATATGGATATTTCTAAAATGAGTGAGTATTAGAATATTTTTTTTCTTAGAAGAATAAGTGTTGTGCTTTTAATTATCACTATAAATAGTTTATTTTCGTTTTATTTTACGTTTTAAAAATGTTATTTTTACATTTTTTATTTGATGAAATTTGTTGAAGGAACTTGCAGTGAGAGTTTCATATTGCAAGCTTTCACTATTTTGTAATTAGAATTCCTAATTAATTTTAACATACATTATGTAATTATTTTATTCATAATGTAATACAAAAATGGAATTATTACTATGTGTAATAATCATATAATATTTGTTATTTATAATTGTTTCTTTTAACATTTATTTATAAATATTATTACATATATTTTGTTATTTGTAATTATATATATAATATTGTTATTTATTTATAATTATTGTTTTATTTATAATTATTGTTATTTATTTATAATTATTGTTATTTATTTATAACTATTGTTATTTATTTATAACTATTTTTGTTGTTTATTTATAGCTATTCTTATGTTATTTATAATTATGTAATACGAGTAACCTTAAGCATTTTTATCTTTTTTACAATTCGACGATTATTCTTTTTTTATAATTACTGTTAAATTATATTATAAGATTATTATTTCTAATAACTGTTATTAAATCATACTATATGAATATTATATATAATTGCGATAAAATAATATAAAATTATTATATGCTGCTTATAATACTATTATTACTACATGTTACTTTTTATTACATATTATTGAAATTCTTTATTTTGATTGATCTAGGTTATTCTCAATCTCTTCCTATATCCTTTATTTGAAATACGTTTCAATGTATTTCAAAATAATCCTTTAAAATTGTGTATCATTAAATTACCGCTAGGCCGCCATATTGGATTCCAATCCAGCAACAAGAAGCGCTGCTTGGCGCTCTTACCCCTGATATCAAATTAGTTCCTTGAGTTTTAATTTTATAACAGTATGCAATGTGCCAAGCTGTTGTTGGCATTCGCCAAGTTGCACAATAACATTACAATATGGTTACTTGTACAAGCCATGATTTTGTGGTTTGCCTCATTATACATGTTTGCATTATTCTAATTTGTAATTGGTTTACTTTTATGGTGGTAACCCTATTAATCCCAGGCAATTTTAATTTGATTTTTTACAAATTTAACCATTTCTATACTTTACATTGTTTAGATTGCTGCATTAATATTCTGTTGTTTATACAAACATGGATATTTCAAACATTATTGGTGGGTACCAGGATCTTTTTTTAAGAAAATATAAGGGCTACACTTTTAAATTTTATGAACCAAAAGAATTGCTGAATTCCTATTTTTTCTGTCTATTTAGTTTTATAAAAGCACTGGTTTTTTTATTCTCAGGATTTCCTTAACTTTTGATGTAATGGAAAACAAAAGTTTTACATAATCTGATCTAGCAAAGTCTTAACATTTTTTTAAATTATAAAAGTTTATAGAAATATCCAATGAAGTAAAAAATTAAAATTTTAACTAAAAGGAACTTCTTTTGAAAAAAGTTCTTTTTTAATGAATATGTTGACAAGTAATTACAAAAGTATAAAGAATACCTTGCAAGGAACACTCTGAGCCAAGCTCCATATCTGAACAAGTTTCAGGATCTTCTCCACCTCCAGTATCAGGAACTTTAAAATTTTCTTTGCTGACAATTTCACACTCATTTTTATTACCTTCTAAAACAGCACATCCTTCAATAATCTGCTCAGTGCAAGCAGCTGAAAATCAACAAATGAAATGCTTTAATAATGAATTATTTAGAAATAAACACAAACCTAGTAAAACTTTTAAACATTTTATCAGTTTAATCAAAATTTTAAAAATGACTTTTGAAACATAAATTACATTAAGAACAGAATTTTCCATAAACACCTATCAGCACAGATTTTATTCGAAGATTATAATATTTTAGTTAAAAAATATATTTTTACAACTTTAAAATAAAAATATAATTTACAAACAATAGTGACATTTATTGACAGTAAGATCAAACTTCCAAGCTTTACTTTTGTTTATACATTTCATTAGCAAATAATAAACAGACTCAAAATTAATAAAATCCCTCGAGTGTTTATTTAAAAGAATCAAAAAATGCTTTATAAAAAAAATATTAATTTCAAAAAGGATCAGCTGATTTTTAGTCAATTTTGAATTAATTTTAATTAACATCTGGTATTCAAATATTCTGAAAATACTTCATCCTACAGCATTAACATCTTAAGAAAATATTGTTAGTAACTGATTATTAAAAACTGAGCAAGCAATGAATTCTTGAAATAATTTCTTTCTCAAGGAAACATGCCGCTAAGACAATTGCTTTCGCAACATACGTTTCATTAATTTCAATATTAATACTTAAATAACCCTTATCAAGTACTTCACAAAAAATCTGTTGTATTCAACAGATTCGTTAGAAGTAAGAATACATTTTAAACTGACACGCATCCTTTGTAAGACAATGCGTTAAAACTGTCTTGTCACAAAGCAAAATGCTTCAATTTAATGATGCACTATAAATGAACTGCAAAGTGACTGTAATTATTAGATGATTTATCAGATTGAAAGAGAGAAAATAGGATAGTAAATAACTCTGTTAAATTAACTGATTTATACTGTACTTTTTGTTTCTTTGCTGTTTTCGTCACTAGCCATGCTTTGAAAGCAACTTATTTTTCATACGCTTCTCTTAACTTCTATTTTCAACAGTCACAGTAAGCGTTGCGATGACTTGCCATTTCACATAAGCAAAATATCCCCGATAAATAAATATTATGCTTTTCTTATTATATTAAAATCAGGGCTCATTTTAAAGTGATTAAATATTAAGTCTTTATTTTTCCCATAATTTAAAAATATACTTCTTTAACTTTTTGCAAAATTTTTTAATTGCCATAACCACCGTAATATAATACTCTAAGACCTGGCAACATCAATTCTGATAACATCATTATTTATATTTCATACAGAAACGAAACCTTATGGTGTTGGATCTGCATCGTCATTTTAAATGAATTATTAAACATTTTGTTGCACGATGAACTTTGAAACAAACGCTGGGATATTTAGCAAGCGATGACATCCGGCTTATGCTTTAAAAGCTTCGGATACCTTATTTCATTATGATATCAATAATTGTTAGTTTGTTCTCTTATATAAAGTGGTACTTTAGGCCGGCTTTAAAATGGTTTTTAAGGAAAACAACTCGTTTATGTGAATTACAAAGAATTTGTTATGGCGAGGAGTTTGGTTTTAATCGTTCTAGTAAAATCGGTAAGTCTTCATAAAAGTTGTAGATAATGGTTTTATTCTCTGTTGTCATAATTTATTCTTCCATTAGTCTTGTTTAGACTTTGATTGATGATAATTATGTACTTTTTTCTTGAAGTGGAAACAATTATCTTGAGTAATTTACAAATTATACACAAGTTGTACTGAATAAACTTTTCCTAATGTATCTGTAAATATAAAACTATCAATCATTGTTAAATCTTTTTCTTATCTTTTAGCATGGAGCTTCTTGTACTTCAGTTATAATTTCTTTGGTAAAAGGAATGCAATGATCATATTCATTAATTTGCATTTAAGTTTATCGGCGTCTTTAAGGGAGGATTATAAAAATGTTTGGTTCAAGTGTAATATAGGGGCGGGCCACTTCGGATTTGGCGATTTTTCTTTGTATTTGACAATTTTTGTCAAAATGCATGGTGAGATATTGAATTCATTCTATAATAAATAATTCCGAAAAAATTACCTTGGCGACCACTTATAGTCGCCAAAAAAAAGCCTGTGCAAAGTCCCCCCCCCCCTATACTACACTTTAATCATTCTTATTACTGTAAATATAAGTGTCCCTATAACCCCCATGATACTTTAGGTTTAGTAATGCCTTTTAGTTTGCTTGTGCACTCGTTATAACTATTTTTTAAAGTGCCTTAATATTTTTTTACTGTATTATGGCATTGATTTGCTTTCATATTCATGTAAATAGTAAGTGCTGATTCATGGGAAAACTTTTTTTTAACTTACGCCTGCCGATGTCCTCTCGGACATAAGTGTTTTGCAGTCCTATATAAAGTAGATGTCACTCTAGCAGGGAGGAGAACTCCACAGTTGTCCTGCGAGAGAACATGAAGTAGAGCGGGGCAATCGCAGAAAAGAACTTTAAGACTGGGACTGTCCTTGCCCTTAAAAGGGCAGTTGTTAAAAATCTTCACATAAGTCTCCAAAAATAGGAAAAACACTAGACTTGCAAGAAAATGACGAAGGCTGTAACAGAATTAGCGTTACCCAGGATGCACCAAGGAGGAGGCCTGTTACACTACACCCCATGGGAAAACTGTAGAATCTTTTTGAAGTAATAATGTTAGGCTGTCTAATTATATGTGTTTGTACATGTTTATCTCCCTTTCAGACTTATTGCAGCAGCTTTTAATGATGTTTGCTCTGTGATTTTATTTATTGCTTAACCTTCAAGGTTAAATATATCCAAAACATTAAGATATTTAATAGCATAATTTAATGTTTAATTTATTATCAAAGCCAGATTTACATGTTTTCATTTAGAGACTTCCTTGAATTTATCTCGAACCAAGGATATACAACAGATGGCTCAGCAGCTAAATAGTTTAGCAACACAAGGAAGATTTATTGAGAAGGCCATGAGAAATTGTGTAGAATATGCAATGAAGCTTACAATTGATGTTAAAGGCATCAAACCTTCTTTTCATATGCCGTAAGTATTTCATTTGACATTTGAAATATGTCGTCTAAATTGCTTACAATTTAAACAGTTTTACCTTTCTCTAGGTTTATTAATAATTACAAGAACTGCCTTTATCAAATTTATGGATATAAACAGCTGCTGTATGAAGTAGAAATCTTACGGAAAACTCCTTATTCCTCAGAAAATAAAGAACATGAAGATAAACTTCTAAAGGTATGAATTCATGTTTGTCTTCAGACAAACTTTTCGATCAAATTTTAGCTGATTGATAAAACTTTAGAGTACAAGTTTGAGTAACTTTACAATGATTTTCAAAATACCAATTCTTCTATTTATATGGAAAATTTATTTGTGAATTATAGCATAAGTCAAAATTCAGGACCTTCGTATTAACTGTGTGCTAATGATTAATTGTCAAATGTTTTATTATTTGTGGTAATAAAAAAAGATGTTTATTGCTGTCCTAGAGGATAGTTGCCATACATTTTCTAAATAAATAAAATATTTAAATTTGGTGAAGATCATCACACTAGTGGCTTAGATTTATAGAATAAATCAAAATAAGCATAATTTATTAAGTGGTAGATTTATTATTTTTATTTTAACATAAATTAACAAAAATACCATGATGAGAGACATTGTTGCTATTCCTTCATATTTATAGAAAATTGTGGATTTTCTAATAACTAATAGTTTAATTATATGATCACTTGAATTGATATTGTTTTCTGCAGTCATTTGCATTGTCAAATGACTTTTTGTCCCTTGCTAATGCTAAACTTTTTTTATTGGGACTTTCATTTTTCTTGTAGCTATTTTTTGGCAACTAACAATTTCTGTGATTGTTTCTCTTTAATAGATAATCTAAAATCTTAATTTTTGGGGTTTTTTCAATTGTATGACTTTTTATTTTTCGAAAAAATATTTAAGTATGTTAGAACAGTGATCTGCAAACCCCAGTCCACGGTACGGTCCGTGGATCAAATGATGCAGGGCCACCTAAAGAACATTAAACTATTCCCATTTTATTTAAAGTAGTGCATTTCTCTTGGATTTGCACAACTTTCCACAGAAATCACTTGATATTCCACGTTAAATCACCTTTATTCATTTTTGGTGTAACTACATTTTATTCTGAAGGCATATTTAAATGTAACTAAATTAAAATTGTTAAATCAAAACAATCTAAAATATAAACAATCAACCTGTCCCACTCTCAGTGGGCCGCGGTAAAATTATCAAACGTTGACCGGTCTACAGCGATAAAAAGGTTGCTGAGCCTTGTGTTAGAGCATTCAAATATTAAGATAAAATTTTCATATAAGCACAATAATTGTTTCACTAACCAACACTTATGAAAAATTAAATTCTGATGAGGAAAAAAGCATAGTAATTTACAGTATATGTTACTGAAGATTTATTGACATTTACTGAGTGACTCACTTGAATTGTTTTCATTTGTACAAAAAAGGGAGGGGGGAATTTTTCTGTTAAGAACTTATGCCAGTATCACTAATCAAATAAAATTAAAAATTGACTGTAAAAATATATGTACCGCAAAAGTGTTTAATTTGAACAAGGCCTTTTTGTTTAATCTGAAAATCATGCAAAAATGAAATAATGTAAAATTGTAGTATATTTTCTACCATATAAAACTTTTTCAGTTATTTTGTGAAGTTTTTAACTAAGGTCACTTGTTGATTATTACAATGACTCCTTGCTGAATAAAATAATTATTAATATTGTATGTTTTATAATTTTTATTAATACTGTGTATGTTTAATAATTTATTAATACTGCTTTTTTTATGTTGAAAAGTTTCTTTAATTAAAATATTCACATTGATTTTACGGGTAAAGTATAATAGCAAGGCAAAGAAACTTTGGAATAGGAAAAAAGTTTGTTTCAGAACTTTTTAATTATGCAGGTCCATGAGAAAGGGGGGAGGGGATAAAATACTCACTATTGCAAAGAGGGTTTCAAATTTCAAGAAATCTATCTAATAAATAAAAATTAACACTTTTTTTCTTTCTAATGGCAGATTATGAACAGTTATGGCAAAGAACAAGTATAAAGAAAACAGACTATAACAAAAAAAAAGCTGACATAGAGTTCATTAAACTAGCTTATCTCTAGCCTCCTACTAACATTCGGCGAGAGACATTGTTTGCAGAGCAGGACAGTGTAAAAGATGAGCAGAATTCATGACCTCTCCAGAGCTGTGCAGAGTTCATATTGGAGAAGAACTCTGAGTCTATACAGATGGTTTTTCAGGCAGCCATTTCTGATGGCTAGGCAGAATTCAACAACTGCTCTTGCCTTGGGCCATTATGCAACTACGGGATAGTATTCTTCCAAGACTTAAGAAAAACAAAGCTGTAAAGGTCTTCCTGAGCACAGGCTTTGATAGATCTTCATGGTCTTGGCATTAATGCCACAGAAAACTCATTATTAAGACATATTGATGCACTTTAAATCTGTTTAGCTCAAAGTCTTCACTTTGGCTTGGTGTAGAAGTTTAAAGAATGAGCTTCCTGTTTAAGTCTGATTCTCTTTACTTAACTGTGGTTCAAAATAACACATCTATCACAATTAGCCCTCATGTAGCTTTGAAGTGTGATTTTAATGAACAATCAATCAATTAATGTGGTGTAAATGGTTGAATTTTAAAACTTTTAATGGTTTATCTGACTTGTAATTTAAATGAAAAACATTACCATCTTATCAGTGGAATTTATTTTACCCTTTTTCTATGACAATAAATAATCTTCAAATACAATTGCAATTTATAAATTTTCCCTTTCAGTTGTGGGCTTTATTGAATCCTGACAAACCTTTACAAAGCCGAATCTCCAAGCAGTGGACAGAGATTGGGTTTCAAGGAGATGATCCCAAAACAGATTTTCGTGGAATGGGAATTTTAGGACTAGAAAATTTATTGTAAGTTTATTTATGTAAAGGCTCTTTAATTAAAATACTTAAGTGAAGATTTGTATTGTTTTATAATATTTAGTATTTTTTGCTTTAATAGATATTTTGCAACTGAGCATTGTGAAGCTGCACGTCATGTTCTACTTCATTCAAATCACCCTAACTATGGGTAAGGTTTTACAAAATTTTACATGTGTTTATTGATATTTTTAGTATTTATGCAAGAAACTAACAGTTTATTAAATAAAATTAACTATAGGAGTTTAAGAACATTGTTTCTTTATTATAATAGCTATAAGAAAATTTTAAATAGTCAAGGTTCAAGAATTTCGACCCCAAAACACATTTTTCACTTTTCCCATTTTTATGAAATATGAACTTTTACGCTTCTAATGGTGCAAAAATTATCATTCTACGTGCAGTCAAAGTATTTTTAATAATTTTTTAAAAATGTCTTTCCACCTGTCAGTGTTCACCTGCCACGCCCACTCATATGTAAACAAACTTTTTCTACATTTTAAGCCCCTAATTTAACTATTTTTTTTTATTATTATTTAAAATACTTTGAACGGCAACGTCTAGTAGAAGAAATGAAGTGAAGCAAAGGCTTGTTTACTATTTGAAACGTGCTGTTTCAATTGAAATTTGAAAATACATAATTAACTTTTTATCTCGCTACATTTGCTAAAATTTTAAAATTTGTAGAATATTTGCTGGAAAGTTTTGCTTTTTAAACAATTTTTTATCACAATGCCATGTCTTAAAAATAGAATATTTAAAAAAAATAGGAAGAACTTGTTTGTATTCTCAGTCAAAGGTAAGTGAATCCATTAACAATTTGAATGTTTTCTGCTTCAGCCAAAACGCTGAAATCCTGTATGGTTTACAGAAATTTTCTTGGAGAAAATGGAAATATAAATGAAATTTTAAATATGACTTTATTGTCTGAAGCTATAAAAATATCTGTTGTATGTAAAGATTGTGAAAATAATAGTATTTCAATTAAATTTTTAAGAAAAGTTCAAGGCTTGGCCACAGAATTTTCTGTTTCTTGCGAAACTTGTGGATTCAGCCAACCATTTCTTATTATTGAACATATATGGTTTCATGTAATGAAAAAGAGTAAGTATTATGAAGTATTATACCAGGCTTTCATATGCAATGAGATGTATTGGTTAAGTTAAGTCTTCTGCTAAAATTTTGTGTGGAGTTATGAATTTACCAACTCCATCGCAAAGATTTAATGAAAAGGAATCGGGATTAGTTACTGCCGCAGAGACTGGCTACGTTGAGTATGCAAATTGTAGCTAAAGAAGCCAAAGATGTCAGCGGACATTCTGACATAGCTGTTGCTATTGATGTTACTTTGCAAAAGTATGGGCATATACATCTTTGAATGGTGCTGTCATTGCAACAACTGTTGATACCGGCAAAGTGCTTGATGCTTCAATTTTATCAAGATTTTGTAAGTGTCCCAACAAAATGCTTAATGAGAACTGTAACGCTAATCATTTTGGAAATAGTGGAAGTATGGAAGTTTCAGGAACCATCGAAATCTTCCAACACTCTGAAAGTTTGCATGGTCTGCAATATACCAAATTTTTGGGATATGGTGACTCCAGAGCATATAAAGCAGTTAACGAGATGTTGCCGTATAGAGATGCAGGTATTGAAAAACTGGAATGTGTTGGTCATATCGAGAAATGGATGGGGACTCTACTACGAGCCTTAAAATTAAAAATAAAAGGTAAGAAATTAATTGACAAATAAACATTGAGTGATTGCGGTAGACTTACAGCGTTATTATGGATTGATTATCAGAAACAATACCGATAACATTAATTCAAAGAAGCAAGCTATTTGGGCTACATATTTTTATAAAGCATCTACAGATGCATATCCACAACATGGTCTGTGCCCAACAAACGACGATACCTGGTGTGAATATAACCGAGCAATTACTACAGGTGAAATATATAAACACAAGAACACCTTGCCATCAGAAGTGTTGGATTGTATCAAGATGTGTACAGGGAATTATCAACTCCTAACCTCCTTCCCAAATGCTTACACAAAATCTTGTAAGACACAAAACTGTAACGAGAATGTAAACAGCATAATATGGTCACGGATACCGAAAAAAGTTTTTGTGCAATTGGGCACATTAAAAACTGGAATACTGGAAAGTATTGCCTCCAATAATCAAGGTAACATCACTAAATATTATGTTCATGTAACATTAGGTATATTTCCATTTTTTTACACAGCTCGAGCAATCAAAGCAGCTGATCGGGAGAGAATACAAAAAGCAAATTATGACATTTTACAAAATTCTAAAGAAGCAAGGGTGAAAAAAGGGCATAAGAAATGTATATTAGAGGATACTTTAGCTAAAGAAAGAAAAAAAACAGCTATGGAGCTGATATGCATTAATTACAAGTAAGTTTTTTACTAAAATCCATTTTTCTCAAAACTAACATTTTTACTATGTAAGGAACATTTTTTCCTAAACTACTGCATTTAACAGCTTGTAACTTTGCATAGTTAATAATTACACTCTAATACATATTTTAATCAAGGGATTTTTTAAAAATTTTATTCTGACTTAATTTATAGCATTAAACATAATGAAATTTCACTGTTTTTGAAAGAAAAAAAACATTTGTGCAAAAAACAATTTTTTAAAAAATAACTAGACATCCTATCCATAAAAGCTCTGATTAAAGTATGTATTATGGTCCAAAGAATATTCAGTAAAAAAATTGGAGATTTTTATTCAATAGAATGTTTATAAATGTTCCTTAAAAATACCTATTTTTAACATTACTGAGATACAGATTCTGTTTCGTGAACCTACCCCCTTAAAGAAATATGACTCAATATATGCAATTAAAATATAATGTAGAAAGTCGTTTGTTAGCATGTGAATATAAGGATGTTAATATGTTTTTCTACCCACTCGAGACAAAGAGGGAAGAAAGTCGGTACACCTTCAGCAAGTTTCCCATGGTATATATGATCCTCAGTATTTTTTATTAATGTGCAACTGTAGTAAAATCTTGTATTTATGTAAATATATATATGTGGTAGCACCATTATTTGAGAAGTGCCAACAATCTAAATTAAACAGAACATAAAACAAACATACATAACGTTAAAGAATGAGGATCCAACATTACTGAAACCAAACTGTAGAGTCTGCTTTGTAAGCATGGTAATGTAAAGGTGTAGCAGTGTTTCTCCACACAAGGGAAAAGGAAACAAAATGCAACCTGTTGTGAGTTTCCTGTGGAATATGTGATCTTGGGTATTTTAATTAACATGCAATTGTAGTTAAGTCTTTTATGTAAAGATAGTTTATTATATAAAAAATGTCATCATGTCTCTAAATTAAGCATAAGATTAAAAAAATGTGTAAATGTAGCAATATTGTGTGGCAAAAAAATTAATCTTTTCATAACTATATCACTAAATTTCTAAACATTTCAAGTGTTAATAAAATATTATTTATAAACATTTATATATTATTTTGACTTGTTTCTGAAAAGAATATTAGTGATATATCCCTTGATTTCTATTTTTTTTTTTATTGTTTTTGTTTTTAATTTCTTTCATTGCTTATATATGAATTTTTTCTTTTTTTTTAAAAAAAAACGAATAGGTACTCTTTTGCAATAGTAGGCATCAACCTTACCAGTATGGCATATGATATGCTTAAAAACCAAAGTCTTCAAGTTCACTTTTATAACAGTATAAAAGGAAAACCATCAATCGATCATTTTCATTTTGTGTATTGTAAGTATTATTACATATAAAAAAGATTATATAATCTATAAATGTGATAATTTTCAGCTTTTTATTAAATAATTTAACAAAACTTCAAACAAAGTAAATCTTAATTTAAAAACATATTTTTTTACAAAGCAAACCTGTAAATCTCTGTGTATGTTGAGTTGGCAACTGAATGATTGCGATTTTTATCAAGAAATGGTTTGGGCACATTCTTTTGTTTTTTTAGCATGTTTAGAGCATCTCAACTTTAAAATGAAATTGTAGATGAGTTATTTAGTTTGGTTTGTACCCCAGTTTAAAAATGGAAAAACAGAAGGCACATTTTAAATATATTTGTATAATTTCCAAAAAGATGGGAACACATACAACAAATTATGTTCCATGTATGGGAGTAAATCTTAGAGGAAAAAGAAGACAAAATCAGTTTGCCAAATTTCATTCCTGGTGATTTTTTGCTCAAAATTGCAGAAGGATTGGTTATCCAGTTCATATTGATGGAAGTCAAATCAAAGTCATTATGGATTTAGATTGTCATAGCATAACACATGAGGTTACACAGAAGCTCCTTATATCACAATTGTTGGGGAAAAAATGTCTGCTGAGAAACTCAATTTATGAGTCTCCCATTAGCTTAAGAAAATTCATTTGACACAATGCTTTAATTTGCTCTTGAAATGTAATGAAATTTATCCACTTCTAAAATGGCTGATTATGCAATGAAAAGTTGATAATTTATTGTAATGTTAATCAAAAAAGGTCTCTTGGGCAATGCAGAATAAATCGGCTCTGATAGCTTTAAAAGCTGAGATTTACCAAAAAGGTAATGCTGTCAGTTTGGTGGAATTCTGCACTTTGAACTTTTATCAAGGAACATTATACCAAGGTCTCATTTAGTTTTATTAACATGAAATAATGATACTGTGTGTGAGAGTGAGTGAAATTATGACAAACGGTAATCGACAAAAAAAGGATAATACCTAATTTAATAAAGCTATATATTCAAGTAAAAAAATTTGAGTTTACCATCTTATATAAAATTTGAAAAACAGTCACTTAGTTTTTAAACCAATATTTATATTGGTTTGAGCTTCCTCTTAAGTAGTTAAAAAATGTTATTTATGCATTTTCATAAGCTGTCTATAGTGTATGAACTACTTCATTCCCCTTGAATATGTTTGATTTTGCAATAATGATAAATAATTGTAGATGTCCCCTTTTCCAGTGTTAGATGTATATAGGGGGGAAAACCATGATTCAATTAATATAGGGGGGGAACCATGATTCAATTTTTAAAAAATTCTCAATTTATCATTTAAAAATAATAAAAGTATTTGCGAATTTGTGGGTTCAAGTCGTGGTCCATTAAAGTCCCACCTTGTAAAAAGACTGGTACACGTTAAGTGTATTAAGACTCAAAGTCCTGTTGTTGGTATATTGAGGAAGTTTGGTGGGTGGAATTGCCAACTGGAATGTTGTCCTCATCATTTCACCAAGGTTCAAAGTTACAGTAGCGAACAAAAGTTACGAAGCTTCTAAGTGTGACATTAATAAAAAATAAAATCTCATTGAAAATCAAAATTAAATGTCAAAAACAGTTGATTACTTTGAATAAAATGTTGTTTTTATGATTTTTATAAAAAAATTATGTAGTCTTACAATTTTTCAAATTGCATTAGAAAGTTTTTCTTTATAATATGAATAAACAATTATGTTTGTTAATTCATGTTTACTGTTCATAATGATAGTGAATGTTATCCAGTATTTATTGTATCTTTGATACTGTTCCTTTGTTGTCTTTATAATTTAGTGTACATGTACAATTCTTAGTAGAATATTAACAAAGTGAGATAGTAATTAGCAGATACTGTTGTGATAACTGTTAATGGGTTTTTCAAAATACTGATCAGTTTTGTTAAATCGTCTAGTTATAATTATTTTAACATAGTATAAAAAAGTATTTTACACTGTTAAAATAACTATGAAAAAAATTTAACATTTTCTCATCCTATATATTGCTTCATTAATTCCATTTTTAATTGGATTCCTTGGATATGTATAAAAAGTAGATTAGTTTTGAGGGAATTTAATTTGTGATTTTCAGAGACATTCATTTTCATGGGCATTTTATTATATACAATTAGATTGACAATATTTCCAAACTGTACAATTTGCTGTGTGAGTATGCATTTCTTCTGCCATCATTTTATTTTGTCAGAAAGTCTAGACTGCCGAATTCGCATTGTATTTTTTCACGCATTATTCATTGTCACTGTTCAACTGTTTGTTGGTGTCACTTACTACAGAAATTGTTGAATTTTTTTATGATACAATCAGAAAACTTACCTTAACGAATAATTAGTTCTTTAAAAAAACAATCAAAGACAAAATGTTTTAAGTAATGGTTTCAAAACTTGTTAATTTTAAAAATATAATACTTATTCAGTTTTTTTACTTGTTCCTTTGTAATATTTTAGTACCTATATAACACTATATGTAAATGTGCAGATACTCTTTTCCTATTTTCATTTTGATGGTATAAAGTTTAAGTTCTCTGATCCCATGGAAAAATTGGCCCTATAGCCAAGCGGTTATAGTCGCAAACATCTTCAGTATTGTTTTTATTTGAGTCTTGGGGTCACTCCAAGACCTACTGTATAAAGGAGCTGATGCATGGTAATTCTTTTGAGGCTCTATGTCCTCTTATTGGCACAGAGTGACTATTATCCTTGTCTCTTGACCCAGGCTCAAAACTAGGAGATCCACTTCTAATACTGCTTGCATTACTTTAGAGTGAAACATTATAAAAATTCAAATCATATTCATGTAATGCACACTTATATATATAATACAACACTCACATGTATGTATAATACTGAAAAAACAATTTTCTTCTCTAACCACATTCATTTACTGGGATTATCACAGAAATGATGAATTAATTGAAAATGACTTTTGATATATCATTTGAAGAAATTACGCCTGAGTGAAATTTGTAGTTCTCAAATTTCCTTTTGACACATTCATTCCCTGATACAAATGTGTATTTTATAACCAGCAGCTGGTTTTTAGATTTTGTCCAGGTCTTTCTAGCAATTTTCTTTTTTTAATGTGAATTTTTTCCCTATTACTTTTTAATTGTTATAAAAATGTAAGGAGAATTTAGGTACCTTTGTTTTGTTTTTTTTTCTTTTAAAAATAGGAACTCTATAGGTGTGTAGTTTTATGCAAAAATTTGAGTATTTGTTTATATAAAAAGATAGGAAAATGCATGTCTCTGTGGTTAGGAATTGTGGCCAAAAGTCATTGTATGCTATTCTTTACCTGTGCTATATCATATAAAAAAGGTCATTGGTCAGTATCCATTGAATTTTCACAATTCCAAAATAGAAAAATAGTACCTCCTTCAAAAAAGAAAATCGCAAAAGAAATAAATAACATTGCAATGAAATAAGGCTGTATGTAATAATCTTAAGAAATCAATTCTTAATGCCAGATGGAAACAATTTCTTGCTTTAAAATTAGAATAAAAGAATTTAAGCTTAAAATTAATAAATGGAGTTATACTGGAATTTGTGAAAACATGCATATATTTAATAATAATCGATAGTGATATGATAGTAATTAAAGTAATAGTGTTATATATTTAATGTATGTTTCTTAGCAAAAGAATCATATTTAAATCTGTAGTGTTTCTAAAATGATTAATTATTATTCACGTAAAACACTTAATACTTATTATATTTTCACACAAGGTAAATTCTCAGTCAAATGATGGTAGTTTTAAATATTTTTTAAAATTCTACATATTTTTGTTGATTTTCTTGTAACATTTTTTGCATTTATTTATTCTTATAAAAAGTAGAAATTTTATATTGAACAGAAAAATCTAATTATATGTTATGGCTTTCTTTCAGGTTACCTTTTTTATGAATTTGATAAATTTTGGCTATCTGAGAAGCCTCGAGATATCATGGAATTCAGTCGAATAAGAGCCAAATTCCAGACTAAAATTTTGAAGCATCTTGAAAATCCCAAAACACAACTGAAGCTAAGTTTCCTTATAAAAACTTTATAAGTTTAATGTTATTTGAATTTTAAAAAATATTTAACTTTTTTTTTTTTTAAGACTCTGTTTATAAAAACTTTTTTTTTAGTAATAAGATTCTCAAATGCTTAAATTATTTTATTTTTCTCTTTTTGAAAAAGAGAGAAAATTATTTTGTAATTATGTCATTACCAAATTTTCTGTAATGTTTCAAAAATTTTAATTAAGGGAAATTAAATAAGGCAATTTTATAATTTTTGACAAATGAGAAGTTTGTTTTCTGAAAACAAAAATCAAACAAAATATGCTTTGTTAAAAGTTATTTATAAAATTATATATGTGTCATTTTGCTTAAAGTTAAGGTCATCTATTATTTGAATGAAAAATATATTTTCCACAGATACTATTCTAATACCTTAAAATCTCTTTTTGTATTTTTGTGAAGCAATCTTTTTTTAATGAGATTTTCCCTAAAATTAACTCTGGTCCTATTTTGTTAAATATCATTCGTAAATGAGAAAAAGTATTTACAAAAAATTAAGAACTTAAGATGAATATTCTGTATGCAGGAATGTGTTCATTCCATAAAAAAAAATAATAAGCATTTATATTTTCGAGCAAATTACAACACTAAGAAGCATTTTACACAGGATATGTAATTAATGCTCAGGAGAATTTGAGTTATATAGTGCCTTCACATCATTATCAATTAGAAATATGGATATATGTCTAACAAGTTATTAATAAATACTTGAAATATATTTAAACTGTTATACTTATTATATTCTTGCATATTTTTAAAGTCCACATTGTTAATTCTTGAAATGTAAATTTTCAGAATGTTTCAATTTGTACACAGACATTATTTTCTACTGTGGATGCATATATTTGTTATAGCCTTATAGAAGAGGAAAAAATTCAAAATTGTAAAGTTTAAAATAATATTAAACTTTTTTATGCATTTATTTCTGTTGGCTAGAGGCGTCAGGACTACATTCCATAAGCTTCCTACTACGTAATATAGTCATACACACCTTTATGTATCAGTTTAATGAATTGTTTTATTATAATTTGGAACATATGACACATATGCTTAACCTGATGGAACCTCTATTGATAGAATTGATTGCTGTTTCTGACACCCAAGGAATTTCCAAAACATGACAGTGCTACAGTTTTATATAAACAATAGCATCTCATTATAGAAAGTAGATAAACTGCCTTTTAACATTATACTGGAATGTAAAACTACAGCAAAAAACTAATGCTTCAAGTAAAAAAGAAAAAGTGGTTTTTTAAATATAAACCGTTTCATTACTTAGCACTCATAGTCTGTTGAACTATAGATTGCAAATTACATTAATTCTTTTAAATTTACTCATAATTTTTCCCTCTCCCAAATATAGCGTAGAGTTTATGATAAAGCAGTGTCATTGAGTAGATTTATCTAAACATGTTACAAAGTATTTTATTATCATAAATTCTTAAACTGTATGAATTGTTCCATCATAAGCATTTATTATGCTTTTTTACACATAACTTGCACTAAATAATAAATGAAGATAGTATAGCTGTAAACTTCATTTGGTATTGCAGAATTTTATATTTCATGGCACACAATGCTTATGGCACCAAAAGAGCTGATAATGAAAAACTTAAATGAATTTTGTTAATATTTACTGATTGTGCTATTCGGAACAATCTTTTTAAAATCCATAAAAAATGCAAGGATTAGTGTACCTTTCTATTTATATATATTATCTTCCTATATAAAATATTTTGTCTCATGCAGTTTATGAGAAATGGAACCCTATTCTTCACAAATATACATATTTTTAATCTTAGTTTTTAAAAAAATTCATTTTCATAATGTGTAATGTACATAATTTGTTTTCCCAAGGTTAAAATGTGAATCTTGGCACCGATTGCGCAAGTTTTCTCATTTCTGTATGAAAATGTGTATTGACTTAATTTTGTATTCCCATGGCATTTAGCATTTATTAAATTTTTAATGTTATGTATAAAATGTTATATAACTTTGTTTTTGTATATGATATTGGAAATTTTTGATTTCTGTAGATTTTGTATGAAATATGTATGTACTTTTTGAGTACTAGTCATTTTTTATCAATACATTATTGAAATTATTGTTTTGTGTCTTTCTTTTTCTAATATTCAATCATTCCATGGTAAAGTAAAATCATAAATTATAGCTTAAATGAAAATTTGAAAAAATGTCTACTTATACTACACTGTTCGAATTAATTGGAACAAATGGGAAGAAAGTGATTTTTTTTTCTAAAACCAGAGCTTTTTATCATTAAATGCCTTAAATGTACTGAAAATTCTGTATATTAGTATGAAGTATGTCTCTTTTAGCAGAAAAGACTTTTTCAACACATCTTAGAGTAGCACACGCATGTTCTTGATTTCATCATCTTGGAAACACACTATTATAGTTCTTTTTATCATTTTCTCTGTTGTTGTGCATTTCATCTTAGCAAAACGATTCTTGAGAATATGTCATCAGTTTTGAAAGTTAAGTCTGGGAAATTTCCAGGCCAATTGAGTACTTTTGTGTTTTATTTTCCTGCATAAAAGTATAAACCAATTTGAAGTTGTGACAAGGGGTCAAGTCATGTTGAAATGAATGGAACAATCCTACTGCATAATATTTCTATATTTGACAGAATTCACCATGTATTTAAGAGGAACTAAGCTTCCAGGGCCATTTGTTGTGAAAAAAAAGCCGAAACATCTGTTTAGAAGGACTGTTGAATATGATCTGGTAACAAAGTTTCAACTTCACTTTGTCTAACTACACTTGATTTGTATCCCTGCATAAATAAATTTTTCATCACTAAAAATCACCTTCTTCCAGTTGTTAACAATCCATGCTCAGTATTTTTTGGCCCATTCCTAAACATTTTTTCATCAGTCTTGTTGCCTTAAGTCCACCTTCCAGACCACATTTTTCTTTTTGGAGATGATCCAGAATTTTGAAATGTTCTTTCTCTTGAAACACTTAATTGATCACACCAAGTGCCATAGTTATATCTCCCACAGTCATTGAGAGTGATTTAATGTAGAACGGTTACTCTGAGTAGTATCGAATCTCTGAACAAGTAAAAGTAACATGTGTTATATAGATAGCAAAATTGAAATAACCAGCTACCCCACTGAAAGGCTCACAACTGCGCTCCTGATACACTAAAATGAATAAATTTTAGTCAAAGTCGAACTGCCACACTATCTAAAGGCAGATATTACAAGTTTGAGGTGGTTCGGGACATCACTAGTAATCACGTACCAACTCAAACAAGAAAAACCTGTTTGTTTTAATTAATTTGAACAGTATAGTAAGTTGCTAATGTTATAAACAAAAATATATAGAGTGGGACAAATAAAAATAGCCTGGAGAACAGTGATCCATGTTACAACAAAACGCTGCAAAGGAAAGGAGATAGTTCGCTAACCTGCTTATAGCAGACATTAAAAATGACCACCTTTCATCTCTTGGCCATGGTCAGCAAGTTGAAAAAGTCAAATCGAAGCTGTTCTGCTGCAGTTCTTGAAGACTATAAGGGTTCTTGCAATATACCCGAGACTTGAGGGCTCCCCACTAACATAATCGTACTGACATATCAGGTGACTTGGGTGGCCAGCTAGGGTCAAGACCAGACTGACTTCTGCTAACTGTCAGGAGTCAACTTGTGTTTATGTGATCCACGGTTTGTAGGAATGTATGGGGAGTTGTACTATCCTGTGTTGGAAGTAATTGTAGTTCTTTTCCTCCTCAGTTAATGCTACCACATATGGATTCAAAGTGTTGGTAAATTAGGATCATTACATTTCTGTCTGATGAAAGAAGATGAGTCTGATGATGCGGTTATTAATTCTTTGCTGGCACTTTTAACACCTTTGTGCTTGGCTGTTTACTCATGAATTTACTCTTCCCACAATTTTTGTACTAACTCACAATTACTTTCTAAACTACTACTCAAATTAAACTCAATTACCATGCTTCTCACTTCACTCAAACAAAACCCAGTCTATCGAGTTGAAACCTCTCCCAAAAAAACTATTCTTGGTACAGCAGACCATGTGCTATGCTTCCATTGCAATCAAATGAACTTGCTTTCCTTCACACTCAATTCAGAGTCCATCGCTTCACGCTTCCAAAACAAGGGGCTGTCTCTCACCTCTAACCGTCCTGCTCGAGGGTCAGTCACCTTCTCCACAAAAATACAGCAACCCCTCTCTGAAAACGAGCAGATTACTGCCAACATTCCATAATCCAACACCAACAGTAGTCAGACACTTCAAATTTAATGTAACTTTCCACAACAAACACCCTCTGTTGTACTGCATATACCATCTTCATCTATCAACTGATGCAACCTGCTCTGAACCAGTTTTGATCACTTGGTGTGTGTAATAGTCACATCCAATTGTATCCACTCGTATAGGATACTTTTATTTGCCCCACCCTGTATAAAATCCAATGCATACAATTATAAATGTCTAGTTTTAGAGAAATTTCTTTCTCTTTTTTTTTTTTTAACAAAAAGTCAGTTGTTGAAAAAAGATGGATGTATTTAGATTACAAAAATAACACAGATGAAAGGGGTCTTTATATTTGAAGTGATAAGTTATTTCATTCAGTAAATGAAGATTTTCATGTATATATTTGCTAAAAAAAAGAAATGAATGTATATTGCAAAATATCAGTTTCAAAAAGATTTCACTGTTTGTGACTATGAATTGTAGAACACTGTTTTAATATTAATGAAGTACAGAATTGAAAAAAGAATTAGCATAGCCACAAAACATAACTGCTTCCTGTAACTTTTATCTTGCAGAAAAATTCCTTCTATGCCTAACAAAATGAGGAGTATCTCAAGAAATCATCTGGGAATTAACTAGTTTTAAGAGCTGATTTAATTATAACATTTCAATTTTCCTTACAATATATATATATTTGCAGTGGGTTGTTAATGATAGGTAGAGAGTAGTGTGAGAAAACTCTCGACATTGAACAGATTGTTCCTGAGAGCTTTGCAAATATTTTCATTTTGACAGTTGTAGCAGGACATTTAAGGTGTTGATGCAACAAATCCTCTTGTTCATGTTCAAAACAATTTGATACTTTTGTTCAAGGCATGCAAGAAAAATTTCTCAAATTGCATAAATCACAAGACAATAATTCAACATTGTAATTATAGTCACTAAATTTTTATGAAAACTTTAGTGTTTGTCACAAATTGATAACAGTTTTTAATAGGGTTCTTAGCAAAAAACTAAAATTCATTATATAATCAATTTTATTTCCATATCATGAAATGTTAAATTTTTTGTTCTTAATATTTTATTTATATTTTAGTTTTAAAGATTTTGTTAGACATTTAAAAAAAAAACCATGCGAAATATTATTTTTCGGATCCGAATTTTTATGGTCTTGTGTTGTTTTTCCAGTTCTGTTCGATGATCTCAATGAAAGTAAACAAACCGATTCAAACCCAAACTTTTTGCAAGTTTCGTGATTTGTGGTTGGCAGCAACTGCAATGCAAATCGAGCGACTATTTAAACTCGGCTCGTGTTAGTTTTTTTAGGGAGAAAGAAAGGAAATAAGAAGTGTGTTTTAGCTATTAAATAAAGAGCGGCTGGTTGGCTATACAACTGTATGTTGCATCACCATTTTAAGACGATAAATTCGTTTTAAATATTAGACTAAAAAGACGGTTCGAATCGGATGTCTGGTAAAGTTGATTTCTTTGAACTAAGATTTTATTAGTCAACTTATTAATTTTGATCGCTCCAGTGACGAGCACATTGACTTTATCCTTGATTATTAATAAAACTCATTTTTAAGAAACTGCTTTCATCTTTACCTCCTTGACACAAAAATTTTCGCTGCTTGCTTTGCCAAAGCTTGGGTTAGTTTACCAGGAAGTGTAACAGATTTAACACAAATTTTATTTTTGAGTATTCACTAGAAATAAATTGCCACATTTTTTTAAATAATCTGGTTTAAGTTTGATTAAATAATTTATAGGTTGCTAATGATACAACACACAGTTTCTATGAATTCATTAAAAAATTTATTAACTCTATATTAGCAATCAAAATAGGTAATTCATTCATCTACTGAAACAAATTTCTTGTAGTGTTTTCCCAATCATTTAGGATCTTGCAACCATTTCATTTTCTTTAGGGATTCACAATTTCTTTTCTTTAATCTAAATTTGAATTTTTCCTCTTTTTATAAACTTCAAAAGAAGATCTACAAGTTTCTGGAGTAATGTATTAATACACATAATGCTGTTTCTGGCACTGTGATTCTTTATATTTTGCTTTACCTAATTCAATTTTCATTACAAACTTATGCATAAATAATTACTTCAATAAGTTCATTTTCATCTTTCGTAACTGTTTTCATACATAAACATTAAAATATTACTAAATATATTAAAAATTATACAACTATGATAAAATTGGAGTGGGCCCCCCCCCCCGCTCATTGAATCATAGCATGATTCTAATATAAGAAATGTAAAAGAGTGATCATTGATAATTTTATTCATTTTGTGTTCCTTATTAACTGGTTACTATTAAAAATTAAGAGAAAATTACTGTGTTGTAATAAATCTGGAATAAAAGATTTAACTTGCAAAAGCTCTTTGTTCACATATAAGTTTAATCCACACTTTAAAAAATTACTATGTATATATATTTATTTAGAACTCTGAACTTTTGAAGATTATCTGTTAGAATAAATGACTGAACAAACATTTTTAAAAAACTTCATTATGAGACAAGTACTTTCAATTATCATGTGTACACATTGTTATTCAAGTCTATTTGTGCACTCAGTATTTCTTGGTGTATTGAGACAAGAATATTTTAATTGGCTCATTTAATGCTTTTGCGAATATATGTTTTTGTATACAAAGAGTTAGACAAAATACAGCCCAAAATTATCCAATAGCACTTGTGTATTGAGTGCAAAATGAATGTTAAAAATTTCCATTCATGTAATTCTCTTTATTTACAAGATTAATTTTTACAATCAAGCATTCACAATAAGCTGCAACAATTTTTTCATCACATTTTGCATATATATAATCTTTTTACATACAATCATTCATATCAGTCATGCTTAAATTAATCACATTTGCTTTTGTTCTTTGAACTAGCATTTTTAAAAGCAACTCCTAGGAAATAAAGATAACACTACTTTAAAACTAGAAAAGAAATGCAAGCTGTTTTCTTGCACAGTGTTACCAGTAAATTTATATCAACTTTCATTTTCTAAAGATGTTGTGCAAGCGTAAAGGAAACAAAATCCTAATTTTATTGTTGAAATGTTTGCTTGGTATTTATTGCTGTTTGCCTTTATTTTTATTATAGTATTTTTGCGAACATGGTCTCTATGGGTACTATACTATTTAGATTATTAACAAGAATTTTTGAGTAAATGTGTACCTTTTTTAAATAAAATTAAATAGAGCCATATATCATTTTTTAAATCATAAAAAGTCATAAATCATAAAGATGAGTAGTCAAAGTATAGGATAAAATTATATTCTTATCAATCATTTTAAAATAAGCAAGCACCAAATTGCAACATTTCATTAGAAATGAGCTTTATATGATAAGGAAATTGATGCAATTTCTTAAATAAAAATATGCTGATGAGATTTCTATTTTGATAAATTTTTATACAGTAACTTTTTATTTTATTAGAATGCAAAGCATGACCAACAATTTTTAGTTGACTAGAATTATTATAAATTCAAAGATAAAATATATCTGTACACAAATTTATTGGCAAGTCAGTATACAATTTCACCTTTTTAGAAACACATTTTCTTTTTTCATATTTGCATTCAATCTTCTAATTTTTAATGCCTATAAGTTATATGTAATTATAAAACACATTCAGTTATAACACTTTAATGTCTACAATTCTAAAGACAAAAATTTATACTTTTTTCACCGGCAAATGTAAATATGAGTTTCATAATTAAGATCAAAATTGTTCATATGCACTTTGCTTGCATGGTCCTCACACATGATACTCTGAACCTTACTTTATCAAAGAAACATACAAACAAATCACATTCCGTGATACATAAATTCAAATGAAAATGCCAAATTTCAGTTAAATAATATACTTTTAACTAAATTTCAATCTAAAACTAAGAGGAGAAAACTAAAAAAAAAGGTTAAATTTGATATTTTAAATTTTAACTAAAGGAATATTTTTTGGCAATGAATTTGATTCATATGAAATATCAATCTTTCCGTTAAAGCTCATTCATGGTGTGTATTCCAATAACAAACCAATCTAGTTTAAATAGTCCTCCAGCGATCTTGTTCTTTGGATTGTTTGTCACACTCCATCTCCAGCATATTGTCTACCGATCGAGAGATACTCTCCGATTCTGCTTTGCAGTCTACCGCCTGCACAGGAAGAGTTTGTCCATCTGCTGGGCTGCTACTGTTTGAAGTGGAATGTATAGCTTGTGCAGGGGTGTTGATATCACAATCTGGCATTCCTGCTTCCTTCAGCACTGGGAAGGTCATATGGTAATAAGTCTTGGGATCGGAGAATTCCGAAGAACGAGACATATCTTCGCTCTCCATGTTCCCCTTACTGCCTTCTTCATTCCAGTCTCCTTCAGTACTGCGTTGTTCTCTAAGGATTTCCAATGATTCTAAAATCTGCTCCTTGTGCTCCTCCAAAAGCCGCTCTCCAAACACCGAGCTCTCACTGCTTACCGATGAGGCCATGCTGCCCGTGACAGACAAGAAGGTGACATCAGAGGACTCTGCAGTGGGTTTGCCACAGTCACTGCCAGACCTCTGTCGTTTCTGTGCGCTCTTCTGCTTCAAGGAGCAACTCTGCTTGGATACCTTCCGTGGGGTGCTGCTGCTGTGAGGTTGAGGTGGTTCGGAGTGGCTCTTGGCCCGACGAGGACTCGGTACGGAAGGAGACTTGGATGACTTGCAAGGAGAGGTCTTGTAGTTAGTAGCAAATCCAGGAGTGATTTTTTTGTACTGTGACCTTGGGGATGAGATCTGGTCCTCTTTGTCCATAAAAGTGAAAAATACAGAGCGGGACATCATCTGTGGGGCGGGAGATTTTGATGGTGAAATGGAGCCATTTTCAACATCTTCTGGGTATTCTACGACTGAAGAAAGATGGTCAGTTGAAAGTTATTTGGCAAGTTGTGTACAATTAAAGAGAAAAAAAGGAAAGTTCCAAAAGACAAAGTAGTCTGTAATTTAATATTTTGGGGGTGACGAATTTATTTTAATATTCTAAATAGTCAGATGAGCTAGTTATATTTAAAAATATTATTCCAGAAGTGAATATTTGATGGATAAGACGTGTAGTGTTTTCACTAGAGCAGGAGATAAGAATTCATTCTTCCTTGGTTCCTTTGTCAGTACGGCAAAGACAGTAAAATGATACAAACTATTTAAATTGTGACCACTGATTCAAATGTATCATTAGTTAAATTAAATCTGTACTATCTATAAATAAAAAGCTACTGCGATAGTCTTAATGAATGGGATTTTTTTAGAATATTTGATATAAAACTAATCTTATTAATGAAAAACGCTATTAATAATGGTTTAATTTACTATACATACTTATAAAAGATGAGAATCCTATACTTATGAGTAGAAATAAAGATGTTAGCATTTTTTTTCTCATTCAAGCTAGTGAACTACTTGAAGCCTCCTTAGAAATCCATAAGTCCTTAGCTAACATGCGGTGGATTGTGTATAATGATATGCAATTGATTTTTATTCAGTACATATTATATCATTTATAGTAAAAGCACATTTGTATAAACTTAAAAAGAAGTTTTAATTTATCATAACAGATTTGCATTTCAAACACAGAACACTGCACTTTTATAAGACAGTTCAATTTAATACTGTAGTCATTTTTTAAACTTTAAATTAATAAATTGATATTGAAATTCTACATTAGAAACTTTTCACAGTAATATCAATTCCAGTTTATAGTTTACTTGAAAAATATTAATTAAATTTTAGATATCAAATTAATAAGCATGCACAAGGCCGGATCCACGTAAGGGCTAAATGGGCTGCAGCCCAGGACCCCGTTCCCCGTCAAAAATAATAAAAAGGTGCTTACATTCAAGATAGTAATAAAATAATAAACCAGTAAAAAATACAAATCAAAAATAAAATACCCGCAATACTATATGAAATTTATTTTTATTTTCGAGTGCAAGAGCAATTTACTTTTGTCCTACCGCCAAATACGCGGAAATTAATAACTAATAGAATAATAACATAGAGCGGCGCTGACGAACATCGAGCATTTATACAAACGTAGTAGCACTATTTCTGCAGCCATTTATTTTTGTGCAATAATAATTTTAAGTTACAATAATATACTGATTTGTTGCTGTGATCTGTGCATAATACTTGAAATTAAAAGGTACCTGTTTATTCAAGTAAAAAGTAAGTACCAATCAGTGGTGTAGCTAGTCTTGTACGGGCCTTGTATCAAAATTCTTTGTGGGCCTTTTTTTGTAAATGGCAGCTCTGTTAACAGGACTGCTGATAGTATTTTACGATTTTTTGCTTACACATGTTGGGGCCCCTGTAGCTCGGGAGTTATCATTGATACGGCGGTAGTTATGCCCCTGGTACCAATACACATTTCTAAATTATTTAAGCAGGAAGATATATTGAAGTTATGATTAAGTATTTTCAAAGATTGAAACTATCAGGATTTCCAATAAATATGTATTTTATCTTAAAATTTAGGGTGAGTAACTTAATTACTTCTATAGGATGGAAAAAATAACAATCATTTTATGTGGATTATGGAGATTTCCCGGGAATATTATGAAAAAGTAAAGTGATCTTGATTTTCGTAATAGGGGTTTTTAAGTATAGGTAGCAACAGCAAATAATGGATGAAAGCGGAAAAACAATATTTAAAGTGGGGCAAATAATTCTTCAGTTTATTTTTATAAAAACCCTTTTAAATAGATGGGACAATAAATAATAATAATCAGCGTTTTAGGTTTTAGTAAATATAGGCAAAGAGAAATTTTTTTTTAGTATAGTACAGTGGTAGTTAAGAGAGGGGGTGCCGGCTCAGGTGTCATCCTTATCACTTGGCTATGGTTCAAAATTACGAGGTCCATCGCCAAGAGCCCTCGAGTAACTGAACAGTGCAACGTTAATATTTACTCACTCACTTAAACTCCCTTTATTCAGATTCTGAAACTAGGTTTGAGAATGCTTTGACTATGGTAATTATCATAGTAGGCAATAAACACAAATGGTCATATTGATTTTAAAAAATGTCATATTGCAAGAGAAGTGATCAAAATAGGCATTTATTGAGATCTTAAAGTTTAAAAATGGATGTCAGCAATTTTGGCTTTAAAAAGACATGCCTGCTATTTATCCTTAATTATGGAGTATTTAATTGCTTTTCCAAGTGAAAAGGAGTTTCAGTGTGGTTGCTAAGCTCTAAAATAAAAGAAAGAAAAAGAATGGATACTAAAAACAGAGGATATTTTGGGTTATACCTGACGAGATTGATGCCAAATGTTGAAAATTAGTTATTGAAGCACCAGGTTCATCCTTCACTTAATAAAAATTTGTTCAATTTGTATCGATTAAAATTTAATTTTATTATCATGTGTTTCTTAAGTTTTAAACACTATACTTCCCTACAGTTAGACATTTAAATCTTTTAGAGAGTTAAGTATCTTTAAAAGTAAGTAGTTCTATAACAGGTCAAAAAGACATTTAAGTTGATAATTTACAAAAGTACTATATTAGGTAAGCAGGGGTGACCCCCAAACCGAAAAACATGGCAAAGGGTCTATGAGATTAAAAGTTTGAAAACATCTGGTTTATTGTAACAAATATATGTTTTATTTTCAGCTTCGACCCATTGGTGGGAACTTCTGAATCGTGAAATTAAACCGAAATTTACCTTTAAATTTTAAGTCAGACCAAATGGTCTTGCCTTTACGATGCTGTTGAAGCCTTAAAAGATAATTATGGTAATATCATGAATATTCTTAAGACATTTAGTGACAATGAAATGAGAAAATGGATTTTAGAAAAGAGGCAGTAAATATATTTAATAAATTAACAAAACTTGAAACTGCCATTTTAATTACAATTTGGGAAGAAATTTTATGAAGATTTAATTCAGTTTACAAAAAATTACAGGCTCCTGGTTTGGATATCTGTGAAGGGAATAAGTTAATTATATGTCATTTAAAACGTTTATAAGCAATGTACGACATGAATCATATCAAAAACTAAAGGAGTATCAAGATGCAGCCAAAAAATTAAGTCCCAGTATAGAAACAGAACATAGCGATGTGAATAAGAGACAGGTTATTTCAAAATTTGCAGATAAATCCACAGAAAAAGATGTATATGGGACAGAAAAATTTAAAAGAGACACGCTTATTGTGTGTGTGTTGCGTTAGGCAAGCTAATCCTTGATTTAAATAGAATATAGTAAGAGATTAAAATTTTTGATGGATTTGTGTGTGTGCAAGATCAAAGTAAGAAGAACGTTGACCAGGAGAATGCACGCGCTATTATTGTTTACTAATCAGACGACGTAGACCAACATTTAGTAAATGAAGGTGTTCAGTTCAAAACTTATCAAAAACAAACTGAGCTAGAGTCCTATACTTGTAGTAATATGTTCAATGTAATTTTAGAAAAGAAACTTGTTGACATTTTTCCAAATTTGTATACCATTTTTCTAACGCTTCCTATTACTAGTTGTGAAGTGGAGTGTGTGTTCTCTAAAATGTCCTATATAGAAAACAAATATAGAACAATGACAAATATATATACAAGGCTTAATTATTTATTACTTCTTTGTATTAATACTGATCTCACCAAAGATTTGAAATGTGATGGGCAAATAAAAGAATTTGCAGCACAAAAGTGTAAAAAAGTTTTTTTATAAATTGTTATTGTTTATAACGTATTTAAATTATTTGAAATAGTAATAAAAAAAACCCTTAAATTTCGTATGTGTGTTTAAATTTTCCCAGTCAAAAATTTTTTTTAGGAAAATGGTAAAAACTTTAATTATTTAGGGGGACCCTCAGATATTGTTAGCCCAGGGCCCCCAAAAGTCACGGTCCGGCCCTAAGCATGCACACAAGTTTGTTCATATTTCTCACCATGTATATACTACTGAACACATACGCAGCAAAAATCCCATATCAACCTTCAAAAGTCTTAAATTTTTTTAAAAAAGGCAGTTTTTTAAAAAAATTTTAATTGTTGTGCATAAAAAATATCTGTGCACAGAAATCCTAAAATTGCTATTGATTTAAAGAGAACAGAATTGATGTTACCATCAGAAAAAGATCCTGAGAGGAAGGTTTGCTCTGCCTGCCTAATGCGCCACAACAGTTCTTCATTCTCCATAGACAGCCTTTTATTTACTTTGGATTCTTTCTCGTATGTGTCACGAATTTGTTGATTCTCCGTGGAGAGTTTCCTTTAAAGAAAGGTCGAAATTGAATCAAAACAGTTCAAATACTTAAAATTCAGTAAAAGACTTCCAAATGAACTTATCTAATGGCATACCTTTCTAATTTCGTTTTCTCTTCCATCAGAGCTTCGAGATCTTCTGCTCTTGCCTGGAGCATTTTAATTTTCTCTCTGGCCAGAGGTAACTCTTCCAGCTGAAATTTTCGCAATCATGAGACCACAATTCAATAGTAATTGTTTAAAAAATATATATAGATATTACACACATTAAACCTGCTGTTAATTATTTCAGTCACATAAAATTTTTTGTAAAAAGTTTATGAGCAAATTATAAATATATTCAAATATTTATTGTTTTATTTTATTCACTTATCAAAAATTTGTTATTCAACCCTTTGTGTCCGAAACACTATATGTTAATACGTTTACTGATGCAATATTTTGATCAATAGATAATGCTTTACATTTTTTAAAAATCATACAATTTTTTGAATACAATAGATATTTGTTTTATATAAAGAAATCACATTCTTTTTACAAAAACCTCCTAGAATAAATAGAACAGGTGGTTAAATTTGATTTAAGCAACATTGTTGCATGTTCAGTTATTTAGTGATTAAAAGAGATCTACATTCTTAACAAATAAAGGAAAAAACTTTTTTTAATTTGAGTAATATGTATATTTCTCTAAAGACAATTTCAGCTTAAACATTAAAATTAGCAAAAAAATCTGTGAAAATAATAATCACTCAAAAATTCAAGTACCTGTTTCTCCATCTCCAAATTTTGTACACGAAGTGTATGTAATTCTTTATTCTTCATTTCTAATACTGCTTTCAAACTTTCAACTTCTTTCTCAAGGTCTACTTTTCTAGAAGTAACCCACTAAAAGAAAATGTTTCACAATATCTTAAAATCATGTACAGCTTAGATCAGTACAGGATAAAAACACAGAGCTGTTCAATTTATATAGTTTAGAAAGAAAAGCAAACACTACTGGAAAATAGATTTTTAAATTAAAAAAACAACAAAATAGAAATGTCCATTTATTTTTAAAATAGTTTTAAATGTACATTTGTATCATAACTTATAATCATTTTACAAATTATATAATTATGTACATACATGCAGACCAATGAATTTGAGATATGCATTTGAATGCATGCTAGGGATGACATACAATTTTTTTTTTCTTTATGATGAAGGTTATGCATGGTTAGAAAGTTAGTATAAATAATTTGTAAGAGTGCTTTTCATGATAAATGAAGTAAAATGGGGAAAATGACAGATCTGTCACCATTTGAAAAATGCCTTAGAGTTGGTATCTTACTGGGTTTCGAAAAGCAGCCGTATCAGTTTTCAAAAGTTGGAATTAGAACAGTCCTTCTCTAGAAGACGTAACGGCAGTTCGAGCACAGTTTTCCAAGAGCGTGATCAGCAGCCTCTGCAATGAATTGTACAGCAGAACAGGGACTTTACTGTGCTTCAACTGACACAAATCCACAACTAAGCCTCTCCCCAACAGATTTTAGCTTGAGCCATGCGCAGAGGATAGGAGTGCATAGTCGGTTGCTTGTGAGGAAACCTTTCATTTCTGCCTGGAATGCGAAAATTCGTTTGCAGTGGTGTCAGAAACAAAGACACTGGACATCTGAAGATCGAAACTGGTAATGTGGTCAGATGAATCATGTTACACCTTATTTTGCACAGATGGAAGATGTCGAATTTTCTAAAAGCCCCACAAAGCTATGAATCCATCTTGCCTTACACTCACTGTGCAAGAGTCTGGTGGGAGTATCATGATAGGCTGCATGGAAGTGGGTTCCTCAAGGGTAAACAAGGAGCCATGAGATACCTAGATATGCTGGCAGATCAAGTGCACCTTACAATATTTTGTTTTTACCCTGACGGCAATAGATACTTCACGAACGAGAATATAACTATACATAATACCAGAAGTGTTCAAAATTGGATCACTGAACATTATTCTGACTTTCAACACCGGATCTTAACCACATAGGAAATGTGTGGGATGTGGTGCAAAGATGCATCCGACAGCTTTCTCCTCTTCCATTTAATTTACAAGATCTAAAAGACTGCACAGCCAATGTATGGTATTCTCTGGACATAAATACACTCTAGAAGCATGTAGACTCGATGCCCAAATGAATCAGAACAGTTATCCGTTCAAAAGGTGGTCTAATAAAATATTGATCTTGAATTTTTAATTCATTGGCCAGTGTGTGCATATACAGGATTTATACCTTCTGATAAGGTGCAAGCCATAATTGTGAGTCTGTCACACTTTCCTAGAAATTTGAGTTTTAGAACAGGAAATCCTGCATTTCACAGGAAAATTATTAGGTACGAAAAGAATGAGAAAGTAAAAATATAAGCAAAATAATGATATTTTAAGGATATAGTTGAATAACAGAAAACAAAATTTTGAAACAAGAATGCATATAAAAAATATAAAATTTTCTTTTTCGTTTAAAGAATTTTAAAAGTTTTATTTTGAAATCCATTTATTATTTAATATCGATTTGACCCCACTCCCAGAAGCTGCACTTGAGGATAAATGTGACTCCCCTAGCTACTTCTCTGGAAAGATTATGGTGCACTCAAGCTGAAGAAATGGTTTTCAGGCACTATAAACTTTCATTGAATTAAGATACAAAAAAAGATAATAAATGAAAATTTTCAGAAATGAGAAATTTCAATCTTTTTTTCCAAAACATTGATTTTTATAGAGAGAGAGAAATATATAAAGAATCATAAATGGACTAAAACGGATAACTATTATGATTTATAAAGCTGTCACACTGACTTAGTGATGAAAGGATACGCATTGCTTTGCAGGATCTGGTGATTATTCTACTAGTTTAGCTCCTATTTGTTTTGAGAATTATTAGTTATATCCAACTTGATTTATTATTATTATTTATAGAAATATATATCAATTCAGGATTTTTTTTTAGAAGTCAGACGATTTAAATTGTTCTTATCATACTTTAATTGTTCTTTTTTTGTGCTTGTGTGTGTGTTTTTTTTTTTTTTTGGTCCTACATCAGTTTGAAATTATTTCAACTCCATCAAATGTTCATTTTATTGAAAGCAGCTTAAATTTAGATCTAGAGCTCTAAGAAAAGGAACAGATATGTTGATCAGCAACCCTATACCTGCAATTTTGTGTCAGTGTCTTTGCGCATAGCATCTTCCATGCCCATGGAGTGCTGCTTGAGATCTGCACATTTCTTCTGAAGTTGCTCTATGTGCTCCTGAAGGGTCTTTGTACTTTGTGCATGCTTCTCTTCCAGGTCCAATATTTCTCTCTCTTGTAACAACTGAAGTTCTGCAAAAGAAATCAGTCATTTCAATTCAGTGGCCAAAATAAGTTTATTTCAAATCTTATATGCCTTGGAAAAACCATACCTTCTCTTTGACTGACTAATTCTTGTTGTAATTTAGCAACCTGAGCTTCATGCTTGTCTAAGGTTTCCTTAGATGAAGAATCGAAATTTGCGGACAAGTTTTCAATCTAAAAAAGGAAAGAAAAAAGTATTCGCACAATCGAAGCTCATATAATCATCCTTAGAACATATATTTCATATGCAATGACAAAACAAAACTACTTTTAAGCCGAAGGAATTTTCAAATGAAATTATTTAAATAATTTCAGTTTAAAGCAAATGTGACCAAATAATGACAAATCTTCAATGGTGAAATTATCGTATAAAAGTATTTAATATTTGATGTAGGGGTGAGTGAATAAACCAAAAAAGTTAGTGAATAAAACAAAGTGAATAACCACTTTTTAGTGAATAAACCAAAAAAGAAAAACTCTTTTTAAAAACTTATTTCCTTTTGAAAAATTTTACTTTAAAAAGAGGGAAAAAATCCCCATAATTATGCAAAAGATAATCCTATTTTGTGGGAGGCATTTCTGTTTATTTAAAAATAACAAATGTGCATCTAGTTCATTTGTTGAGCGTCTCAGTAGCCTAATTAGCCCTGCACCAAAGATCTGCAAACTGGACTGATCCCAGAACGCGTGCGAAGACCTAATGTGCCATCCCTCTCGAGAATCTTTCATATTTTAACTAATACTTAACGTTGACGTTTTAAACTCATCTACCTGTATAAGAATAAAAAGTAAAACAATAATAATGAGAATGGACACAAAAATCACATCTCTCCTCTGTTTCGTTTTTCTTAGTTATAAGGCCATTATTCAGTTAAAAACTTTTAATTTCCCCCAATGCATAGTGAATTTAAACACTCATATGTCTAGGGTTATATTAACCCTTTTAGATATTTCCATAAAGCAACTTTTGCAAAAATCGCGTTTGATACGCCATCGATCCACACAGTGCGCCACCACTGACAAGCAAAAATCCTTTTCCTGCGGTATTCCCACGCAATTTTGCTACCAAATGAAGGATGTGTTTAAAGAGTACACTTTAAACACATACAATACACAAACTGTACACTAACATTCTATTTTTCTTAAGCTATGCTATGTTATTTTGATTTTTCAATAACTATTCAGCATATTTATTCGACTTATTCTAAGCTTTATTTTGAGAAATTCGTAAAAGATTTTGCTTAATTGATATGCCGCCGTCCACGTAATCAGCCATGAAACCATTATATCGGTCATATCATGGTGCTGAAAGACAACGGTGCAGTCCCGTACTAACTCATGAAAGACCATTAAACATTTCTTTCTTCTAAATCCCCTGTCTCTTTTGAATCTGAACTTTTGCTTGTGTCATCAGCATTAATTAAAAAACAATTCTGAAGCATTTTTAAATGGCACAAGCCGAGGAAGAAACACTTTCGTATAGAGAACCAGGTGTATTGTACTGAGAAGCAACAAGAGGATTGTGGTGATGGACCTCGTCCTTTTGAACCACGACGAAAACGACACTCGAGCTGGCACCGGACTCGGCCAAGCAATGTGAGGACCGTGAGCCTCGACAGTGGAACAGCCTTTCTACACGGCCAGTTTTTAGATAACAGGACTCGAGAAAAATAACGCTGATCATTTCACGACTACCATATAGAGACTGGAAGTTTAGGAAAAAATCACTTTGTATGCCGAAGGGAAAAAAATTCCACTCTATGTACAGAAAGAGAAACTGCATAAAATAAGCTTAACAATATTGTTATGAATTTTGTGTAATGAATGATCAAAATAGTGTAAATACATAGATGTGTAATGCGTTAAAATTGTAATATTCGCAAGCAACGCCGTTCCTTATATAAAATGGCGATTCAATAGAAACCTGGCGAAATGTTGGCGATAGAGCCAAGTTGAAAACTTAGCGACCTTTTTTGGCGGCGATCATATGGATGCTTCTAGAAATTACTGGAGAAATCTACTTGCATCACGATCTATGATATAAGCGGATTTTTCGAGAAAAATCCGTGCAGACTATAAATAGAAAGTCGCTCGCTGAAACTTTGTTTTGTCTTGACCGCAGAAGAGTCGACTAGCGATTTGTTTAGCTGTCGAATAGATCGAGCGATTGCTTGCGAATACATATGTATTTGCATTTCTAGACACTGACAGTTGAAGACCTGGGATTCATTTTACGAATTTGAGTACTTTATCCTGTATTTCTAAGGATTGTTTTTCCTACAATAAATTCCCATCGCTCCTGAAGAACTCTTTTGCTCTTAGAGGCTGATAGCATAAAATTTTCGAACCCCTATCTACGCGTAACAATATAATTAAAACTTATCAGTTTATGATTCGTATTAACTAGGTATAGAATATTACCTGTTTTTGATGATCACTTTGAAGGCGATTCATTTCTTCCTGGTGTTTCACACTCACTAAGACAAAAAAAAAATCGAAATGGAATTTACAATTAGGATATATTTAACCAATCGAAAGCAAAATGAATAAAAAACTGTTTAGCCAGTTTTGTGCATCCAAAAACTTTCAAAATGCAACATCCCATATAATGAATAACGGGTGATGACTTACACTCTGTGACTTCTCCATGAAAGACTTCAAACAGCTTGTTGGACAAATCGTTCAATTCTTGACAGTGGTGTGCTTTCATTTCCTCCACTTCTCTCTCATAGTAAGCTGAAGAAAAAGACATGTTATCACAACTACTTCACACATCTCCTCAGTGAATTGAATTGTAATGTGGTAGAGCACTCACCCAGATCTTGCTTGGCAAGCTCAAGTTGTTTGAGGGTTTTCTTCAGATCTTCCGTGAGCATTGGCATCGAAAGAGCATTCAGCTAATGTGAGGAAATTAAAAAGAACTTTGAAACAACATTTCGATCTTAATCATAAGCTTAAGAATTTGCTACTGTGACCATTCTACTTTCACTTGTCGTATTTTACTCCTGCATAGTGCTCAGCCAGATTCATAGAAATTTAGTTTTAATGGGTAGAAAGAGTAACAATTTGTAATACAATTTTTGAAATTTTAAAGATTGTTCTCATAGGATTTCGAAGAATTTGTTAAGATAGATACTTTTCTTGACAGGGGAGAATTGAATAGTCATTAACTATGGAAATTTTACTGGAATGCAAATGCAAGTATTTCATCTTAAAAAAAACAAAAAAAACTCGAACACATTTTCATAGTCGATGCATGGAACTTTTTGAAGCGAAACATTTCATTTAATAATATATAACTTTTCCTATTTCATTTTTTTTTTCTTTTAGTTGCGAAGAATCAGAATCCTGACGGGGTGATTATAGTAAAAAACAAAATTCTTTTCATGCAAAATAGAGTCATTATGAGCATTTCAAACGTATGAGTAAAAAATTGAAAATGACATTAAAAGATTTTTTTTTTTTTGTACGTGGAACAAATTAAATATCTTGAATGTATTCGAAAATTTCTGAGAGAAATGAATTTAAAAAATCATCAATGACTTAAAGATTTAACACATACATAAGAAATATTTTTTTTAAAAAAACTGTAATTTTGTCATTTTATGACCATAAAATGGAGAGAGTATACACGCCACTCACAACAACCATCCATATTTAAAACACGCATTTTCTTCCAATGTTGCAAACACAAATACTTTCATTTGACGCAGTCTATAACAGGGGTCGGCAACCTATTGCACGCGGTACAATTCTCAGTGGCACTCTGCACTACTCAACAAATTCGTCAATTTTTGAGTGGAGGGAAGTAGATAAATTGGTAACGAACCTTATTTGACAAACTTCTTCAGAATTATGGACATTTACTTTTTTTACCCCTCATCTAGATATAAAATTAGAAATGTTTCCCATGTAATAAAAAATGCTGAATGTGTGACTATACAAAGAGGGCCAAATGTAAAAGCATGTTTCGTACCAGACGTAAGAAACGCCGTCTAGACTATATGTTTTACTAACACTCCAGGCCCTCCGATTATGCAAAACCAATTTTTTGATGCATAAATGACTCTATTAACAAATGACTTTCCATTCATAAACACTTACATCTTCCACCATATACTTGAACAGAGATGCGAAGGCATCGAATCCCACGGAAACGTGCTTGGTCTCCATCTTGAGTCTGTTGAGCTCCTTGGTTCTGGCCTCGCATAGGGTGCCCAGCCTCTGGATTTCCTGGGTCAACTCGGCCTTGCTCAACCACAGGGGAGGACGCGCCGGCTTGGACTGCAGAGGCCCCCCGCGCATTCCACTTTGTTCTACGAAGAGAGAAAAAACACGATCAGAGACGACAGAGAAGTGAAAGAAACAAAATGTTTTGAATAAGTAACCCATCACAATCAATGATGCTACCCGCCTAGAGATTCTATCCGGCCCGCTGCAGATTTTACTCGTACACACATTTTCAATTTCAAAAAGTTCTCAGGGCGTGTTCTCTTTTAATTCATATGCAAACATTTCATACAAATTTGAATATATGTTGCGTATACGAAATATAGTTTGAGAATTTATGTAGAATGTATTAGTAAGCACTAGCGTACACACATACTTCTCTCCTGGGGTACACTCTAAAAAGCAAGCAGACGAAAGAGCCAAAATGTAATATCTGTGATAGATATTAAAAATCAGTTTGCTTATAGGAAAGGAGTTGAACCCAGTGCCGCACACAAGGGGGGTGTCCTATGGGTCCGGGGGGGGG
>BMAV01015810.1:1524441-1547321 GCA_019973955.1 Trichonephila inaurata madagascariensis | reverse complement strand
CCCCCCCCCCCCCTTAAAAAATTCCTGTGTGCGCTACTGGTTGAACCCCATCCCTAGAGAATGCACGGAAAAACGGGATCCAACTTATATATACAGTTATTAAAGTACACTTGTTTGTTTTCTACTTAAATTCATTTTTAAAATTGAAAAATAAATAAGAAATAAAATTACATCTACATTCATTATATTATCAAATACTTCAAGATGCATTATTCTTTTAGTAATTTTACTGCGTTTTTATAAGTTAAAGGCTACACAGTACCCTACAAATTTCAATAATACCGATTTTTTTTTGTGGCCGGTACCATTGGGAAGCTTACCACCAAATTTTAGATCTGCTAACACAAATTGGTTTTTAAGTTATTTGAAGTTTTCTAATCTTAGGTTTTGGTTTCATTTTAAAACATTTTTCCACAATTAAATTGAATTATTTAAAAATAGTTTTGAGCATAACCAACTCTTTCAGTGTGAAATGGTTATTAATTTCAATTTTCATTATTAAAATAATTTCTGCTTAATTATATTTTGAGTTCTCACAATTACTTAAAATTAATCTAAAGGCCCATTTTTGTTTTAAAAAAATACTTTATAATACTTAAAAGCTTTTTCATTAATATTTTCCAGTTGAGAAAATGCCACGGCCAAAACTCTCTCAGGTTGCTATGAGAAACAATATTTGGAAGAGATGGAATACTACTGAAAATGGTATATTTAAAAACCAACCCTTCACTTATGCTGCAATAAAGCTTTCGAATACAAGTATTGCAGATAAAACTGAATATTTCCGTGATGTGCCAAGCTACATTATAGTAAACATATAGTAGTACTATATTATATTTGAGTTCTTGTTGGACAACTTTCAAACTTGCTACACTTCCCCAATTTAATACTAAAAAAAATTTAATTTTATATACAAACCTAGTGATTTTCAGCTTAAGTTATTATTATTATGTTGTTGTTCATAAATGATTTCTGTTTCAAACCTTTTGTGAAAATATTTTGTCAAGATTAGGCTGAATAACATGTCGTCGTAACGAATGCAATCAATGTTAAGCAGGGGAAAAAAATGTTTTCAGTCATTTTTAATTGAAGTGTTGTGATATAGAACATAAGTTGAAAAATAACATTAAAAAATAGAGCTTTATACGCATTATAGATTTTTTTTAAGCCTTTACAAAGTTTACATGCGTTTTTCTCGGACTTTTAATTTTGAAGATGTAGGTGTTTTCTAATACCTAAGGCTTTTTTTCTGTTCAAGAGAGTCTTGAAATTTTTTGTAGATACTCCTAAACGTATGTTCTACAAAAGTTTGTATGGATTTATAGGTATGGGATCTCTAGTGTTATTTTTTTTAAATGCTAGAGTTAATATTTTAAAAAATTTTGTGTTTTTTCCAGGTTTAGCTAGAAAAATAATTATTAAAAATCAACAAGGGAACAGATTTTTAAATTCATACTAACTTTTGTTTGCAAAAGTCTGAGAATGATTGAAGAATTTTAAAAATTAAACAATTTATAAAAGTTTTTAAAAACTTCGAAAATTCTTAATTTTTTAAAATTATAAAATAGTACCTGGTCCAACTGACTTTTTGCTTTCAGAATAAACATAATAATATAATCTATACAAATAAATAAAATTGAAGTGTCTGTAATTTTAAATTAACAGCTTTTTACTAAATGCATTCAAAAGTATATACGGTACTTATATGAAAAAAATCACTTTTCTAAATTTTTGTCTGTATCTCTGTCTGTTCCGGCTAATTTCTGAAACGGCTGAACCGATTTTGTCGGGACTTGCACTGACAGATAAATGATGTTATAAATAGTAATTTTGATACTTTTATTTCAGAAAAAAATTAGGCTCCCGCGAAATTAGGGAATCGCTCTTAATATCACATAGGCTACTTGTCACGCGGGCCATGTTTAAAATTCCAATAGAATCGGAACATTTGGAAAATCCAGTCTGCAGTGTATTGAAAAATAGTCATAAAAAGCCAAAGTGTTACATGATTGTGTCTTTGTAGTGTGGGGGATGAATGCACTGTCCAGTTTCAATAGAAGCCGTGAACAGAACAATGCAAGACCTAAGAGGCAATACTTTTTTATTTGGAAGAGTAACATTTTTGTTCGCTGGAGATTTTAGACAAATAATACCAGTTGTGACTAAAGGTACGCGAGCGGATGAAATTCACATCTGTTTAAAACGTTCAGTACTTTGGAGACACTGTAAGAAACTCCATTTAAAAGAAAACATGAGAGCCCATTCAGCCGAATAAGAATTTAGCAAAATGCTTCTTGATGTTGGAGAGGGAAAGTGTCCGGAAATGAATAGTACTCATGATATAGAACAGTGATGGCGAACCTATGACCCATGTGTCAGACACTGACCCACGCAAGCTCTTTAACTGACCCACGTTTGTTCGGTAACCATTTGTTTGTTTACGCGGGTTTATTTAGATTTTCTAATTTGTGTGGATTATTTATATTCTATTAATATTTTTTCAAGGGCTGCAATGACACAGAAGTAATTTAAATGCTGTCTATAACCTTCAGTTTGATCATTACAGTTCCAAAGTTACACAAATGACAACAAATGCATATGAAAGTATGTTGAATTTGAAATAAAGTAAAAGTGTTTACAAAATATCAAATAAAATGTATAACTTTATTCATTTTGTTTGCTCAAAAAAAAAAAAAATCGACAAACTAAAGCAAATAACCACATTTCAAGCACTTTATTCGGATAAAATGCCCTTTTGTAAGGTATTTTCAGTTATGTTTGCAGAAAGAGACTTCCATAGCGCCCTTTTTAAACCGTTAAGCCAATTGAATTTTAAGATCTTTAGTTTTAAAAATATTCAGTAAAAAATTTTTAAACTTAACTCTGGTGCAAATGGGCATTAGTGACCCACGCACTAGTACTAAAAAAATATGAAAGCAATTTGACCCACGTCTCAAAAAGGTTCGCCATCCCTGATATAGAACTACCTACTGATCTTTGTTAGGTTGTGGCGGACACTGAAACTTTAATAAACAGTAGTCATATGATGTTCCCAATCTCAATATAAAAGAAGATTCGTGATTGTGTGAAATATCAATTTTAGCACCAGGACTAGGTTAACCAGTTCCAGTCAAAGGACCAGGTTACTGTGCTTAATCAGCGCATTTTAGATAAACTTCCTCGAGAATTACAAACATACCTTTCCATCAATACAGCTTGCAATACGGATAAAGTGGTTAATTATCCAACAGAATTTTTAAACAGAATAATTGTGCCGGGTCTACCCCTTCACAAACTAGAACTTAAGATTGGCGTGCCCATCATACTATTCATTAATTTAAAACCACCAAAACTTTGCAATGGTACTAGGTTGCAAGTAGTGCCACACACACACACACATAGCAAACATCATACATCGTCAAACATTGCAAAGAAAAGTGATAGAAGGTCGTATAATACCCGGATGTGAAAAAGGTGAGATAGTATTTATGCCACGAATTACCATAATACCGCCGAATTTCCCCTTTGAAGTCAAAAGACTGCAATTCCCTATCAATGTCACCTTTGTCACAAGGGCAAACGTTAAGCAAAGCTGGCATAGATTTAGCTAGGGGTTGTTTTACCCATGGGCAACTATACGTGCCATGTTCACGTGCGAGGAATGCCACTAGCGTTGTTGTTTCAGCCCAAGAAAATCGTACACCAAATACTGTGTATAGACAGATTTTTCTGAAAAGGAAATACGAAAAACCAAAAATTAACAAAAAACAAAGGAAAATTAAAGAAAAAACAAAAAACACAAAAAAGGAATATATATATATAAACGAAACAACGATTCACAAAATAGAAGAATGACATTAAAATTATATATATATATAGAATAGGTATTATTTTACGTGGAATACAGAATTATTAAGTTTTCGTAAACTCTGCGTACTGAACAAACAGTTTTTTGCTAAATTCCAAGCGGACAAAGTCGCGGATAACAGCTAGTATAAATATAAAATATAACCTATTTTTACTGTTACTGTCTACAAAAAATATTTTGAAAAAGGGTACTGTGTAGTCTTAACCTGACTTAAGTTGTTTTTTTTCTTCCTAAAAATTGTTTTCTTGCTGTACTGTGCAATGTATTATAAGATTTAGTTATCAGAAAATATTCGGAAACTTAATTAATAGAAGTCAAAAAATTGAAGTAAATGTTTAAATTGTAGGAAAAAAAAGGATGGACGGGATGTAAATGCGAAAGTATACGATTTCAAGGTATCCGCGAAACCATACCCAAGTTTACTTTAGGAAAAATAATAGTACAAATTCCAAAATCACACATTGCGCAAATGAAAAGAGTATAGAAATCACCGCTATCTTTTTTTTCCCACTGTTTTTCCCTGCCAAGCTAAGATATCTGCATTCAACATGCTTTACAGGTAATAAAGGATTTTATTTGGCATTATTTTATTCAAAGACAGCGAGCTATTGAGAACGGTTATCATTACTCAGTCGTGGCCGCGGTAGCCAAGTGGTATAGGTATCGGACCGTGGTTTGCCTTGTCACGAGTTCGAGCCCAGTACCACTAAAGATCCGCCGTGTAGGGCAGCGATGCACGTTAAATCTGTCGAGAGCTGGCACCCCCCTCTCCTAACTACCACACCAACGGGAGGACGTTTCAGCTCTCGACAGAGAGCTGAAACGTCCTCCCGTTGGTGTGGTAGTTAGGAGAGGGGGGTGCCAGCTCAGGTGTCGTCCACGTCACTTGACCATGGTTCAAAATTACGTGGTCCGTCACCAAAAGCCCTCGTGTAGCTGAATAGTGCGACGATAATATTCAATCAATCATTACTCAGTCGAATGGTACGACAACAACCTTAGTCGAGATGTCAGATATAAGTGTTGAGTGCTTTTCATGTTATTCTGTCAGACAGTGCTTATATATTCGCGATCTGGTGAATGTTATTATAATTATTACAAAGAGGGGATCCTTTTTTGCTAACCAAGGCTTACAGCGTTCCCTTTAAATCCCCGGTCGGTTAGCAACAACTGTTGTGTGTGCCTGACAACGCTCTCTTTACAACGGTTACTGATATCTCAGTTTCAAGCACGCACGTGATCTCTCACGATTTACATGTGTTTTGATTTTGAAGGAAAATTATTCCGATCTCGCAGAATTTTATTAGGCTTAGTTAACCCTTTATCTACCGACGGTACTTATAAGTACCACTCACTTTAAAATAACATAGAATAACCAATTTTACGAATATTCTAACAATACTTAGCAGGAATATTCTTTGAAATCCCCTCTTCCAAGATATAGGGCAGCATGGGTTCTATGATGAGTATTTTAACAGGGAAGGCGAATAGTTTTATAGCAGAAATTGCGTTTTCAGCGGATTGCAAAGATTATAATTTTTGTCCCGAAAAAATAGTTAATGTCAAAATTTAAGAGTCTTATTTTTTCTTTTTTCTTTTTCTTTTTTTGTACGTTAATGAGGACCTTAGAAAACGATTTAACTCTTTATTTTAAGTGAACAGAGTATATAATTAATTTTACAGTGGAATATCTTTAATTAATTAGCTCTAACGGATTAAATTTCCCAAAGTTGAGTAATTTTTTTGTTTATGTATATCCCTTAATTTTCAATGTAGTCATCAAAATATATATATATATATATATATATATATATATATATATAGCAAGAAAAAAAAATTGCAGTAAATCATAATGCGGTAGATAAAGGATTAAAATGTAATTAGATTTATGTTACTTCTATGTTGCGTTCGTATAATTGTAGTGTGGCGTGTAATTAAAATATCAAAATGAGAATATAAAATCTTCTCTATAAGAACTCTAGACTGACCGATGCAGTTTATACAAAACCACTTTCTCTCCCGAATCTCGAAGATACTCTATAAATGAGTAGAGGAAAAAGATAATAACCATTTTTTCCCAAATTAATATTAGATTTTATTAAGTAATTTGATTTAACAAAAATGTTTTCAAAATGGGTCGATTTTTTTTTGAGGCAACAGCTAAACACTTTTAATAATTTTGAACTGCGATCAGAAAATGAGGTCAATCTCACCGTTCATGCCACGCCAACATAAAACACGCAAACTTCACCTTTTTCTTAGTAAATGAATTTCTTTTTTTCATGAAATTATTAAGCATATATTTAAATCAGCGTGGATGGAAAAATAGCGTGACGTGTTCCAGAAAATTTTAACTAACGGTCGCCTCTGTAGAACCTTGAGGCGAAATAAATAGCAGTAAATCAACAAAAGCCGACGAATTTACGACGATAAGATACCGTTAAGTCGCACGAGATTACGTCGAGAGTAATTTAAGTTCTGGATACCATCATGATGAATGCTTTTTTAACGCAAGTAAAATTCATTCTAAAAACTTTCTTTGTTATCAGACAGGAATCTTTTTGTACCTATAAACGAGTCTTCGAAATACAGAAACAAAATTTCTGAGCCACATCACGCCTTCTTCAGTGATGTCATTTCCCATTCAGGGAAAAAAGAAAAAATTATGGTGAATAATAGTTCACACCTCGAAAGCCGACCGCCTTTTCCCTTTACACTATATCTCTCTTTTCATCCATTGAGTCACAAAATTCACTTGAAAGACACAAAATTTCTTGCCATTAAATGATAATATAAGATGTCTTACATGGATGTCGTCTGGGTTTCAAGAAAAAGTATAACGAATTATTAATTGCTGTAATTAAGTGGCATCCCTGCCGGGATCCGAGAGTGTGAGAGTTGAAATCTAGATAACTTTTTGAATCATCGATTGAAATTAAAAATGACCAAAGACTCAGGAATTATTACAAAAAAAGAAACCAGCAGCAGCAAGGACTGTTGTAACAAATTCAGCAGTTAGAGAAAGAATTACAAAATCGACCGAACTGTAGTAGTCGAAGAATTGTTAGAACATTTAGAACAAAAATTTGAATCTTTAAAGATTGTAGATACAGGATGAGAACCTCTGTACAAACCTACAGAGATCGATAAAGAAATAGAAGCCACATAGAACAATATTGTGATAAAATCGTAACTTGGCGATTTCGAGCCAAGAAGCGGTTAAGAAATGACTAATAAAGACAAGTTTGATTCCGACTGATGCAAAACAACTGAAGAATCGAAATTAATACAATCAAATGAAAATAAAACTACCAAAATTAATTATCCCAAATTTTATGGTGAAATTACTCAATGGCTCTCATTTTGGAACTCTTTCAAAACCGCAATTCATGACACTAATTTTCTGAATTCGATTGACAAATTTACCTTTTTAAAAGGTTAACGGCAGTCGAAGGCTTTACCATCAAAGAAAATGATGCGAAAGCTGTAGAAATTTTAAAAGATGGATTTGGAAGAAAAAAAAAAGGTGCTATAATCAACTCTCACATGCAAAGATTGCTTGTTCTACTCAGTTGGCCTGCTATAAATTTACGTTCTTCTCTGATTTTATCATAGCAATCATCCGGACTCTCAACATCGCTCTTAGCCCGTGGGAAAATAAAGTAGGCTTAATTATTTTAACTTAAGCCAAAACATTCGAGTTGATATAATTAAGTGGCATAATTTTACGACACATACGGATTACGGTATTTTTTATACTAACATTAATTAAACATGTTTTTGTGAATGTATAAATTCTTAGCAGATATTACTGTGTTAGTTGATTTAATTGCAGTAAGAGACACATTAGGCCTAACTGTGTAAGATGTTCGTTAAATTACATAAAAACTAACATATAATAAGTGAAACAAAACATGAAACACACAATCAGATGACGAGGGTGGCAAACACTTGGTACGCCCACTTTATGACTTTAAACAACAACATATTTAATTGTTCTATTCAAAGATTTTGCAAAAAAAAGTTTCAGTCACTGAGGGTTAAGTCACTAAAAAAGTCACTTCAACCAAAGGAGACATTTTACATTGGTATAGCATACTTTTAAAATTTAATTCATTACTGGGGAAAGCAAGTGTAAATTATAACATAAGCGATATTGAAAACTGGTTAGCTGTTTGGCAATTGAAACACTTTTTAGTAAAGAAATTTCACATATTTCTATACTGTATAGAATTTCGCGGAAAATATAAAAAAATTGTCATGAGGATCAACTCCTAGCAAGTCACACACATAAACCTTTCAGAACTAAAATGGTTCATGTCAAGGTACGAGATAATTCGGACATTCACACATACAATGACACTAAAAGTACTGGGCCATAGTGGGGTAAAAACCAAATGACGAGTATGTACCGCATGGAGATGATTTGAAATAATTTGTTTCTCTCGTGACATATTATGTGGCAAACTGTAGAGAACCCTTTACATTAAAAGATAAAAGAATATATAATATTTGTCAATTCATGAAAAAAGGACAATATTTTTGTTACATTTAATTTTTAGTAGTAAATGAATTTTCATTTGAACAGAAGTTACAATTAGATATCAATTTCGAAAAAAGATTTATAAATAGCAAAATTTGTTCAGTTGACAAAAAAAAACCTTTCTAAATTTTTATTTCAAAATAAATAAAATTTTTAAAAAAACGTACATTTGATGTATGCAAAAACGCCACTTATGTGAGGCCAGCGGGTGATCACTGTCAATTTACAATATTAAATGACAAGGAGTGAAATCCAACTTTACACATTAATTGATATCGCATACTAATTTTTTTATGGAGTCTGTATGAGCCCATTGATTATCATACGAAGAAAAACTGGAAGAAATCAGCTGTTATCCCAAAATATTAAGAATTATAATTGCTTGATTGTTTATAACGATTGTCTATCAACGGCGGACGCGATCAAGTGACGAGGGTGACATCTAAATTGACACACCATTCTCCTATACAAAGTTAACGTAAGGACTTTGAGCAGACATATTTATTTAATGTATATCGGCCCTTCTACACACACGGCCTCCAACCCATGATTCAACAGAAACTCTGGCCAAGAGTTCACGACCATGACCACTCGGTTATTGTGGCCATCCTAAATAGCCAGAAGCTGAATTTTTTAAAATAGTTGTCTCTCTTTTTAAAACATAATCGATTTCATTGGAAAGTTAATAGCATCACAATGGTAAGAAACTAAAAAAATGCACAAATGTGTTTCGTTCGATATATGTTGAAAGTAACGAAGTAGTCTTTAATGAATGTGTATATTCTGACGGTAATAAGCATTTCTGTGTGAAAAGGGCAGAATTCCATGAAACACCATTTGATGGAACTATACACCAGGAATCTACTAGCTTAAATGGAAAAAAGTGATGACAAAAGCAAAAAAAAAGTTCATGAAAGGTGCAGCTAGGTCAAGCGTGAAAATAACACCCTTTCTGTGTGCCACACATACACACAAATTATGATGACGTAACAATCCGGTATGTCGTGTTGATATTAGTAAAAATGGATGGCAATTTATTCCGAAGTATTGTAGTTGAAGTAAAGAAGCATCCCTAATAAAAAAAATGTGTTATAATAACTCGATGCATTCGATATATATTACAGGGGAGTGATCAGAAAAAAAATTTCATCGCGGGAAGAGATCACTTCAACTCGTATCTCAAAAGTAAATTCAAATTTGATTTTTTATTTTCAAAGTGAAAAGAATTTTTGAAAGGAGTACGGGATTCTAAATATTATTTTTTTTCTGAAAAAAAGAGGCATAAAAATAAATATTTTATTAAAGTAATCTGTTCACATAAACATTTCCGGTATACAACAGTTTTTGAGGGCCCTTGCATCCCCCCATCACTGTGCCACTGAAACATTGCACATATGAACAGTAAAGAATAGTCAATGATATAATGTTTTTAATACAAATATATATTAACTAAAGTTCTCTAAAGGGCCTGAAATCCTTAAGGTTAAACTACAGTTAATAGATTCTGGCTATATAATGCGCTGTGATATTTTAATTTCAAATATCGCTAAATTTACATAATTTGACTGTGTGTCCGATATACGTTTATATTGCGACGAGAAAATTTCAAAATAGATTTGCAAATCTTTTTGAATTTCCTGAAGGTATTTACTCCATTAAGAATTTTTTTCTTCTCTCCTTTAACCCTCTTCCCAGTTTTGCTTCATGCAATGTTATTTAGATGCCGATATCTGAACTCAGTCAAAAATAGTTTTATACTCAAGTGACACAGTTGGAGAGGACCGAAGGGAGTTAACTATTCCAGGTTAACCGTGCTCGTCATCTGTTGTTTGTGTCGTTACCCCATTGTCAGTTCGTGTTCCGCGAGGGATTCCTTTTTAAAGCGCATCCTTGAGTGCTGCGCGCAGGAAAACCCACGCACCTTGGACAGGATTCAAGGAGTGAGCCATATCTGCCAAACTCGTTGGCGAGGGGGTCAGCACCTGCCACCTCGCATTAAAGTATGAGAAGGGACGAAAGATGCGCAGAGGCAAGGTAGGAAACAAAAGTCTGTGCGTGGAGGGGAGGATGAGAGCTCTGAGGCAACGACCCCTCACAATCGGAGTACTTTTGGACCCCTTTCAAGATCCTTCCATCGGGGATGTGGAAAAAAAGTGTTTTGTTTGATGACTGTTCCAAGATATCGTACAGTGGTGCCGAAATCACTCAACGTGGAACTTAGATTCTAATTACATGCATGTAAATTCTATCATGCAGTCAATGCATAAGCTAATACATGTTAGGGTCTAAGTGAAACTATAGTTCTTTACAAACTTTTGAAAGATATGCGTTCTTCAATAAAAGAATCATTAAGAAAAATTAACTGTCTCAAATTATAATATAACTTTATTTCGGCTCATACGCAAGGATAAAACAAAATTTAGAAAAATATTATTATAAAAATAAATCAATATATATTGTTTAACATAAAAGATACATAAATTCCTCATTTCACTTCGAAAAAATAGAGGCTTTAGTATTGTTATAATTTCAAGATTTGAAAATTTTATATTCACTGAATAAATTCGCTTATATTTTTTGTTTAAATATTGGGCACAATTTTCTACATCAAAGTTTACTCTTTTTCAAGAGAAATAATAATCAAGAGCGAAACCCAGTAACGGATTGGCACTTAAAATATGCTCACATCATTATTATGTAGAAATAAATGTCAGATGATTTCAAATAAAAACGTCACGGCATTAAAATTCATAGCTGAGAAAACGCATTGAAAGTTCAGATTAATAGTAATTATTAATGGTTTTTAAAATCCGCTAACACCCAAGGGAACAAAGAACATGGGACGCGGAAGTGAACTCATTGAACTGACGAAAACAAGATAATTAAATCTTATGCTACATTGAAAAGGATGCATTCGACACAACAGCACTGCACCCAGAGCACTTGAACAGATTACAAGGTTTTAAAATGATTGGCTTTTATTGAGGGTGCTAATAGCATTACACATGTAGCCCATAAGCTCCAAGAATTAAAGGTTCAATGTACACATGGATGAGGTCCAAAAGTGGTTCTCATCACTAGAATTCAGACCTGTCCGCTTAACTTTCGGAACAAAAGCCGCAGAAACTGCTTAGATGCTAAACAGCCCTTTACTCCGGTACGATCCTCAAGGATGTTAAGATTTCATCCAGGACACACAGAGTAATACTTCGCGCGAATTACGCTACCCCGACTTACGCGAGTTCGGGGGAGTGGCGAGATTTTCAAAACTCCCCCCCCCAATCATTAAAACTCGGGGGAAATCAGTGCCAGAGTCCGATGAAGTTGGTAATTTGATTGAAGAAGTTGTGGATCTTGCATACAAATAAATTTGGAAGTGGATAGTGTTGACGTACAATAACAGTTGGATTCACACAATCAGGAGTTGACAGGAGCTCGAATGAAGGCCTCAGTTTAATTCAAAAAGGGGTTACAAATTTTAGAAAATGTTATCTCCAACGAAGGGCGTATTTTTATAACAAAACAAGGATTTTAAAAAAATTATGAGCATGCTACGAGGAAATTTTGTCCGTGAAAAAAAATTTTGAGCTGGCAGACTACTTGTTAGATTTTATGGAACCTTCTACACCAATATAATTTCCGTTTGCGATTTTGTATTTGTGATATCTAGAATTTTATTAATTTTTTTTTTTTTTTGTATATTATTTTCTTTCTGCTCCCAACTAAAAATAATTTATATGTGAAATGATATCCCAACTTACGCGGTTATCACTCAGTCCCACCTGTCGCTAGGTTCGGGTTCTTACTTTATTTGTTAATTTACCCCTTTCAATTACTAGCATCCGTCCATCAAAAAGAAAAAATTGCGTTAAAGAAAGATGGTCCACAAAATTTAGATTCCCCCCCCCCCCTCCCCGCGTTTCAGGGCGGGTGAAGAACACCGGAACAATTATACAAGCAGAAGGGATGTCTGAAGTATCTCTTTCGGAGGATCGTTAAAAATGGAACGCGCGTCACTCTCGCCTGCTTTCTTTTACTTTTCAACAAGTCGCCACCGCTCCGCAGAGGACGCAAAGCGTTCGCAAGTACAACAAAAATGAATACTAACTGATGGTATCTTCATCGCTTTCTTTTGATGATACAGTACACTCATTTTCCGCTGCTAATTTTTTGAGGATGGACACGATGTGATCATCCTTATAAATAGTGTTAAGTTCGAAACTGTGACGTATTGAACTTCCCCCCTATTCATCTTCAAAAACGTAACAGCTCTTGAAGTTAAATTACGATAAAAACTGAACAAGTCGTCCCAAAATATCGAGGTTTATACTAATTGTTTATTAAACGTTGCGCTTCAAAGCAACACTGCGGCTTTGGGTGACCGATCTCGTCATTTTGAACCTCGGTCAAATGGTTCTCCAATCCTCCACACTATTCTTATGGGAGGACTTTGATCTTCGACAGATGTAACGTGTATCAGTGCCTCAACAGGGCGCAGGACTATAGAAGCAATGGATTGGAATCCACGATACAAAGCCGGCTACGAGTTCGTAAGCATAACCACTTTGCTTCCACGACCCCACCAAGGTTTAGAAATTCTTGATGTTAATATACATCAATCATCCATCTCTCTCATATTTGAAATAATAATTTTATAATTTGTGAAACCTTTGTCTGAGATATCAGAATTTGGTGTTATAATTAATAATGTGAGTAAATCTTTTAACGGCCAAATTATGCCTGCTGTAAATTTTTCGTTTGGTTTTCGTTTTACTAAAATATTGGAACACTTTTATATTCATTAACCCCAAAACTGCCCCCGGCATCTTGTTCAACCAGTGCGTTATGTGACCCGGATTTGGAAATACGACTATTTTCTTTGCGCTGCTATTAGTAAAATGATTTCGAAGGCTTTGGAATGCAATAAAATGAACTTGACAGTGTTGGAGAAGGATTTGCTTATTTGTGCTTCCTCTTTTCTCTCCCATACGCATGCCTACGTGAAAAACGGTGACACTGGGGAGCGAATCACGTAATTTTCAATTAAAGGGTTAACTTGAAAATGAGCGTTTACATTAGGCTGAGACTCGGCTAGAATGAAATACTTGATACATAAATTTCGGTATAATCAGCCGGTTCATAGAAAACCTTGAAATAAATCGAATTTTTGAGAGAACGACTCTTTAATATAAAACGAAAAATTCATCTACCAATAAAAACAATACACTGGGTAAAGCTAGAATATTTTCTTTTCCATAAGAGATGCCTGAAGTTAATTTGGGGTTAGTTTGTTGTGCATAAATAATTTGAATTATTCTACAATTGTTTTCCCATATGCTTTCAGTCAGTGTTATTATGCTCATCGCAAGTAACTAACCATCACTCATACTGTGTTTTTAGAGGTCTATAACAAAATATTATGTCATGTAAAAAAGGGGGATTGCATCTTACTGTGTTTAATTAGATTTCGCGGGACACAACCGATATGGAATTTCTCCATCGCGAGTTTAGGCGACAGAAACACCCGAGTTAATTGAGGTCTATAAAAAGCCATCAGCGGACGAGATTCGAGGCGGCCCACATGTAAACGGAAGAAAAGGAGGGCTGTCGCTAACATACGTGGGTGGCGGAAATATTAAATGAAACGTGAGACACACTGTTTGGGTCCATTAATTTTCCCCATTTTGCACTCCCGTGGCTTTAAATGTTTATCTCTGTCCAAAGAGCTACTACAAAGATCCAAAGCGGCCACTGCTTTTGGCGTGCAACTGAGATAGGATTGCGTCATAAATCACGAAACAACAAAGATGTCTAGCAAAGGACCTCCCGAATTTGTAGATAAACATTTGTATTTTAAATAAAGGAGTAAAAAGCATGACCATGGAGAGGTATACATTAAATTGGAACTCTATACAGGTGGAAAATACTCGCGATATTAGATAGTGTTAATTAAAAAAATGAACGTATTTGGAAAAGTTTACCCACTCCCGCTCCTCCGTTTCACCTTACTCCTCCCGCCAAAAGGAAGGAAAAATAAAAGCTGATCTTCTGAGTTCTTTGATGAAAACGAAATAAATCGTTAAGGTTCATCCTACCCGTTTTAATGGTCAAAGTATACATTTTCCTCTTTCTCGCGTCTTGTATATTTTAAACCTTTTATTTAAAGAATGGGCCTTCAACTCGTGGCTCGCTGAAGGCATTTTAGTGGCTCTTCATTTGAATCTGAGGCAATTTCAGGAAAAATCACCTTGTCTGCTTTTTGCCGTATAAATACGCCATTTTTTCTGTTGTTCTTGATATTTAAAACATTTTATTGATATGATTGATATCCATTTAAAATAAAATATTCCTGAAATGACGAATTTTTCAAACATTTTTTTCATTGTATCTTAAATAATTTTAAATATACAAACTGTCTTACTATGCATAAAATCTCAGAAGTTTTCAGAAGAAAAAGAGAGAGAGAGATGGACTTTTATCTTTAACATTGAAAGCATTTTAATTCGACTTCCATTTAACATTTTTGAAGCCAATATATATACACACACAAATCTGTATAACACCATCTCTTCCCTTAGAATCCTGTAAAACAAGTCTCCCTTCCTGACTACATTATTTTTTGTCAATCGAGTGGTCCGCGGATCATTGTGAAATTATTGATGTGGCCCTCGAGCGTTAAAGATTGAAGATCTCTAATTTAGAGAAAGGACGGCATAATATACACTAGTGATAAGATTAAAATTATACAAACACGTATTTTTGAACACTTCCTTTGTGTGTCCGTTATTATATTTTATAAAATTTATGATGACGGGCAGCTTGAAAGGAAATCAATGCATTTTGCTTTTGCAACGATTAATGAACCCTAAAAACTAATTGAATTCTATAATACATTGAATTTGTTGACGGGAAACAATGAAATACAGAGTCATGTGAAATCGAACCGACAGACGCCCGATACAGCTTCACAAAAGTCTTCAATGTTCGCACAGGCAGCCTCTTTCACACAATTATAGTTCCACTTCAATTATGCATAAAGCATTTTTGTTTTAACGTGAATTGTTTCGTCCGAACTCAAGTGTTGTTATTTTGGGCGACCCCTCCAAAAAACAGATTAAAATCAAAACGGCCCGATGACGCATTAAAATCGCTTCACAAGACTTCGTAATGGGGGTGCACATTACGGGGTCACCATCTCGTGCACCACATTGCAAGGTCTCTCGGCATGCGCACGTGTTGTAGGAAGGGAAGAGAGAACACAATGAAGAAAGGTCGCCTTTTGTACGATGCAAAAGAAAGGGATTTTTCAATTCAAATCCCGAACGCAGCTCAGAATCCTTGACTTCGTTTTCACGTGGATTCGAGTAAACAATTCTAAGGAGGAAAAAAGTTTATCTGGGAGTGAGATTTTGAAATCCAACTAACGAGTCGGTGGTACCATCCATCATGGTCTCTGGAGAAGCTCCAAGGGGTCCAGAATTAGAAAAGGAGGGGGGGGGGGGACCGGCGGCGAAAAAGAAAAAACGGATGCATGAGAGGATCGTGACGTTCGTAAAAAGGTGTGTGGCAACACGGCGAATCTGGATTAAAAAATGACGCTCGATCTCAAGGAGAAAAAGCTATTTCCTGCTCTTACTTTTATTTTTTGCAACACAGCTGGTCAGAAATGAATGGAGACACTTCCCATAACACGTGCTCGAAACGGGGTGTCACTAATTGTTCCGAAACATCGGAATGTACTAAGATCGTGCTCGGGGACGTCTTAAGACTCTTTGAGGCCCGGGGCCCAGAGAAATCTTAAGATTTTTTGAGACCTTGGGCCCCTATGCAAAAGTAGGCGCTACTTGAGATTGTCAAATACTCGTTCAAAACACATGTGCACGACTCATAATTTTAAAAACCTAGGCACAAACTGGCTCGACCGATGGCCGCATTTCGACTAAATGTTGAATAATTGTTTATGGTATTAGGCCTAGGTATGGACAATGACCATCACATAATTCAATCTTACCGCTCTTGCTAGTTGTCATGCAGTTTGAAATTCTCCAAAAAAACAGGGAATATGTACGCGAATAATGTTTGACCACATTAAAATTATACGGATTATCTTATTAAGACAGAGAAAGAAACGAGGCTCCCTCCCAGGGCAAGGTCATGTGCTCGGGCCCAGTTGGCCCATGCCTTAAGATGTCCTTGCTCATGCACACATGTGACACCTGACCCGGTACCCCTTCTCTTAAACACACCAACGGCGGAAGCACGTTTCAGCCTCGACACATTTAACGTGCATCTCGTCCCCCTACACCCGAGGTGGGCATTAAGTCGATCGCGATCGACCGGTGAACCGCAAAGACCTAAGGCGCGCATACTAACAGAAATACACTTGCCTCTGAAAGTCTGCGTACAGGCAATCAATCATCTTACGTGTTTATGCTATAATTACTATTAAAATCTCGCTTTAGAAAATCAACATACCTGTCGAAGATTCTTCAAAACTTCCTTATTCAAACAACAACAAAATCCACCTTAACGTGAAAAAACAAGAATGACCACCAAATAATCACCAACCACCTACGCCAAATGTCTGCGTACACTTGCAAAATAGAGCTTTAAAAGGTATTTAAATGTGAGATAATTGCACCAAGTGTTTTTAAGTAGTTATAAGCTTCTATAACTCGATTTATTTAGAATTTGAGACTTAAATACATGTGTGACTCTATGGCAGGTAACAGAAAAGAGATCTACTGAAAGAAAGATCATCTTAAATCTTCAGAAAAAGGGGAAAGTTTTAAAAGCAATTGTTGAAACTGTTAATAGAAGACATTCGTTAATTCAATAAGTGTTCATAAACTACAAATCAACTAAAATTTTAACGTCCAAACCGTGATCCGGCTGCCCGTCTGCAGTGTCACCTCGAGAATCTTGCTTTGTAATTAGCTCTATAAAAAAGATATCCAAGACTCTATAAGGTTCCTAAACAGCTAAAAATGTTTCTGAGATATTGCAAAAAAAGCGTGACTTTAACCACAATTCGAAGAGAACTGAAAACTGATGACTATCATGGTCGAGTTGCACTCAAGAAGCCATTTATTTCTCGAGTGAACAGAGCTGAAATTCGCCAAAAAATACCTAAATGGAACACATAATTATAGGAAAAATGTTATATATTTAATTGAAAGTAATTTTCGTATTTTCAGCATCAAAAAGGTCAAAAATATGCCAACGAAAAAATTCCTGCACAGATCTTAAGAAAATCTTCGACTATCAAACATGAAGGAGGAGGCATAATGTTTCAGGGTGCATAGGAAGTCTTTGGGTTGAAAATCTGAAATTTATTGAATCAGCAATGTACAAAATTGATTACTTGAACTTTTTGAAGTAAAATATTAGGGAAAATGCCGAGAAATTTGCGGCGAGTGATGGTTTTTACTTTTAGCAGGACAAAGGTACCAAGCAAATGGCTTACAATGTGAAGCTATGGCTGTTCTACCATGTCCCAAACCAATTCCGTAAGCCATCCCAGTCCCCAGACCTAAGCACAATACAACATTTGTGAGATTTACTCGAGTGAATAATCAGGGAGAACGTAATAACATCCAAAGAAATGATCAAATCTGTCGTAGTAGAAGAATGGAACAAAATAACCACAGATGAGACAACTAAGTTAATTGAATCCCTGCTAAATATGTTGAGAGAGTTATAGAAAGAACGGAATATATAACTTAAAAAGTATTAACTTTTAGTAAGAATCCATTATCCTAAAGGTTTCTTAGCAGTATACGCAGATTTTTGACGCGCACGATTTGTGTCGTTCTTTAGTTATAAATATTTGTATTATTTTATGTAATAATCAGGTGATTTTTGCATATACTATTTGAATTTACGACGTTAGAGGAATCAATAAAAAATAGTACCGATTCAGAAAGACTTCATTTTATTAGAGATATTTGCATGAATATGAAAGATGATCGTCTGTACGCAGACTTTAGAGGGCAAGTGTATTTGCTGTGTAACTGTCAGTATCAAGCTCAATTTCCCTCATCCAAAAAATTTTTCCGTCATCGATTCAAAGTCGCACTCGATTTTCAGTATCAAAAACATTAGAAAAAAAAGTGAGGCTTATACTCCAGTAAATACGGTACTCCGAAATATAAGTGTCATTTTTTTAAAAAAACCTTTCTCACAGCTATATTTTTCTACCATTTTTTTTATAATGATGAAAACATGGAATTTGCCGAAGAAAGAAAAGCAATAAACTTTTTTCTTTCAAAGGAAGGAATTATAGCAACTTTTTCGACCAGAAGGTCATGCTATGTAAATAGAAGCAAACAAATGCCGCTGATATTCATGGGATGTTTTAGCTCTTAAGCTCATGACACCTAGGCCATGGGGTGGACAGCGACACTTTGAAAAAATTAGAAGTAGACCGTAGCCTGGAAAAGTGGCCACCCCTTCCCTACACGGCGGGTATTCAGTGGTACTCATGACACGCCAGCCACGAGTCCGTTGCCTTGATCACTAGACTACCGCGGTCTCCACGACGGATCTAGAATGACACCAGGACTGGAACCCACGGCTCGACAGAAACCATGTCGACCACGAACTCGTGACTACGACGGCCTATCAAAAAATTAGACAAGATTTTATTTTTCATTAACTTCGTTCTCTGAAACACAACAGCTGTTATCAAAAATTAAAGGATTTCGACCGCACATTTTGAATGCACAAACAGCACAACTGATTGCTGAACAAACTATCGACAAAGTTATTGCTGACATGCACATAGAAAAAAGCGGTTTCATTTAAAAAGAGATTTCACACATTTATTTAAATTCGCCCAAAATGGCAGATTAATAATTCCACCTTAATAATTTAGGTAATAAAGACTTCAATCGTTAGGTGAAATAATGAACTATAAATATTCATTTCTAATAGAGAAGTTTCTTCGTAAACTGTTCGTCCAATTGTAAAAATTGTTTAAATAAAAATACTCCGTACTTCAGTAAAAAGAGCAGGAAACAACGAATTCGACCATTACAAGGAAGGAAAATACAGTGACATCCTGTCTCTCTTGAAAGAGAATAAAACATTTCCTACTTATGATTACGGGATTCAGAGGGATATATATATTGTGTTACCAAAATATCCCTTTATAAGAGTTCTATTACATCAACAATTGCACCCTACAAAGTAACGCTCGGGAAAATCTCGATTTTCCAAGTCTATCACTTCAACTCTAGTATAGGATTTGTGGACATATTTTTATGGTCGTAGCATTGTAAACTTATCGAGGTTAATTAGCATGAAGAATGATTTTTTTAAACATTTTAAAAAAATCGAACATTCACAGTCATCAGTAGAAAGTTTCCAAATAGACGCGATTTCTTTCCACCCGAATACGATTCAGAATTTGTCTAGAATATTTAATTCGATCCCATCAGAAATTTTTAAAATGATATTTCTACATAACACACAGGTGAGGAGAACACTATAATTTTAGTTAACTATTCGATTCTTTATAAACGAGCGCTTCAAAAGTATTAAAGGAATAGAAAATACACATATTTCATGCATACTGTCAAAAGCAAAGCGATTCTTTGGTAGGAAAAAGAAAAAAAGACCGACACATCTGCGCTGTAAGGCTTTTGGGGACGCTTGAGCGGTCACTTCTACCTCTGTATACCTGGGGAAGTCACGAACGAATAAAACACCTGCTCCGCATGGAAAGATCCACTTACCCGTCACGAGTTCGCGCTCATTACAACAAATGAAAAGTAAAACAGCATGACAGTGCGCAGTTTTAACATAGAATACCTGCATTAGCAAGACACCTTCTCAAAAAAACGTTATTTTCCATGATACAAATTTCGCGTTTTTTTTTTAAATGTTTCTTTCCCTACAGAGGTTACAAGTGCATCCTTGTCTAGTACTAAAAAACGAAATCGGTTCATTTCGTTTTACATATTTTTTTATGGGAAACCTGAAACCGGAAATGAGGAAAAGGAAACAGAACATAAATTCGTAAGCTTCTATTACCTATCCCAGTTAATTTAAGCTACTACCGAACATAAAATGCGCATATCAGAGCATGAATGGGAAAATTATACACTTAACATTCGTCAGTCGCATAATTATGCGGTGAAAATGTTGGCGAGTGTGATCCCCTCCCCCCATTGCGCAATAGCAATCATATTAAAATAAACGTATTTAGCCCATATAAAACATTACTCTTAATTTTTTTACTGCAGATACATTTTATTGTTGGTACAAATCATGGAATCAACAAGAGAACTACTGGCGACGGACCTTATCATTATGAACCACGACAAATGTGAATGCTGCTCAAAAAACCAATTGACATTTTTGACCATTGACAAAAAAGTTTTTTTCAAGGAGATGTAGAGTTGAAATAAACGAAATGTAGATGCTGGTTTTTATTCACATACTGCATTTTATTAGGAAAAAAAGACTCAATTTTTTTAAATATAAAACTTCATTAATAACATGTTTGTTTTTTTTTAGATTTCATAATATCTCTAGGTAACCTTTCTCTACAAGTTCGTGATGTTTTAAGACCACATTGAAATGTTGTCCAAGGACGTATCACAACTCTATTATATTTTCAAAGACTACTTTCAAGGATAACAGGACACAGTAGAAAATATAGATACAAGGACTTCCGTGCTCAAAACCGTGATAATCCCGTTAACTGTTTGCCGTTCGATAAAAAGTATATTTCGGTATAACTAAAGCTCTAACAGGATATAATCTCACAGCATATTTACTTAAGAATTTTATTTGCAGCATTTACTTTTAACTTAAAATTTTCATAGTTACTAAAAAGTGAAAATAAATTAAGCGAAAACAACAAAAATACATTTTTTTAAGTTTTAAATTTCTTGCTACTGATTTTTTTTTTTTTTTTGTTTTTTGTTTTTTAACTGATTTGAAAAGATGTTAAAGAAATAAATTATTCCCTATTTCGGGATTTTTTCACGTTTTATTCTAAGAGAAAACTTTTACATCTTTTCTGCTTTCGCAGTTACGACATAAAAGTTAACAATCCATTCAAGATGCTTTCGGATGAGAGAGAACAGCGTTGTGTGTTTCCTCAGTAATGAATCCCATTAATATGAGATTTAATGTCTGTATAAAACATGTGAGGATTTACCATTCAATAGCTGTTCATTTTGTGTGCACTCACGAGTGTAAATAAAAATTTAACTTAAGTTAGGGAAAAGTTGCATTTGGAACTTTGTTTAAGAGAGAGATTTGGGAAAAATTAAAACGATCTTTGAAAATGTTACAGAGAAAATATCTTGAATTTCATTTCTTTTGGCACGATACCGAAAAGGGTGATGCAGCCAGTTTTGAAAATGGCATCGAGACTCAGAAATAATCAATGTTTTTATATTTTAAAGCTTATAAAACTTGGCATTAAAATAGAAGATTTAAACGTTGATAGAAAATCAGGGTGTCGATAATTTCTTCCTAGACTGTTCAGAACCTTAAAAGAAAAAAACAATGCAGAGTAAAGTGATGCCTTTTATTTTTACCCTACCGCTCTGGATTGATTAATTTAGTGGATTATTTGCGCGAATTATAGTCGTGAATTCACAGCCATTGTTGTATCCTCGTGAGGTGTGGTACGAGTCCTGGTACCAATAAAAACCCACTGTTTACAGGCCTGTTAAAACTGTCGAAGCTTAAAGTCCTCACGCTGGCGAGGTACTAGCTAGGGTTTCTTTCGCACAGGAACCCGGGATACCGGGAAATCAAAATTTCTATACTTTTTCTATTCCCGGGTATAATCCTTCATTCCCGGGATTTCCCGGGAATCGCCGGGACCAAAACATGCTGGAATAGTTAGTTGGCAATGCTTGAAGGGTTTTTAAAAATAAAGTCAGCAATTTTAAAAGCATCAATTGACATTAAAGAAAAACACATGATGGCCAATATAGAGTCTGAAACTGTGACTACAATTGTAGCAGACTTAAAGCCAGTAAAAATTGGCTTAGAAAAATTATGCAGTCGAAATGGAACTTCGCTAAATGCAAAAGGTGTATTTTCTTTCGTTATTGGAGAATTGAATGAACAAAATTCAGAATTTGTAATAAATATGAAATATTCTCTTATCCAAAGAATTAATAAGAACCACAACGTTAATTTGATAGAATTAATGCAATACCTGAATTCTGGGGGGAAATGCGAAGCAGCTGAAGTTAGTGTCGATATTTCGCGATTGCCTGCTAAAAATTGTTTGGTTAGACAAGCCCAAACGATAGAGAGAGAGAGAGAGGGAGAGAGGGAGTGAGTGAGTGAATATTAACGTCGCACTGTTCAGCTACACGAGGGCTTTTGGCGACGGACCACGTAATTTTGAACCATGGTCAAGTGACGTGGACGACACCTGAGCTGGCACCCCCCTCTCCTAACTACCACACCACACCAACGGGAGGACGTTTCAGC
>BMAV01015810.1:1499998-1514441 GCA_019973955.1 Trichonephila inaurata madagascariensis | reverse complement strand
CCCCCCCCCCCTTACACAAAAAAAACATGTTTTACACCAGTAAATACGCTCTAGTTTCAATTTATTGATAAACACAATTGAATCATAATAAAATGATATTAAACGTAAGATATATGGTAATTACGTTCTGATTTACATCGAAAGTCAACAAAGAATTTGTATACTTTGCTTTATAACAGCAATAAAGCGAGAAAAATACTTTTAAAAGAAATTATAACAAAATACATAAAGATTACAAAATTTATACCGGCCGCACTGATGTTAAGCTATTTTAAAACTAATTAAAAATTGATTAGAAATAGAAAAACTTGTACAATATGAAACTAGGAAGAAAAAAGCTCATCCTACATAAGATAAAAAACAGAACATAAATTTACATTCATATCTCGCATTTCTCGGACAATTAGCTTAAGATACATTTGTTCCATCTTCCCAAACCAGTTTGCGTGGAGTGAAACATAAAAGGATAATACAAAAAAACATGCTTACTTCTAGGAATACGAGACTTTCCACGGAAGGCATCTCTCATTGGGTAATTCCTACGCGCACAATTCTCCTGAACTTGACCTATCACCAGAGGCAAAGACGCGCACCTGGACTGCAGACCGCCGCTCTCGGATTGACCTCGCACTTCATCCAGGGTAGCGTTGGATACCGCAGAACACGTTAAGGTGTTCGTGATTTCCAAATTCACGGTAGATCCATCTTCGCAGCAGAGGTTTGTATCGGTAGCGGAATGGCGGCGATTTTGCAACTTAGAGCGGGATGCCTGCACCTTAGGCGCTTTGAAGGCCAACCCAAGGGAAGACAACAACACCTCGGATTTGCACCGGCCGGCGAGTTCACCGTTCACTTCAGCAGCAGAAGGGGGGTTGAAATCATTTATTACTTCACCTTCCTGACAGAAGTCACCGAGGCACTTGTAATCCAAATGCGATGATAAATTCTCGTCATTAACATGAGACGAATACGGAAGATCATTATGATCCGATGATGCTTTTGCGGGAGGAAAATTCTGAAATCCATTAGCAACTACAACTTTCGTTTTTGTAGATTTGTCACCCTTACTCGGTTGTATCTTTTCCTTCTTCACTTTTTTATCATCCGATGTCAACGTCGAAGGCTGCTTTTCATTAACGGAAAACTTTTTAAGACTGGGGATCATAGAATTTTTGTTTTTCTCGAGGCTTTTCCTTCGTAACGACAACAGGCCGTCGCTACCTGCACTATCACACGAAACATCAGAGGAGCAACTTTCGAACAATTTAATTTTTTCCTTCACTCCTTCGTACACAAAATCGTTCGTTTCTGTTCCATCACAAGGCAAATTCGACTGATCGGTGTTTTGTATATCATCGGAAACATTTACCTTTCGGTCACTATCTTCACACTCAGATACAGAGACGAAACATTCGACAATTCCATTACACATTCTATCCACTAAGCTATTCCCAAAATTGTTTTCCTCCGAATATTTTATATCTGACACATCCCCACTATAATGAACGTGAGATTTTTCTGGACAGCATTCATTCATTACATCACAATTTTGTTGAAATTCGAGTAGCTCCGAGGACAGTTCACCTAAAAGTTGGAACCCACTTTCGTGAATATTAGAAGAGTCACGCTTTTCATCCGAGAGAAGTTCACACACATCTGGGTAAGAGGGGCGTTCGTAAATCTCCGTGTAAGGTTCTTTTAGGGGGTCGTCACCAAGGTACGAGGGACCTCCGCCGCACAGAGCAAGGGACGCGCCCACTTTGGACAGCATCTCCCTTCCGTCTTGGATGCCGAATGCAGCGTACTGAGTTGTGTCGGAAGCACCTGTGTGTAAATCGGATTCGTGGAGCGTGACGCCTGATGACGGGCCCGAGGGACTCATTGAAGGAGACGCATCGGGGCATCGCTCCTCCGATCGAGGTTTCCCACGCACCGTGGCGTATGCCGGGCTGCTGGGGACGTGACTGGAAAGAGGGAGTTCGCAGTGGGAAATAAGGTCCCGAACATAGGATGCCACTGTCGAGGGCCTTCCACAAGAATTCAAAAAAAGAGAGGCGCAATCATCGTCTACCAATTTCAGTAAATAACTCTTCACATCGAAAAGAGAATTATTATTCAGATTATCTAAACAAAAGATGGGGCTGTTGAGATTTAAAACGGAAGACTTTTTTGTTCTGGTATAAGGGCCGCACAAAGCATTCACATGCTCAGAGTCTTCATTTATCCTCTTTAAAAAATTCAAAATATCTCGATTATCATTTATGATGTTATTATAATTTAAATTTAAAATATCTATAAATGGGTCACTGGATTTCGCTAAGATATTATCATCGGATGAAATGTGAAATGGATTGATGTCCTCCGCTGTAACACAAGGTTTCGGTAAGGATATGGATGTCTTATTAAATATATCACAAGGAACGCTATGCATGTCATCATCAGATTCTAAATGGAATATTTTGTTCAAAAATGGTAATTTACTCGAAGGGGATGAATTTTCAAGTACAACATTTTCGTTCTTACTTGTACAAACTAAAAGATTTTGAACATTATCAGTGAGAATGTTGCATTTCTCACCGCTCTCCTCATTCAATTCACATGAAAAACTTTTATCCCTAATGAGATGATTTTTGTGCACACACACTTCTTCATTTGTCAAAGGTGGTATATTTGAAAAACGCAGATTTTCCAAGATATTATCTTGGTTATCATTTACACAAACTCCGAATTTTTTAAAAGACTCACTACACTTCTCGTTTTTATCAATGTTAAGCTCGTGATTATGTACACAGAGGTCGTGATTATCTCGCTTCTCAGAAGTCGGTAACGACCCCTTTTTGAAAGATTCTAAAATAATGGGTTTCGAACATAGTTCCTTCGAAACGGAATCGGGATGTGTTTTAGACGCGTTTTCAAAATGCATCGACTCAACGTTTTCTAACAATTTGGCATTGTGTGAAAAGTGGTATTTTTCAGTGCTATCTGTTTTTGAAGTAACGGATTCACAGGTTTTCTTATCTTTATCGCGAAGTTGTTCGTCCTCGGAATGATCGAGAGGAACGACTGCAAGCTGCGGATCACCGTTACGTGACAAAGTAGATGATATTTCTAACGCATAATGTGCTGAATCATTTGTATTCACTTCAACTGGATATGTATCCTTTGCAAATGAATTATTAGGCCATTCGAAAGACGAATACTTTGTTGGTAAGGACAACGTTTCACTATTATCGTCTTCATTACTCGGAGATTTATCCACGATTGGAGAACTTTCACTGTTTGTTGAATAGCTGGGAGATGGTGCATCATTTGAAGTAAACACTAAGGAGAAATTTTCTTTTGATACAGGAGGAGTTTGTGATTTATAAGCGTGCAACGATTCGGAAGGGATGGATATCAATGTATGAGATGCATTACTTTCGCTGGTGGTTTGCACTGGGCCATGAGAAACACGGCCATTACACGTAATGGTCGATTTTTCACTCGATATTACAGCCGGATTATCATCGGCACGAATGAACTTTGGGCCGCCATTACTTGTAGTACTATGGATGCCAAAGTGATCTTGAAGGGTTCCATCGCAGTTCTGAGCTCGAGAACACATGTATCCATTGGTTGCTCTAAGTTTGCTCGTCTGTTTCGAGACTGATGGTTGGGTTGGCAAGCGCAGTGAATCGGTACCATCAAAAGTCGACTTGCTTGCCCTCTCAGTTTCGGTCGGGTGAGGAAAACATTGCTTTCCGGGCGGTTTCATAGTTTGTTCTGTGTGTCCATTCGCAATCCCAAGTGTTTTGGCGTTAGTGCAGATCACTTGTTTAGAACTTAACGGCGCCTGACAGTCTGAAAACGAAACACTTTTGGCAAGTTTTCCATATTCTTGAGCACCTTTTGCCTGAGCATGGTTCAACTGCTGGAACGAAGTAGAATTTTCTATCCGGAGTTCTTCAAGGGACAGGAAATCCCCCGGAATCGAAGAGACGGAGTCTTTGGTATTGCGGACGGATGGCGACGACTTGGACAGTTCGGCCTGGGATCGGGTGGCATCGAGTTTCTCTCTCATCAGATCGGGACTAGAAAAGCGACTGTTCTCTGGTTCCTTTTCGTGGAACAAAGTTGCACCCCTCTTTGATTTCTTCTTTTTCCCAGGGAAATTGAGTCTAAAGCTCGAAAACAGAGACATGGTGCGATCCCGATGACATACTTCTGTGACGGGCTGACTGGCCACTGTGGCCAAAGAGCTAATAGAGGCGCAGTCCTCGTCATCAGCTTCGGATGGAGTGCAGGTAGCGGCTTCTAGAGTCCGATCCGACTCCTCATCCACTCGGGGGTGGTGTTTCTTGCGGCGGAACAGACGAAAGATTTTAGGGGTGGACTTTTGCTTCTCATTGTTCGCCTCCTCCAGCTCCTCTTCCTGTTTTCGGGTGAGGCTGCCGTCCAGCTGACGGTTCCATTTGACACGCATCTTCATTCAAGTGGTGTTGTCACGGTCTACAAAATTAGGTGCACCAGACAGAGTGATGAGCTGCACGCAATCGAATGGAGTTATTTTTGGACGAACTCGGGAAGGAGAGAAACACAGCGTGGACAAAGAAGCAGGAGTGATAAGCACAAGTTTCACAAAAAGCACATTACTTTAGTTACGGGATCGATTGATAAATTCTTGCAGTTGCATTTCTTGAAGATATAATAATGAAGGATTCACCCATGCAAGGGCACGTAAGCAATTCTTTCAAATTTTTCCCATCAACGAACAAAATCGCTTATTTAGAGAGCACATCATTTAAAAACAGTCACATGTTAGAGATTATTCGTGAACTTATTCGAAGGAAAAAAGTATGCATGGTACTTTCGTTTTCAGATTTCAATTACACACACACATAAAGCTCAGAAAATGATTTTCCTATTTTGAACACAAGAAAGCTAAATTCTCCCACACTCCTAAAACGAGCACACTTCGAAACAGGCGGTATTAAAATGTCACCACCGTAGATCAGATGAATCACATCCATGCTTTATTGAACTCGGAAAATAAATTAGTTTCCTATTCGCTTCGTCGCAAGGAAGTAAATAAATGTATCACACGAAATCAGGACACACTTTGAAGTTTTCACAAATAATCACAGTTCTCACCTCCAAGTCGAAACAAAAAACTGCACACACGTGTCCGAGGAAAAGTTTTAAAATTCGCACAAAAAAGAAAATCGTTGCGTAACACAGTTTGATATCAAAATACGAAGTCCGTCACACACTTGACGAAAAGTAACAGTCAAGGGAAATGCACCGCAGTCCGATATAATCAGTCTGGCTAAATTAACCGAATTGTCGAGATAAATTCAGCAGTATCAGTTCAGTACACACAAAAATGCTAATGAGTCGTTTATAAAGGCATGAAAATGTCATATACTGTTATCCGGCAATAACAGTTCGAAGAGGAATATTAAAGTAAACAAACAGAGAAGTGTCAGGAACGCACGCATTTCAGTTTCAGTCCGCGGGGAGCAGAGCATGGAAGACGAGAGCAGCGATCCCCGTGGAGGAGGATCAACAAGTGGTCCGAGAGAGAGGCAAGGTCAGAGGAGAAGAGAGCTCGTAAAACATGTTACCGCGTTCGCTTCAGTCGCGATGATGAGTGAGGCGGTAAAGAGAGGCGCCAAGGGACGGTAACTGTTTAATCGCCAGCCGCGCCAACACATACACACGCACTACTTTTCCAACTCCCACGCTCTATTAAATTGGAAGAGTACGCATTTTGAGCGATGGGATAACATAGAGTAATTAAGCACTCCCTGTATCGGGAAAAAGAGGAGCTGTATCGGATAAAGGAAAAATGTCGTTTTTTAAATGAATTGCTGGTCGCCAAGTTTACAAAGGTAATTGTAATTAATAAATAACGAGAAAATTAGGACTGAACGAGTTTAGTTTTTCTTCAAATCGTATCAATATAGGAATCAATACTAACTAACGAATGAAATGTATGAAATAACACAAACTCTTATCAAAAGCATTTTCTTTTTAAACTTTTTTCTTTTCTCTCATGCAGGAAATCCAACAATTTATTTTATGAAAATATCGGAGAATACAAGAAAACACGAAAATATCGATCATTTTGAGGTATCGACTGTCATTTATTGCGATAATATTTCCTGACACATTTGAAAGAAATATGTAAAATCATAAAAGAAAAAAAATGCATGTAACAAGCAGAGCAAGATTCATTACGGAAAAAAGTAACTTTTTCAAGCGTAGCGTTATGATACTGATGAATTAAAGTCTAAACTTAAAAAATAAAAGGGGGAAAACTCTACTCTTCATTTGAATGAAAAACTACACAATCGGTTTCCGGTTGGTTGATTTGTAGGTTTTATTGGCGCAGGGCCTATTTCTGGTCAAACTGCGCCAAACGTTCGTTGACTTTTGTTTTTTGCCGCAACTGCAGCGTGTTTACATGTACTTCTATTCATACAAAAGCCAGCGACTTTTCTTCGCAATTAATTTAACTACTCGAAATTATCTCGAATAGAGTGAGGAAAGTTAACAATTTAGTATAATAAACAAATCAATCTAGTTAAATGAACATTAACAAAGTAATTTAATCTTCATAGCCGTGAAAGAAAACATGAAATGAGTAATATTTCCAATTAGAGCAAATGTTTTATGTTCAAAGATTTTTCCATTGATGTTCAATAGAAAGAGGTTTAATTGCTTGCTCGGAGCATCAGTCATAATTGTTTTCAAGGGAACTTTTTTTTTTCAAATAAATAGTAATAATAATGAGAGAAGTTTTAAAGGCCATTCAGGAAGCAATTATATTTAAAAAATTTCAATTCATTTAAAAGTAGTTCATGGAAGTAATCCATGTGGGTGATATCAATTAGGACTTGTTATTCAAATTAAAACCGTTTTTTAAGTTAATTCGTAAATCTTACCATGATGTGCCAAAGGGGAAAATGTTAACTGTGTTTTCAAAATACAGCCGTATAAGAAATAATAACCACATATTCGCTAGAGTTCGATTTAAAAAAAACATTCTACATTTCTCATTTTAGTGATATACTTATCTCTTTTCCTGTAATGTGAACGTGCAATTTTAAATTAATCTACCTGAAAAGCGTTTGTTTTCGACATCAAACCGGAAAAAAAAAAAAAAGTGCAAGTATCATCTTTCTACTGCTCAGAAACAAATGTGAGTAGAATAAAGTAAAATTTCTTTGTTTTTCATCTCAAAGAAACATGACATAGCCCACAGCACGTTATCAGATCTCATATTGATTGTTTACTAGTATTGAACTTGAAAACACACTGTCAAGTGACGAGGATGATACCCAAGCTGGTACACCACTCCCCAAACTTCTCGCATCACACCAACAGAACTCTGAGTTAAGCTACTGAGCGAATTTGAGATGCATCCGCCGTTCTGCGAGACGCGAAGTCATGTGTTCGTATCCTGTTGAAGGATTCGAACCCATGACTCATTAGCAACTCCAGCCACGAAAATATAACTATGACCACTTGGCTACTACTCAAATCTCAGAATAAATACCTTAGAAAAGGATCTAAGCGACCCAAGTTAAAACAAAAAAAAAAAAAAAAAAGGGAAAAAAAAAACAGGATTTTTTAATCATGATAATCAAGTATTTAAAACGGGAATTGAAATGAATGAGTGAGTGAAACGAGAGAAATATATTTATTTTTCTCACTATACATAGCTTTTAAGATAAGCATTTTTGTTCTATTTCAGAATTTAAACTACTGTTTCTACCTCGCTCATCACCTATTTTTCCAACTGACCACTCTGTGGCTGCGGTAGCCGAGTGGTATAGGTATCGGACCGTGGCTTGCCTGGTCACGAGTTCGAGCCCAGTACCACTAAAGACCCGCCGTGTAGGGCAGCGATGCACGTTAAATCTGTCGAGAGCAGAAATGTCCTCCCGTTGGTATGGTGCGGTAGTTAAGAGAGGAAGGTGCCAGCTCAGGTGTCGTCCACGTCACTTGACCATGGTTCAAAATTACGTGGTCCGTGGCCAAAAGCTCTCGTGTAGCTGAACAGTGCGACGTTAATATTCAATCAAGCAATCAACCAACTGACCTCCCATAACATATCAAGTAAAATGTTTGAATATATATTATTGCAATAATAAAATTTATGATTTTGAATTTTTCTTCAATATGATAACTCTGTTATTTAGAAATACGAAATTGAAAACATCGCGTTTGAAAAATTCTCTCTCAAGAAATGTTTTGTTTCATAGTCTTTAATAAACTACCAGGCAAACTAACTATAGGCAAAGTTATCATACTACCGACCAAAAAATAAATCAAGAAAACATTGCATTATAGTTTTCTTTTTTTATTTATTCACAAGAAATAAAGACGCATGAGTAAGCATTTTAAATTTATACAGAGTCATCGTGAATTTGGAAAAATGTTTCTATATTGTGCAACTTTGACGAGGAAAAAAATGTGTTAGCGTTTTAACTTTGTTCGAGAGTCTAGCTACGCAATGGGGCCTTTTGATAATCAAGGTGAAAAGTTATAAAAATAAATCGGACAAGAACTAATCGATAAAAAAAAGATTCAGTTGCAATACGACATTCGATGTCACTCCATAAATACATAAATTATCAATATTGTGAATTTAAAATTAAGTACTTAAAAAAATTAAAGAAAAGAAAAGGAACTAAGGCAGTGATTCTCAACCACTGTGGTGAAATTTTCTTGAAATGTGCCGCCAATTTTTTTTCAAAATTAATTATACTCTTAGGAAAAAAAAAATCCGGAACCGAATCATTCGGCCGTTTTACAGAAATAAACACTAAGGATACTTGTGGTATCTTCAACTTATCCCTTTCGTGGATATAAACAAATTTCATTGGGTTCGTAATCCATTTGTAATAACAGATACATCTGTATTTGAATGAAGAGGAAAAAATATTTTCACTTTGTATTAAATCGAGATTTAATTTCAAAACATTCGGAAGAGTCAATTCGTTTTGGATTGAAATTAGAGGCGATTATCGCATAGTAGCCAAAAAAACTTCAAAAATATTGATACAATTTTATGCATCTTATTTGCGTGAATTCGTATTTTCAGCATTAACAAATATAAAAATTTAAAAGAAAAAGATCGCGACTTTTAAATGTAGGTGATGAAATGAGAATGGCGCTATCCTTTTTAAGACCCAATAAAAACGAATTTACCAAAATCATCAAGCTCAAATTTCGCATTAATTGCATTTTTATAATTTGATTGTAATTAAAAAAAAAAAGATTGAGAATCATTGAACTAAGGGCTTGGAAACACGAGAGCAGAGGAAAACAGCACAGATTCCGTCTCCGTTTGAGCACTGCAGTGCCAAATGCGGGAGCCCTGACCGCATCGCACCTGCCGAGGAAAAAGGGAACCAGTTATTCGAGTTGATCCCATCACGAAAACTCGTGGCCCGCTCAGGTCCTGGTCAGACGGTCATTAATCAGAAAACTTTCACCATCGACATCTTCCTGGCCAGAGATGAAAACTTTTTCTTCTCTCGCTCGATGAGATGACTTCTGCTCCTTTGTCTACTAGACTGCCAAAGGATGCCTATAGAACTACTGGAAATCATTTCCCCTCACAATCAATCATTTTAATGAAATATTTTCATGGCGGATAATTTGATGACTAATGTAAAGAGGGGAAAAGATAATTGTCATCCATTTTAAAATGATTTTCTTCTATGCATTCTCCATGTCGTCTTCAGAAAGCGCGTATTACAAATCGATGACAGGCAAACTTTTTTAAAGAATGAGTAAAAAAAAAAAAAAAAAAAAAAAAACCGGGGAAAATTTTTTTAAAAAACAAAAAAATTTTTTTTAAAAAAAAAAATAATATATTTTTTAAATTTTTGATTATTAATATGATGAATGGAGACTAGAACTACTTTTTTTTTTCAATTTTCTAAACTTAAATATTAAAAGGAAATAAGTACGTTGTAACATTTTTTTATCTATGCTTACAAGGACAGGTTCCAATTTCTTAAGTAATTTTTTTTTTAAATAAATTATTTTTTCCCGTAAATTTTCACTACACTTCAGTTCACAAAAGCAAAGAATATTCATACTTCTACAAAAGTGTTATTAAAAGTACGAAAATTTTTAAAACATCAATTTAGAGGCTTATTTTAACAACTGAAATTTAAAATGTTTACGACAAAATTGTAAATTATATGACGGGTAGTTGAGGTTCAATAGAAAATGGAAATGTTTCGAGATCTGATGTGGAGATGAACCAGAGTCATTCATCCTCCGAGACTTGGATAACTATTGTAAGAATAATTCTTAAATTTCTCCCTTTTAAGATATCTTTTTTCGAAGTTTATCTCTTCATTGTGCAAACCAAACAAACCCTACACTGACAAATTATTTATCTAATGAAAGGGTAAGAATGTCAGAATTGAGATTTTACTTTGTTTAACATATTTCCAATAACACACACAGTTTCAAATCTTTAAAAATGAAGAACAAGGAAAATTCCATTGCACCGACTAATTAGACACCCTTTTAGTGAAAAGAATTCCCTTCAAATGATAAGTTTAATTAGTGAACTGGAATAGAATGGATGAAAATATATCGAGGTTATTGTTTTCTCTATCACATTCTAATTATAGACGCACGCATTCGAGACGAATTTGTAGCTTCAGTATAAATTCTCTTCAAAAAGTGTCTTTACTCATTTCAAAGCTCATTAAGATTCCAAAAATTGCATTGTAGAATATTTCAATAATTAAATAAGCAGAAGCTTTCCCATCTGTTCCGTTAATGTGATTTTTATTTGCAATACAAAAACTGTATCATCAATCCTACGTGTCACGCGTTTTCAGACATTTATTTTGCATGAAAAGGAGATTTGGAGAAATCAAACGAATACGAATTTTTTTCGAAGGAAATGTCAACAAATCACTAAAAACTATTTTACAAAACACTAAATTTTTTTTCCGTTTAAAAAATTCTCACTTATGTGGTTCTGTTACAGCATAAATGTCATAAAACAACGCGAAGATACAAGTTTCAGTTAACATACATCTCGGACTTGTAGAAAGTCATTTAAACAATGATTATAGATAAGATGAAATAAAGGAAAGGGTGTTCCACACATTATAAGCTGTGTGATAGAGAATGTTATTTAGGTCGAAAAATTACGTAAAAATATAGATGAAAAGTGTACTGCCAGCCTAAGTTTTTATATACCTGTACTTACACTGATAAATTTATACATTAAACACATTAACAATAAATTCCTTTAATAAATTAAACAAAAATAGACACGTGCATCTTAAAAAAGGATAAAAATTTTAAATTGAAAAGCTAGAAATATATATAAGTTAATAATTTATCACTACTGGATGAAGATATGCACAGTTGTTCAGGAATGAATCTGCATTGCGATCCCCCTAAAAAAAATGTACTATCCGTTCTAATGGAATCAAATGAAATTTTTTGTTAGGTATTCGCGATTTCAGAAGATGGGATTAAAATAAAAGGTTTTTCAATATTTATTTTTATCAAAAAAAAATTTCTTTTTTAAATTTTGAAAGTGCTTAGTATAATTCTTATTTCCCATCTAAGCAAATTGTTAAAATTTTAAGATGGCCTTTTATGTCTGGATCGATGTTTAAATAATCGTTTTCGCAACTTGCAGGAAATTAAAACACTCAAAAATTAATTTGACAATCAAATGACGAATTTCGTCCCAAATCTTCAGTTTGTGGATCACCCGTCAACAAGTTAAGAATAAATCAGCGGTGTGAAATAGAAAAGAAACGTGGCTTCTTGTTAGACCGTGATATTTCAAGACAATGCAAAAACAGTTGGGTGTTAAAATGTTCTCAAATAAAACGGAACAGAAAAAAAAAAAGAAAGGTGCAAAAAATTTAGCTTCAGTTTGAAAGCTCGTTCTCGTGGTTTCGGAAGCAGAAACGAGATAAGAGAGACAAAAGGTAAAGAGAACAGATCTTTAATCAGGTTGTACCTGCTTTGTGCAGAGCGGGTTTTTCTCATGGCACGCATTTTTTTCCCCGACCGTACGCGCGCCGCCCCGGGGTAAGAGTTGAATGCGCGTCTCATTATGCGGAAAGGTGAACGACTGGCAGAGAAATCTTCATTTGTGTAATAACACCAGGCTGAATGAAACAAACCCAACGTAATTATTTTAACATTTCTACCTACACCCACGGCCATCTTTCTATGGAGGAACTTTCAGTGCTCTATGTTGTCCGTAAAACTCATGGGTCGATAGAGATAACGAATCTAGTCTACAAATATTTCTTTTCAGTTACAGAGAGAACATAGGCAACCTTGATGGATCAACAGATGATTCACTTACAAAACATTTAAAAAGCCACACGAAAGATGAGAAAAATTTTTAAGACTTGAAGAGTCCATAAAACCATCTGAATGTAATTAGCATTTGTTAATTAAACTGTTGTACAAGTTTTCCCGAGGTGTTGTTGGCTTAGTCTCAAGTCAGTGAGGGGTGAATGTGCAGAGAGTGGAGAACTCTCTTGGGTGTCCTTCTCGTCACTTGACCGTGGCTCAAAATGACGAAGTTCATCTCTAAATGCCTTCGTGAAGCTTCAGAATTGTACGTTAATCAATCATTCGTCCATTGTAATAATGGACGGCTGTAGAAGCTAACGGCGGAACAATTCTTCAAGGACATTTCCGAAGACTTGAGTCAATGGTATATCAAGTTACTGTACACTTACCCATACAATATTAGGAGTTATCCTTTCAGTGTATAGCTATTTAAACACATGGTGTGCGTATCTCCAAAATTCAGATATAAATAGATGAGTTTTGCCCCAATTTCACATAATACCGAGTACATACTTCATCGTCATTTCAAAAGTAATCAAACAATTCCAGAGCTTGATAAAAAAAAAAATCTAGAAAATTGATGTAATTTATTGATTAATGACACATTCAGCGACAATTGTTACAATTCCGATTATTACAGGGGGAGTGAGTGAATATTAACGTCGCACTGTTCAGCTACACGAGGGCTTTTGGCGACGGACCTTGTAATTTTGAATTACGGTCAAATGACGTGGACGACACCTGAGCTGGCACCCCCCTCTCCTAACTACCACATCCCACCAACGGGAGGACGTTTCAGCTCTCGACAGATTTAACGTGCATCGCTCCCCTACACGGCGAGTCTTTAGTGGTACTGGGCTCGAACTCGTGACAAGGTCAGCCACGATCCGATACCTTGACCACTCGGCTATCACGGCCCCGATTATTATAGAAAAGGAGCACATGAGAGAGAAAATTCTTACTGGCCCTTTTCCCAGGTCGTAAACTGCGTAATACATCGACAATCATTAAAACTGCCACAAAGTCAAAAGGGATAGGCACAAGTAGGACAGCTGATTTCTAGACGCCTTCAAGTGCGATATTTTCATTCTGATCCAAAATAATGCCTGGACAGCAAATAAGTAGATCTCTACAGTTGAAATAGGAAAGGAATTTTAAAGTCCTTTGATAAAAGTACGTGTATGGTGAATGGATATTTGAAATGGAAATAAAAAAAATACCACTTTTTTTCACCAGCAAGTACGAACACTACCCCTACCCTTTTGTGTGCCTTGATATACACAATTAAAATAAAAACACCACTTTTAATAATAAAAAAAATCCGTAATATATTTTAAAAAAGGACATGATCTAAAATCTTTTTTTATAAAAAAGTTCAAACTGTGTTAATGAATTAATGTCTCGGCATAGGTGAGAGATAAAAGATTTAAAAGATCCAATATTCTATCCAACACTCGGTTTTAGAAAGAACTGTTCGCCAATGCCTTTTAAACGCTTATTTTTTCAGCACCAAAACACTGAACAATCGAAACTTCAGTGGAAATTATTGTGCAATCCTGACGAAAGCGGTTTCGTTTATAACAGTGTAATGTATAGCGGGACCCTACCATTTTAGTGTAGAGGTTTTCATGCCCATCAGAAGAGGATCGTTGACGAAATAACATGGACAGAAATGATGTAATAAGGGCAACGAGTGGTGTAATGGCAGAATGAAAGCCAATACAAGGTTTCTTACAGCATCCGATTGTGTGATCCCGCCTACTCTGTCAACGGAGGAGGAGGGATGCACGTGACACGGAAGATCGCGTCCTTGTTGATCTTTTCCTTGCCCCGATATAGGTATTTCGGATACGCACTAGCAACAGGTGTTGGCGTCGCATGCCATTCAGCACCCGAAGGTCGAGACACCTCGGGGCACAACCTACTCCACTCGAGTTTTTGGCAAGTCTTCCCATGGAAACTACTCAAATGGTCTGAGACTTTCGGCTGTTCTGTAGAGAGATTTTATTACTTATCTCTTTTTTTGTTGTGCAAAAGACGATATCCATTATAAACGTCTTTTTTTGTGGTCTGTAAAGGCACAGTTAAAAAA
>BMAV01015810.1:1456531-1499898 GCA_019973955.1 Trichonephila inaurata madagascariensis | reverse complement strand
AAAATTCTAAATTTCTCATATTCTCACAAATTGTGAGCTATATTTTCATTTCGTGTTCCCTCGTTTTTATCAGTGCTTCCCAACCTTTTTCTCTCCGCGCACCAGTCAACGTTTAATAACTTTACCAAGGCCCACTGAGGGTGGGACTTTGTTTGTTTATATTATTTTAGAGTGTTTTGATTTAACAATTTTAATTTGATTGTATTTAAATATGCCTTAAGAATAAAATACAGTTGCACCAAAAAATATATATAAAGTGATTTAACATGGAATATAGAGGGATATCCATGGAAAATCTCACAAACCTGAAAGAAATACACCACAGCAAATAAAATGGAAAGAATTTAATGTTCCTTGGGAGGCACAGTACCGTTTGATTCCTGGACTAGTACCGGTCGGCGGCCCAGGGGTCGGGGACCACTGTTTTGTATACTTACTTCTTGATATCATGCATGTTGTAAATAATTACAGAATGAATATAAGCTTATATTCCTTCTGTAATTATTTACAAGCTTATGCCATTACTTGCCAGGGTAGTATTATTATTCGTTATATTTTATTTATAATTAAAATCAATAAAACTGAGTTGGTGAAAGTAGTGAAGCTAAACAATTTATATATATATATAAGTCAATTCCTGAGGTCAACAAAGAAAAATTTATTTTTGTTACTTTTTATGAAATAATTACAATGAATATAAATAAGTATATACATATGACAGAATCACAATATTTAGTGGCAAAATTAAGTGAGTGATTTTCCTTGCATAATTTTCCTTTCTATATATGTTGTTGTTCTTCTACTTTTTTGTGTTTGTGTGTGTTACTATTTATTCATTCATAAAACACATTCTCAGCAATTAGGCCATCCCGGGTAGTATTCGAACCCACGAATTTTAGATTAGAAGTCCAACGCGCTATCCATTGAGCTACAGGGACACAACGAGCGATTTTCTTTTTTAAATAGGGTGTTAAACTATTATTTTTGTTTAATACTATTTGTTAATTATTTAGATTTAATTAATGAATTAATATTGAAAAAACTGAACATCAAGTGTCATCCACCACAAGTTTAAAAAGAAGTATTTGAACTTGAGTGGATGAATAAAAAGTATTTTACCAACGATTGAAAATTTGAGCAAAATGTAATTATGTATATTAGGGTGAGTGTAAACTAATTGAAAAAAGAGGGAGGAACTTTTTCCATCACGAACGTTTTGAAAAATCGAATTTGCAGAGTGTGCATTTCCGAAAAACCGCTCATAAATTGAATTGAAAAAATTCAGAGATAGCATCCTTTGTATATGTATCGTAAATTTCTCATTTTTTTATCTTTCTCGAAATAAGTTGATCTGTAAATAGGGTCGGTTCCCTGTTTACTTTTTTCATTCAATCGCAAAAAGCTAAAAGGATAAAGTGTTCAAAAATGCCCACGAGTCCCTCGAGTGCAATTTTTCGATAGTAAACTCTCGTCGGCAAATGGAGACGACGCGCGCCAAAATGTACGAATTTCAGCGATCCACATTTCTCTAACTTACACATTTTCCACTCCGTACAAACACGAGAGCGCTATCAAGAAAACAACACATACACGACGTCACTCCAGACTCCCACCGCTGGCCTCCAGGGAACACGACATTCTCTTTTCGCCTTTTGCGAAAAAAAAAAACTTCATTCACGAAAAACCGAGCGTTCACAGATGTTATGTTTACAAAATGACCCACGCACGCGCATTATCGTTGTCTTTCTACATTACTAATATTAAAATGATAAACAGAGACTTTTTCCCTTGAGGACGGGTACGAATGCCGGCTCTTGTGTGTTCGCCAATTTTAATATACACTCAGACCTCTATATAACAAAGTCGCTAAATCCCGAAAAAAATTTCGTTGTACGGAAAATTCGTTATATAGAGGTTCCTCTTTCCATTTCCCCTTTATAAACCACATAAAACAAATTTTAAACTCATAAACACTATATATTTTTTTTAAAAAAGTAATTACTCCCACCTTTTTGTAAATTAATATATATTTATATTTTATATATCTTACCTATCAAAAATTAAAAAAGAAAGAAAAATTACAAGGAAAATTTCTTGACGTCTTTATCCATTTCCTGAAGAATTCAATTTGTTTTTTTAATGCTCAAGCACTTACGTTTTGACATTCTCCAGCCGCAAGAAACGAAGTTTGTTTGTAGTGTAGATCAGTACGACAGATCTACACTACAAACGAAAGGAGACTAGTTCAAGGACACGGAGACATGAGACAACTCACTGAGGGTGAAAGGGAAAACTGAAGATGTTTCCAATGAATTGAACAATGGGAGTTAAAGGTTGCACTTCTTGGATGAAACACCCAAAATTCTATTGCTCTCGAAGAGTTAGGCACCTAATAAAACCTGTACAAGATTTATGCCCACCATAAAATGAGTTAAAAGAGAGAATAAATGAAAATGTTCAGAAATACTTTAAAAGTAGGGACAAAAAAAATTTGAATCTCAAGTGAATAAGTTCCATTACATAGAAAATGGATTTCACTTTTGGGAGGTTATTTTACAAAGAAAATCGTGAAATGTTCTTGTTTCCATTAAGAAGTTCGTTACATAGAAAAAATCGCTATACAGAGGTTCATAATATGGAGGTTTGATTGTATATTTAATTTAGCCTCGTTGGCCAGAAAATGTATGTTTAGAATTCAAATTACTTTTTTGTAATATATTCTGACAAATTCACAAGCAGCAGCGATCCGTTTTGTCAAAACTTTTACACAATATATAACGAAACTGCTTTTTCCGCTAATGAGTGGGAGTTGTATTAACGTCGCACACTATAATGCAACGCGAGGCTATTGGTGACGAACCTCGGTCAAGTGAGCAAGACGCCACCTCCCTCTCCTCATTACCGCCCAGGACATTGAGCATCGGTCCCCTCTGGCTCTTTTCGCTGGTTGTGAAGATAGAAGACATGTGTATTTAAATGAACGTATTTTAGAATACGTATAATGTTTAATTTAATATATTCTTAGTCTCGATCTAAAATAGTTATTTTGAAGTGTTGAAATATTTTATACCTGAAAAAAAATTATTTGCAATTTAAAGCTAAAAATTTTGCGTTTGGATGAAAAATTTCATTTAATTCACAATTCATTAACTCACAAAAACTCAGTTAATAACCTCCAAATCCTATGTTTATCCAGCTACTGATTGCTCTGCCAAGGTTTTGCTTAATTTTTGAATACATGGTTTATGATAATACAAACTGTGAAAATGCTGTGAAAAATGTCTTAAAAACGAACTCGGAAGAAAAAAAAATTAAGAATGTATCCAATGCAATTATTATTTCAGATTTCTGTGATTTATAATCAAAATTACACTGCTGCTAAGAAATACCATTCAATATTGTGTGCTGATAAAAAATAAAAAAACATTACATACACTACTGTATCTTTCTAAAGCTCCATTCTGAAGCATCAAGCATGAAATTACTAATAACAGCATTAGAGTTGATCAAGCTGGCACTATTCGGCGAATTTATCCTTCGAATAAATTCTTTTTGCATTATGTACTAAAAACGTTTCTGAAGCCATTAACATACAAACAGATATCGCAACATAAATTGAAGGGTTGAACTAGGATATATCTAATTTTTCTTTTAAAGTAAAACAGAAAAGATTCGCGAAAGGCATGTCATTAAACCCTCGTTATGCACACACAGGCGTCTAATGAAGAACTCTGGGTGAATCTCGCTAATGGTTTTTCTCGGAACATGGATATTTGAAACCGCAAATTAAGCTTTACTTTTCTGGAGGGCATTCAAAGGCAGGAAATGCACGCTCGACAATGATCATCGAGAGCGGGCGAATCAGACAGAAATAAAATTCCACGTATTCCCTCGTTTCTTACGGAATATTGCGAATGTAAGTTTTTTTCCTCGGATGATTATCTGAAGTGGATTAAGTTTCCTTTCGTAAGCTCTTTCTATGCGCCAACTGAAGTATATGTACACCTTTCGGAGTGCAGTGTCATCAGTTCACTGCAAAACATGTTAAAGAAATCAAAGGTGTAATTTTTTTAGGGAAAAAAAATTACAGTATTTATTCGATTCCACGCCATTATCGATTCTAAGCCGCAACCCAAATTGTCAACAAATGTTTGTGAAAAATGAAAAATAGTGTAAAATGGTTTATTGATATCTGATTTTACGAAATTAAAATAAATTTACGATGAGAACTTATAAGAAATGAATAATTAGTCATTTTATCAGTACTTTTTTACTTTTAAACACATACATAAAGGATCTATAATTGCTCTAATAGTTTCATTTAACGAATTTTTTTTCTTCGATTCTAAGCCGCACCCGATTTTTAGTAGCATTAGCATTGGGGGGGAAAGTGCGGCTTAGATACAATATGTAAATACAATAATTTTTTCATTTGAATTGATTTTTAATTGCCGTCGCACTTGGATGCTGCTCGAGCAACAGATCTGTTCATTTTGAGCCTCAGTCAAGAGACGAGAGCAGGCACTCCTTCCAAACTTCCCTGCCACGCGTCAACCTTAGGATTTGGAACCTGGACAAATTTAACGTGCATTAGTCTCTTTACACAGCGGGTCTTGAGTGGCATCGAATCTCCAATGCACGACTCGACGGAGGCATCGATGACCAAAAGTTCACGACCAAGAGAACTCTGCTTATTGTGACCAATTTTACTTTACATAGAAATAAAAAATATCTGTTATTTTTGTCTCTTAAACATCTGTTCATATTTAACGAGAACGATGTCAAATAATATAAAAATATTACAGTTCGTTTTCGTATAAGCCTAACATTGCAGGCCTCCCAAGATTTTGAACATCCCTCTCCGACTCTCAACACATAGTGGAGGGATTTAAAGATTCCTCAATATCACTAAGACTGTGCCTCTCTGCTACTTATATAAACTTATTTGACATTTCTTTTTTTTTCCCCTTTAAAAAAACAAAAACATCTAATTAAAAAAATTTCCTTGTAGTAAGGATTATGTAGTTGTAAACAATAAAAAAACAACCGAGTTAATATTCTTGATCGAAATACGTGCTCTAGGAGAGTTTTTTCATTAGGGGCAATTTAGTTATCTGAACCAGACCCATCTTTCAATTTTTCTCCGATGTCTTTCAGAGTTCATAAAAGAGGGGAATAGCATTGAATGAGAGACCCCCTAGAAAGGCGCTGAAGAACCCAGGGGTCCACGAACCCCAGTTTAAAAACCGCTGCTTTATTTTATTGAAGTTTATGTTACGGTTATTCAAACAAATAAAGCATTAGTTGGAAATTGCTTACAAACTATTTGACGTCAAAAACTTGTCTCTCAGTTTACACGCTTATAAGTAGTTGAGAAAGGGAAACTCTAAACACACACTCTAATATATAAAAGTATAAACACATTAAAGTACACAGCAAAAATACATGGTATAGCGCCAATGAACTTAACGCTTTTTGTTGAAAACTTGGGTAACTGAATTTTATAACTTGGATTCAACTTGCTTCATCATATAAAAACGAGGCCTATTATAAAATAAAATATGCAAAGCAATAAGAAACACTATCATTTCAATAATTCCATTACTATGAGTTGATATAGTATTTATATACACTGATTGAGAGACCACTAGAGCCGAGTGGTTATGGTCGCGGACTTCAGTCGAGTCTTCAAACCTCCGAAGACCCGCATTTTAGAGAGGCTGATGCATGGTGTGGAAGATTGGAGAGTGGGATACCAGCTCAGGTTTCATCCTCATCACTTGGCCACGGGATAAAATTGCGATATCCGCCGCTAATAGCCCAACTGCAGCTTCAAACTGTGATGATAATTTTGAATAAATCCCGTATTTATATAATAAATCGAATTGATTGATCTTTTAAAACAAATGAGTAGTTCTTTTGATTATAGAATTAAAATTATCACAAAATAATCAAAGGTTTTTAGCACCCAAACACACTTTCTGGTTTCAATCTTACGAAGGGCGCCGCTACGGTTTGGATAAAGAGGAGTTCGTGAGATTTTTCGCAGTTTAGTATTTCGATCCCATCGGTTTGATTTTGAATGTGGAATTAAAAAAACAAAGGACTGGCGAGTGTGGGCGAGACGGACGCGACACACTTCCATTCGGAGCCAAGGTCTAGGGCATTTCAGGATTGGGCACCGTGTCCTCCTAACGTCACATCCATTTGTCCTGATGGAGGGCTGTTCTGCTCCCCATCCATACCGATAAGGAGGAAATGTTCTCGCTGAACTCGGAGCAGGTGGTCTGCCGATAAGTCACCGACGCGTGGTTCACTGCAATTAAACCCAAAAAGGACAACGGGACAAAATAATAAAAAGGATTCAATAAATGCTTAGAAATACTTTGCCATTCAGTATCAAGAAAAAGCATTTTTTTTTTTAATCTGAGCGCATTCTGTACATAATCCATAACACACTCACTTAAAAAATGAACACCGGAAGAATAAAGAGATGAGGAAATAAGATGGTGAGCTCTGAAACTCTGGAGACATTTTAACGTTAGTAACTTCGGGGTACTTCACAGTGCCAAAAGGAAACCGAGGATAAGATCAGATTACAAATACAGAACTTATAAGAGGGAAATTGGTATTTTTACGCTTTCGAAATTATACACGAGGGCTTTTGACGATGGGCCTCGCACCTGAACTGGTAAGCCATTCTCCAGAACTCCACATAACGCCAACATGAGGGCTTAAGTCTCAACAGATATAGTTCCGTCTCCATCAGTTCCTTGTAATATGTTGAGGAAAAACGTCGATGATTGGTAAGATTCCAAGGAAAATAATTTAGTTACACATTTTTATTCACACATTTATAACTAGTATTCACAAATGTACAGATAGATACAAGTTTTTGAACGGGGGGGGGGGGATTTATAAGAAAGCTGTTTTATTTGATGGGTCAATCGAGTTACTTCCAAATATATCCTCTTTTCAGCACCGTTTCTTTTTGTTTTTCAAAACTCCTCTTGAAAGAGGCTTGGGTCATATACCTATTACACTGTCAGAATAATGGGAAATGAAAAGGAAAGTATTTCGAGAGTACTTCGCTTTGTATGTTTCTGTAATGTCAAATGAAGTGCTTCTGTAATTTTTTACGAGACCATTTGAAAGAATTTAAATTGATGTGTTCAAAGAAGCCGCCTTTTGCCGATGAGAGTGAATAAGAAGCATTATATCTCCCACACGGTGGGTCCTTGAATTATTTCGGTAAAGAGACACCAATGTGAAATTCTTAATCAGATATATTATAAATAAATTACATTAAATTATACCTATCCTGCAGCAATATGTGATAAATCACTTTCAAAAAATCTAAAAGAATAATATTTGTTGCACAATGTCAAAATTTAGCACCATAGAACCAAAAAACAAGATGCTCAAACGAAATTCAAATCTGTTTTTAATCACAGTGTTAAGGTATCAATTTTTCGCGCCAACATCGGTTGTAATTATAAATTTTGTTACTAGTAGATCTCTTATGTGCATTAGTTACTAATGTAGACCACGTCATGCGGCTCTAAATTTTGAAAGTTTTATAATATCGGTTTCCTTGAAATTCAATCTCTAAGTATTCTAATTTTTCTACAGGTAGAGTTAAAATTCCTTCATTGTTCGGCTTGAAAGTTGTATATTTAAAATTTTACTTAGTAGTCCACGTAAATATTGATTGTTCTCTACATGGGTTTGCTAATTAAGAAATATATAAATAGGTGTAGCATACTTTTGTTGTTCCATAGTAAATAATTATATCTAAAATCAAAAGAGTATCAGTATAAGTAATCAATCGAATACATTAAATTAACGAGTATCAAAGAAGCAAGAATTGAGACGTTTCACGACGTGATTAGGAATGAAAGATAAACAAGTACGCGAATGCCTATTTATAGAAAAAAATCGAAAACACACGAAAATAGTGACTCTATGAAAGGGTTCGTTATCTTTCATTTGAAATCCATCGCTAAATGGGTCAATCTATCTGATGTTCGTTTATAGGACGCTCTTAATGTACACTTCTTCTATAAAAAAAAGCAAATGAATTTCTTAATATCTTACTGCTTAAAAGATTTTATTTAAAATATACTTTAAGCTTAGTTGCTGAGGAAATGTTTAAAAAAAAAATCAGTTAACGAAACAAAAATTTGGTATTTTATGTGGTTCCATACGAATGTGGCTCAGTACTATTGTTCGATACAAACAAATTTTTACATATTGAAATCTTGTGTGTGGCTTTACGCTCTCTTTGAATAACTCAACCAGTACAACTAATTCAGCAATTTCTGAAATAGTCCACGAAGTAAAAATACACACACAAAACATTTTGACTTGTTATATTTCCTCTTTTATCTCAAAACTCCAGAATTCGTTTCAAGTTCCAAGTTAATTTTGGAAGTATTCATTTTCAAACATTTTATTATATAGAAATAAAAGTGATATAAGAACCAAAACAAATTAAAAGAGGGAGTGGAATGAATTATTGAAATGCAGAGATTCAATCAAATGAAATAGAAAGGGAATCATTATTTTCCGTCCCCATTTTCCCCACGCTACACATTTTACTCAACAGCGCCAAGTTCATTAAACTTTTTTTTAAGAAAAAGTCCGCCATCAAATCATTAACCAACAGAAGAATAAACTTTTTCTCCACGAGTCGGAAAGAACGGATTCCTCTATCAAATTGACAGACCGGATTTGTTCCCTCTGCTGGTGAACCGTGGAACAAGTTTGGAGCGACCCCTTTCACTTTATCGTGAAATGCCCGTTTTGTTTATTACAAGTATAACTAGTTCCAATGTAAAGGACTTGGCAAGAGGCGACGAAAAGATAGAATCCGCAAATAGCAGACGCGGAAAAAGAACGATAAAAATCGACGAAAACTGAAACCAATTCCTCTTTTTTTTCGCTTCCCTGTGTTCGGTCGAAATATTTGGAAATGTTCAAACACTATTATTTATAATCCTAAATAAAAACTAAAATTCATAAGCGAATTTTTAAAAAATCTAAAATATTACATTTAATACATTGAAACTTATTTGTAAGTTAGTATTTTTCAGCCTTTTGCGAAATAGTTCTCGAAACAAGCTACAGAGAAAAGGTCTGTAAATTAAAATGGACGCGCATGCGGTGAGTGAGTGAGAGATTTTTTACGTAACCCTATTCAGCTACTCGAGGGCTTTTGGCGACGGACCTCATCATTTTAAACCATGGTCAAGTGACGAAGAAAACACCTGAGCTGGCACCTCCCCCTTTCCTCATCTAACTTCCACACCACACCATTGGAAGGACGTTTGAACCTCGACATGTTAACCCAGCGAGTCTTCAGCGGTACTAGGCATGAAACATTATTTTCCTGAAAAAAAAACTGATGTTATTAGGCATGATAAGCCACTTCTGAATTTTACACAATTCATAGAAATTGAAATACAGAACAGGTTGATACCATTTATAAGAAACCAAACATTTTGATTTTCGGTAATTCAGTAGTTACTGGGTTGGATGTGAATCGTTCCAAGTAATTACCGCAAAACTGAATTCTTAATCAGAAGAGTGCATTGGACTGTAAGAGTGCTTCACTTGCAGGACACACTCCCTTTTTGCACATAAATAGCTAATGATTAGATTAAATACGAAGAATCATGCTTTGGCGATGAGAAAAATAAGATTCCGCTCTAAGTCATTGGAGGCATAATCAGCAATGAATTTTTTGATGAAAAAGGTTCCTTCAAAGCTATTCGAAGTAAAGTGATCTCAATTTCTAATCCAGAGAGGAAATTCGACCTTCCCAATTTCCAGCCATTTTCTAAAGAGTACTGTAAGAATAATCGTTTTGACAAACACAGTTCATCGCACGCGCGACTGGATAAAAAAAATATATAAATAATAAACTTTCCAATTCATTCACAAACGAGAGCGTAACTTCCCCACCCACCCTCTTTGCAAATATACCGAGAGGAACGACCGCGGGAAAACAAAGTTTATCATCCAAATAAAAATTCCTCTTGGTGTGCATTCAAATTTCCATCACCTTCGAAAATGAAGGCCAATCGAGGTCGGAGAAAGAACAGGCGGGATTCGAAACACCCTCTGTCCAACATTAACCCACTTCGAACGATTTGGAGCAACGACACTGTCGCGCGAGAGAAAAAAAACGCGTGTCACGCGAAATGGAGACAGAAATAGCTCGAATTGAACAATTACAAATTACAGCAAACGAAGCGGGCGTTTGCGAATCCAAATCACGTTCGGCGAGAAAGGAGAAACACACACGACAAATAATGAGTATTTCTTTGAAATGAATTGGACAAACTCATCGACGATGATCGCATCAAACCACCTCGTTTCACCGGTAAAAATAAATATTTGGCTCGATTAACGTTTTGGCGAATCTTAAATAATCAATTCGATTTCAAAAATGTTGATTCACGATTATCCATCGGGATGCATTATGTTCACTTTGTTCGGATAGAAAAGTAAAATACTTTCACTGGTATATTTCCCTTTTTCATAATGCTGTGCATGATACACATGCTTATTCAATGTGTTAGATCAGTGGTCACCAATCCCCAGGACAGTGGATCAAATGGTAGCGGGCCACCCAAAGAAAATTTATCTTCTTTTCATTTTTATTTACTGGGGTGTATTTCTTTCGGGTTTGCGTGACTTTCCATGGAAATCACCTTATATTCCATTTTAAATCACTTTATGTTTATTTTTTGGTGTAACTGTATTTTATTCTGAAGGCCTATTTAAATACACAATTAAATACAATCTAAAATATAAGCAATCAACGTACCTCTTCAGTGAGCCGAGATAAAATTGTTACACATCGACCGAGATAAAAAAGTTGGAAAACACTGTGCTAGATAACAAAAAAATGTGTTAAAAATTCATTAATGACAGTTTTTATTCAATTCAATTTTATAATTTATACAGAAGATTTAAGTTCTGTATCAGTTTCATTTATTATGAGAAGTCATGCTAGAATATGATTTAATTATAAGCGTATTAAAAAATTGAAAGAGAATTCTAATTCGTAATACTAAAAAGGAAAGGGAAAAAGGAGACAAATAGTTGCTTCAGGCGACAATCGGAGACTATCTTGAAAAACGAGTTCTGAAATTGTAGTATAGTTCACAATAAATTATAATAATTAAAAAACATTATTTGATGATAGTGGAGTATACACAAGTATAAATTCCTCTTCAATTTTAGGTTTGTTAATTCTCTCTCCCCCCCCCCCCCATCCGAAATGGAATGTGAGAAAAAAACATTCAAAACTCTTAACATTGTACAAAAATTAATTTCATCTTCAGAACTGTTCCATAATATGAAACCCCATAATTTTATCTGAAACAAATCTCTCGAAGAGATTTCCGGTAACCGCAGAACTACTTGGTCTGGTTCTTTTTATTCCCAATACGGGAAATGCCCATCTTTGTTAGAAACCACTCAAGCGATTCCCCTTTGTTTCAAGAAGGGTTCTTTTCTTGATTAATTGCCTGCTCAATACAGGTACAATCTCATGTGATACATGTGATTTCGAAACATGTGCTAAAAAACTCAAAAAAGGTAAAAAGCAATTGTTCAAATGAATCTTTTTTTAAAATAGCTTTGAGAAAAATTCATATGTAAAGTTTTTCAAGGAATCTTTTAGCCAATCAGGGCATAGTTATTTTATTTAGTTTTTAAGAATCAAATCTCTATAGTAAAATTTTGAAAAGTGAACTCAAATTCGAATAATACAAAAAAGGATACATTTCGTATGTCAAATTATCGATTTTATTTTTCTTGCTTTGATGACACACGTCAACTTACTGGTAAGGCTATTGGCGAATTCGAAAAACAATTTCCAAATTTGCCGACAAAATATTTTGCGTAAAACAATAGCGCTGTTTTATGCAAACATTTTAAGTGGAAAAACCTTTTGACCAAAAAATATTCCAAGAAAGCCGAATTATGAAGAAAGAGTTTTCGAGAAAACCCTCACAATTGTCGTGAAATTTTTAATAATTTGATTTTACTTCTATTTTTCTTGAAATTCTGATGACGTAAGATTATTATTATACACCAAACAATTGCTTAATTTTTTGCATGAATTTTACTTTAATACAAATTCTAAGAGAAAGTATCTCTGTTATATATAACGTTTTTTTTTAAAAAAATTAATTAATTTTGGAAAACAAGTGTTCAAAAAGAGGCTAGTCACAATTTGGAGTGTAAAAAAATCGAATCACTATCAAAAATAGTGTAAAAATCACAGCCTGAAAGATAATTACAGATTAAAGAAGAAAAAAATCTGGACTGAAGTCCCACGCGTTTTGCAAACATACGATCCTTCAATTAATAAAAAATATGTCTTTCTTTTACGTGTATGTAAAAAATTTTCATTTCGATTGTAGAAGTGTTAGCTGAAGAATAAAAAATCCGAATGTAAGCGTAAGATTCCAGAAAAAACTTGACTATTATTAATATTCTAGAATTTTTAGAATGAAATCATCCTTTAATCTGTACAAAAGGTACAACTATAAACACATGTACAGAGTTGTTACTTAACAACTCAGTAAAATTATCTTTATTAACCTCAATACATTTGCAAAACACAAGACGGTTACCTAACAATACATGGAACTAAAATTTATTAAGGAGAAATATAGTAGAAGCATTTAATTAATACATCGACAGAAAAAAGTCACGATCATTTGTTTTTAGATTCAAACGGAATATAACAGTAAAATGGTCTAATATAAAGCATTGCACAACGGTGCATTTTTTTCTACATTTTATATTTAAATCTAAGGAAAAATTTGTACGCAATGATACTAATACAATAAAAGTAAACAATGAGGAGATATGGATTGCTTAGAAAGAGAAAAAACAAACAAATATTTTTCATCATTTCAGAATTGAATTTGTTTGCCCATTCTTCTCATAAAGCCAAAAAACAGCTTAAAACAGTTTAATTTAGTATCAAAATAATTAATAAATTGAAAATAAAGTTTTACTACGAAATGAAAGAAGTTGTTTTACAAAAACAGTCCACAGATGGCAGCATCAACTTAGAAACCGCTAATTAAATTCTCGAACTAGAGATGGCGCGCGCGCCTAGTCAACGCATACGCCGCCTGGGACACCATTTCCTATTCTTTTATTGTTTTTACCAAATTGTTTTCAAAATTTTTACCTAGAAATATTGTCCAATTTAATAAAAAAAAAACTATCAAAATTTTTTTTTTTTATTCTGCATTTTTTTTCGTTTTACATAATTTGAAAAATTCTTAAAAATTTCTACTTGGAACAGTTTATTAAAATGTAACATCGAACCATAATTATTGTATACAAAGAATAATAGAACTTTTAAAACCACAATTTAAGTTCTCTACAACGTTTAATTTTACAAATATTAGCATTTCCAAATATTTAAGATTTTTTTTTTTTTTTAATTCAACAGATAAATTATTTTAATGTATAAAAAGAATGTGTCTTACGAATTTGATTAAAGTAATAGTAACGAGTTTCGGAAAAAAATATTTTTAAGTAGGAAAAACAGAAAAAAAAGATCCCCCAAAGATAAAAATGAGGAAAAATTACATTTAAAAGCTTTAAAGTTTTTTTAATAACCTATAACTTAAATACATTACTGGAGCCTTCTGTAAATTTAAACATTTGACTGGTGTTTACTTTATCATTTGCACCTTTCTTTGATAACCACAAACCCTCTCTCTCTATCACGTATTTTCTATAAACCATATCATGGAATATGCAGTTTAGAGAGCTTTGGTGCTTTTTGGTTACATTTACGCTTTAGAATGATTTCTATCGGCACCCTTTACACTATCTTCAATTACAGTTAAAAAAAATTTAATAAATATTTTTAAAAATAACATTTCCGATTTCATATGAATTTTTTGAATTTTGTTTTTTGGAGGTTATACGTCACAGTTTCAATTGAAAATAATAATTTTCTTCTGCCTACAAGTACTTTAAAAATTCCATAAAAATTCAATCATATTATTAAAAAAAAAAGCACAAATCATGTTTCCCAGAAGATATTAGTTCTCACATAATTTGCCAAAGCTTTGAAACATTTCAGAGAATCTCGCTGTCGTTGAAATACAGAGTCGTCAGAATCTGGAACTTGCATTTAATACTAGAAGAAAGAAAATCGCCATACAAGCAGGGACGTCTTAAGGTATGGGCCAATTGGATCTGGATCCAGAGCCTCAGTCACAATAAGGGTCACATTCCCGACTCAGCTTTCATAAGATCATTATTCAAATAATTTCAACGGTCAAAAGTTTTTTCCAGTTGTATTCTTCGAAAACCTGGGAATTTCAGACGATATGTCAACTGACTACATGTGTTGACCGTCGTCCATGCATAGGCCTAGGCCCCCCTGCCCCCATACACCATTATCTACTCTATTATCGCGATTTCCACCGACTCAACATGGTTTGTGACCCCATGCTCTATGTTGATTAGTCGTCCCCATGCCGCCTACTATCACCTCTTTGAATTTGTCGGTCGAATTCGGCAACACCCTTTATTTATGATTGATGACAGCAAGCATACATTTTAAAATAAACGAAATTGAAAAGTGATGAGCCAACCTGCTCAGGAATTCCATATTCAGGAACGACATTTTAAGACAGAATCAATTTTAAAACTCCATAGCATTTGATTCGTTCAAAACGCTATTCGTTAGCATTCACTTTCGATTTAAGCTTTAGAAGAAGCCCCCCCCCCTCCCCCGGATAGAGGTTCTATCTGCCTTTCAAAAGAACCGAAACCAAAATTGCTCAATCACTTGAGCGATCTCTCATTAGCGCACAGCTTCTGTGTTCTACCACCCGCTCGGAGCGCAAAATGCCTGCATTCGATTAAGCTTTCAACGTCGCAAGCTGCCATCCGTCCTACGGAGAAGAGGGAGTAAACACAGGTGTGCGATCCCCTCCAGGTGTTCGTCACTGTCCCTCTCAATGGCGCGGTGGAGATTCCATGCGTGAAACGTCACTTCCTCGACAAGAAAGCGGATCCGGTCGAGCGACGGAAAAAAAGTATTCATTCTAAAACAAAAATAGTAGTCGATCTATATTCACCTATTGGCGCGAGAAGATAACACCTTTTACTTTCGAGTATAACAACTCGTTCCCTGTTTGTAAAAAGTACAGATAAAACAAATCAATTTCCCTAACACGATCGAAGAATTCGTACGTTCTCAATCGATCCTATGATATGAAACAAAAATTCTAAAGAAAACGCTGTTCACAATGATTAATTAATATATAACAAATGTCCCATAATTAACTTTTTTTCCAATCAAAATTCTTAAAATGTGGTTGAACTTATCCTGATGACCATTTAAGTCCAGTATATATTTTATATCCAGTTATTTAAGTCCAGTTAAATAAAAATTCTTATTGTTTAATCGAGGACGATGTTATACAGTGGGGCACACAAGAAGGTGTTCCCGGATCCGGACGCCCCATAGTCCTTGATTTCTTTTTCGATTGCTTATAATCCTATGTGTATAGTACTTAAAATTTAATTGTTATTTTTAATTAATTTTATTAATTAATGCTAATTATTTATTCAATAATTTATTTTTTATTGTTTTTGTTACAGACCATCGACAAAATCAAAAGAATATGTTTGGCGGCATATTATGGTATGATACGAGAATGGTAGACTTTCGACCCTGGAGCCCTCCCCCTTCTTGAAAAATTCCTGTGTGCGTCATTGATGCTATAGCTTTAAAGCTGTCTTCACATAATGTTCAAGAACAGGATCCGAAATAGGAGACATATGGCGATAAAAAAGGTGGAACATTAAAAGTTACATTTTGGCTTCGCTATTCTTCAGAAAACAGGTAATTTAAAATGCTATTTATCTGTGTATGAGTATTTTTTCTGGCGTAAAACAAGCATCATATTTTATTCTCTCTTTAAAATTGCTAGATAGGTTTTTTGACCTATCACTTAAAAGTGAAATAAAATACACGTTTTGAAATGTTTCAAAATTATGAGATAGATACATTCGTTATACAATGACACAAATTTACAAGAAAACTGAAGCAATTTTCTGCTTCAGTTTTGGATCCAAATTTGGATTAATGTTATTGGTTGATTGCGCATTAGCCTCGTACTACGAAGCAACATACATGTTACGGGAGATGGACCTCTTAATTTTGAAAGATGATACTTGAGCTGGCCCAAACTTCCACACCCCACCAATGTGAGATTTTTTGAATCGATATATATCATGCATCAACCTCTCTACAATACAGATCTTTAGTGGCACAGCACGACACGATAAGAGTGACGTCGGCGTGATCTTGAGATTAGTTGAATAAAACGTTAGGATCAGATGAAATAGAATAGTTTCAACTTGAGAGCGTTTCGAGTGAATAAAGTCAAATGTAACAGAAAAGATTATTAAGTAACAAAAAAATACAACAAATACAAATGAATATATATTGAAAATTTAAAAAATTTTTAGATGAGTGAAATTAAAAAATTTAGCGCAAATGCAGAGAATTAATCCTACATTTTTTATTTACTAAGCATAAATATTAAACACGATGTTCCACAAGTTAGAAAGTTTTCGGTTTTCACGCTTCTTTATTAAAGCAAACGAAACTCGTAAGGTGCATTATTCCACATTTTAACTTAACTATAACATGAAATGCGTATTTATCGTGTAACGCCGAAGCAACGGACTCAGCAATGCACTGAGAATCCAGAAAACATCAACTATATTTTAAATATGACATCTGTAAGAGAAACAGATCAGAGTTCTCTAAAAACGAAACGCTTAGAAGACAAATCGCCTACCTTTGGTCGTTTTGGTTTGTTTGGTCTTGGACACCGCTGGTGATGGAGAACGCATTCTGCTGGAGGGAGGAGCAGATACGCGGATCTTAGGAACTGTGAAACAGAATAAAAACTCATGCAGCAGGCAGAAAAAAACACTGTGCAGCTCCGTCAGAATTGGGAACCATTCCGGTGATGGGATAAGAACTACAATCGGACAATGAACACAAAAATTCGTTTCATTATTTTCTGTTTCCATTTCGAATTAATGTAAAGTAATCGCTTTATGTTCAAAATAAGCTCATGAGTGACCACCCGCCCCCCCCCCTATTGTACATTATTAGTTATGAAATTCATTATTTCGTAGTACCCGTTGATTATGAATGAATGTCTGGAGTAAGAACATTGACCTGTAGCAGATATCTTAAAAATGAGAGCATTGGCTTCAAGCCAAAGAATACGGAACAATCCCGAGTTGACCGCAAGAGATGACAATCTCTGGTTCGCGCAACCGCCACACCCTGTTCTGTCGCTTTACTGTACAGCTAAAGGTAATGCCAAGAAACGACATTTACAGATGAGGGGTGGAATATCATGAACCATGTTTTTCTGTGATTGCAGTTTCTCGAAAGTGATAAATTTACAAAGCTAAAATCTTCTTTTAACGAACTTGATTGATTTTCTTCATGCAATTGTCAACAGCTTTCGAAAGCGCAATTCAGTTTATATTTCCATCGTCTCAGGTAAATATTTTTTTAAAAAATTCTCCCGCATTTTGACACATTTAAATATAAAACTTAACTCTTACTATAAATCTGTTGCTGTCTTCTTTGTATTACATAGATTTTTTTTTTTTTAAAAAAGGACTTTCTGAAACAAAAATTCCCAAGCAAGAACCTGTTCTGCAGTAATGTGTCTTCTACAACGATTTAAAAAGCGTAATCTGCCTCTAAAGGAAACAATTATGTAACAGCAAAGTAGTCAAACTAATAGCACACTTAACAACTTCCGCTTAATTTCAAAAAAGAGATTACGAGGAGCTTTTAATTTGCATTGTCTGGGTGAAATATTTTTCAAAATTTAAACAAGGAAAAAAACTGGTTTTCTTTCAGTTTCTTCGTTACGACCGAATTCACACAATGGAAATAACATTGTTCTACTCAGTAGTGCAACCTTGTTTATTTCTAAAGTAAAAATAAACTTTAAAATTATAACAAAAATCAAGTTGACATTAATTATCAAGAAAATAATTTCTAACGATTAGTTATAAATTGGTTAGTATTATCTTGATCCTGTTTTTTTCCTTTTCTTTTCGAACTGCGCATTAACCGATTCTGTTCGTCAGGAGAAAAAAAATCCTTGCTCAAAAGGAAAGATTCATTTAGATTTATATTAAATTAAGACATATTAAAATTGAAAAGTTATAAATTTAACGGGCCTTATGAATTTTAATCAAAGATTACAAATACTCGAATTATTTTCTTTGGAGTGAAATTTATACGCAAACGTTTAAAGTTTCAATGACATTTTACCGTTAAGGAATCAAGAGTTTTGTTAATTAACAAATTATATATTAAATACATTAGTTGTTCCCAGTAAATTATAAACAATGTCATCCTATATGAGGGCAAGGAAAAACTCTCTGAACACATGAGAATGACGAGTGAAGAAAAATTTAATACGCAACGTCAACATTAAGCACTTTCTGGTGTGAGACATGAAATAGCCATGCTTTAATGCCTTACCCTGCAGCAAAATCAAAGCTCGATTCGGTAGTATGGAAAAATAGAAATGTTGCGCATTTAATTCAGTTAAAAGAGTAAATACTCCTTAATGTGAATAGAATGAAACACAAAGCTCATACGATGTTCAGAGCACACTTCAGCGTAGTTTAAAATGTCCAGAATTTTTTATTAAAGTCACAATTGGAAGTAACAAGAGGAACTATTGGCGTTAAATCTCATATTCAACCACGATCCTAACGTTGGAACACCTTAACGATATCATTTCTTAACGTCTTGCCGTTAGCAATATCCCTATTGGCAAAGAAGCTCGCAATTTAAAACCAATATCAAATAATTAACATGACATTTGAATATGCAACTAGTCTCCAATTGTAATTTCCACACCGCGATCACAGTCATGCGACGAGAGTTGGGTGGAATCTGGTTTCGAACATACGGATAGACTAAAAGAAGCGCTTTGCGTGACCATTAAACGACCATTGCTATTTGTGAGATGTCAATCGAAACCAGATCAAACTATTTTTAAATCTATCCTAAGGTTTCTCGCTGCAAAGAGACTTTCTTTAGACCTCGGCTCGAATGGATATCACCATTAAGGTATCCGACAACCCTAAAATCATGATTTTTTAAAATTGACTTTTTTTTTTAAGATTTTATTTTATAGGTGATCTTATTAACTTTATAAAAATACAAAGTTCATTAATTTCTATCCACTAGAACAAAAGTTATAAGTGTTTTGGTAACAGCAGATTCCATAACTTTGAATAAGATGTCAAAGTTTAAAATACGTTTTACTCTAAACGCGTGTGTGCGTGTGTTTTCCCTTTCGAAAAGCTTAAACGGGGACAGCGATTGCTCAAAAAATTTTTCAAATGTTTTTGCTAAATATTTTTGTTATATTCTACATAACAGTATATGTGTTTTAACCTTCAGATTTATCAATCACTATTTTATTACAAAAATTACAGTTCTTTATGTAAATATAATCTTTTTTTTTTAAACAATTTCATATAATAACTAAGATAAAGCGCTCTATTCTTTGTAAAAATTTAAATATCTCTAATCCTGAAGCTCATTTCTAAAAGGAATAGCAAAGTAAAATTGAAAAATTGAGAATTTGTTCATTTACTATTTCTACAGTGCGGGCCCCGTTTATGTCATTTTTAGCCATTTTTTCCCATTTTAGTAGTAATAATTTTTTTCTTCTTAATTTTAGCTTTTTTTCTAAATAAATCTAAAAAAAAAAAATCTCCATGCTTCCATTTTTTTAAAAAAAAGGCTGTCGTAAGTAGTCGGATACCTCAAGGGAAAAAATAAAATGATCAAATATCATAACTTGCGAATGTAAGAAAAAAGTATTTCTCAAAAATGTTTGTAAAAGAGCACATTTTGTGTCGAGCCATGAACGTAAAAGCGAAAACTGCTGATTATGAAATGTAATATAACCCAACGCGCGAAACTGCTTGTTACACCTGTCTCTCTGACGTCAATGAAGCGATTAGCTCTCGATCCCATTTCTACGCCGTCAATGAAACTAATTAAGTAGCTCGTCTTTAATCGGGTTTCGATTCATTACCCTTCGCATTGTTATACTCAATAAAATAAGAGGTGACGATCGCCTTTAACGAATGAAGGTTGATTTCTTTTTTGTCTCACATCGGTTCACTTCACACACACACACACACACACACACACATAGGGCTTTTTTTTTTGAGATATCATTAAGAATTATCTACCGGGAGGAAATTAGGAAACGAACATGCGGAAATAGGCTGAATGGGAAATATTACATGAAGCGTGAATGGTTCCGCGAGTTCTGACAAAACTGCACCAAAATAAAAATAAAAATGTAAATTAACACAAAAATGAAGAAAATAACTGAAATCCTATTCAGAAATGAAACCATGCGTACTAAATAAAACCTTCCAAAAAAAAAAACTAAGAAAAATTTTCTGAATAGAAATAAAAAAAAATGTCAACAAAATGCATAAACAAAAATTCGCACATGCGAAAGTAAAAAATAAAATGTTTTACAAAAATAAATAATATTCTATATCAAAACAATTATTTCTTGAGCCGTAACTGAATACTGTTTTTCCACGAACAGAGAAGATGTGTTCCGAATTTTAAACACATGCATTTGAATCTAATTGAATGAATGAAATTCACTTGTGCCCGGAAATAAATTTCATTCTTTTTCAGATTGATTGAAAAATGTTTAAAACTGGTTTTCCCGTTAAATAAGTTAAGAGTTCCTTTTTAATATTTGAATAAAATTTATATATATTAACGAGGTATGTGATACACGTCAAAGTGTTCAACAAACTATAACAGCCCAGTATGTAATTTAAACGAAAACACGATCAATAGGTCAACACAGTTTTAGAATAATAAGAGTTCTTTTATTACAATGAATATTATGAGAGCATATTCTTCAAAATGCGTTGCTTCATTTGCAGTTCCTCCGCTATGGTTGCTTATTTCATGTGTCGGAAACGTGAATATGGCACACAATTTAATTTAAGCAAGTAAAGGATTGTAAACTTATATTTTTTTTTATTTCGTGTCTCGTAAAAGAAAGTTGATTTAAAAAAAATACCAGAAAGAGGCACCAGTTCGTTAAACATCATTAATAGCAACCAGGTCTTTTTGCACACCAAAGAGCACTACCATTGTTCCCGATTTTGATGAAAGAATCGAAGTAAACTACATGTAATAGAGGCATGATCATCTATAACAGAGTCAACGCTCTCTCTCAAGGACTTTCTTAAAAATTATATTTTCTTTATACAATAAACTCTCATTAATCCGGAGAGCTATTTTTAAAAAAATAATAAATACAAATAAAAGGCTGAATTAGGTTCTAAGCAATTTTCCTGACGTAAAACATCGCATGAGTAATGTATTGATTTAAACATTACTCATGGGTTTGAACTCCGCAATTATTTACCACATTTTGTATTCATATTTCAAAATGAATGTTTTTTATGGTACAGAGTGTTTACCTGTGTACCTTGCTTCAGTTTACAAGTTGTTTCGTTTAATCCCGACTTTCTTTCATCCAGACGACTTAGAAATCCAATGCATAGAAATAACGTAACAGAATGTTATATAAGTCCAATTTTTTGAACAGAAGATGTGTTTGTACAATAGTTTATTTCACTCTCAAAAAGGATTGAAAGTAAATTTCTATATTGAAATGACGTCATCATTGCAACATAAACACATCATTTGAAATTAATATTTTTGTTTCTATTGAGCTTAAATTTCTGTTTGGCACATATGAATTGTCTTTACAAAAAAACTGCCGTTAATATGATCTCAAAATTATTTATCTCCATGAACTTACACGCTTTTCTCGGCAATGCGAACAAATGTTACGGAATGCAGAAACTATTCACATAAAAAAAATTTCGCGCCCCAAAAGAGTCATTTCATTCTTTTCTATCTAACACTGAAAGCAATTTGTTACCTAGAGGCTTCTTGTTGGGCACCCGGGCCGTGGTCCTGGCGCTAGGAACGGTCGCTTTGGCATTGGAGACGACGGGAGGTGGTCGCTTCGCGGAGCCAATCACCGGAGGAGGAGCAGCAGAAGACGCTGAAACATACATACGAAAAAAAATTGATTATTTTTCAATTACAAAAAATAGAATTCATAACTAAAACGGCAATTTTTAGCTTTCAGAAGATGTATTTTGGATAATCATTCAAACACGAACAGATGACGGAAACGACACTTGAAATGATACTTCTATCGCAAAACTTACCAACGACACAAATATGGGAACAGGAAGTAATCTCTAAGGAATGGAAAATGAGTATAAGAAAGGAGATATACTTGAGTGTTCAAATTATAGATAAATCAGCCTGCTTCGTACAAGTTATAAGATATTCTCGAATATTTTATTCGAGACTTTCTGCTCTTGTGGAAAATATAGTTGTAGATTATCAGAATGGATTTCCGAAAGGAAGATCCTCTACAGAGCAGATATTCAACATCCGTCATATTTTAGAGAAAACAAAAGAATTTGGAATTGATACACGTCACCTTTTCATTGATTTTAAAACCGCTTATGATAGCATCAATAGAAAGGTTCTTATTGCAGCCTTGAAAGAGTTTAAAATTCCTGACAAGTTATTAAGACTGATAAACCAGATATTAAATTAAACAAAAAATCATGGTCAAAATACAGAATATTCTTTCAAACTCATTGGAAATTAAAAATGGCTTTCGACAGGGAGATGTACTAGCATGCCTTCCCTTTGATTTAGTCTTAGAAAAAGTGGCAAGATATTCCAACACCAATACCAGAGAAAAAATCTTTAGTACATCACTACAATTGTTGACTTTTACAGATGACATTGATGTTATTGCTCGAACACCCACCGCACTAAGACTTTACCTTTAGAGAAACAGGCCTTCAGGATGGGACTGAGAATTAATGAGAATAAGACAAAATACATGTCTTGCACTAAATTACTTTTTAACAATTCCCACTTTAAAACTGGAGAGTATAATTTTTAAGTTGTAGACAGTTTCACTTTAGATTCTGAAATTAACAATAGGAATTATCGTACTTCTGAAATCCAGAAGAGAACTTCTATGGCTAATATACGACTTAATGGAATACGAAAATATGTGAAATCGAATGTAATCAAAAGAAAAACAAAAGTTCTATTGTAAAAGTCTTTTATTGTATATATTAGTCTTTTTCAAATTTAGAATAACACTCATATAAAGAATATGACATCATTAACGTCATCAAAGTGCAACGAATTAAATGAGTAGGCCACATTGTGTCAGAATGGGCGAAAACCGCACCACTAAAAAAGTCTTAAATGCCCCAACGGAGAAAAGGCAGGCCATATCTAAGATGCATTGATGGCCCAGAAAAAGACTTCCTAGTTTTGAAAACAAAAATTGGAGAACACCAGCAGAAAGAAGGCTGGCCTGGAAAAGGCTTCTTGAGAAGTCCAAGGCCTATCCTAGGGCGTCGAACCACTGAGGAAGGAAGGAACAAGTTACAATATGAAAATAGACAGTAAAAATGTCTTGTTAATGACTGACGAAATAATAATGTAATAAAATAAATCAATAAAATTTAAAGATTTAATGTGTCATTTAAATCTTTCCAAGGTGTTAAGAATAATTAGTCAAAGTTTTGTTTGTTTGATAACTTATTAACAACTCACTTCGAATCAACGCGAGAACTAGTGACATTTATTCATTTCATAAGGTTCCTTTCAATGAAAATATTGATATAGATGCTTATTAATGAGACATGTTCGCTTGACACATTTCACAGCATCTCCAACACAAATATCGTTGCTTCCATTCCCAATTGTTAATTTTTAATCAGGTAAATACAAAAAATAAAGATTTCTTTTTAAAAAAATTAGTTTCTATCGTTTAGCTTTAAATGAAAAAAGTTATAACGATTTCCAATGAGTTCAAAAATTAGAGCACAGTTTTAATACTGGTAAAAGAAAAGAATCTTTGTTTTTTTCGTAAATAAAAGAGTGATGGTTCGTTCAATGTTTTCTATAGTTAGTACATTGGAGAGAATCAACATCAGAAATGAAATACTAAAGTATGAATAATTATATACAAGATAGATCCAGTTAAAAAACGTATATTTGTATTTTTGACATAGGCAACTGTCTAGTTCGGAATTTTTGGGCAATATATTTCTCAACTACACAAAGCTTACTATAAAAAGTACCATTCCAAAAGGAAAACATTTCAGAATATAACGATTTATTTTTCAGTATAAAGCATTTTTTTTAGTAGATCGTTGCATGCGAAAATGTTTTAATTTCACTTTTTTTTTTCGTAACTTTAAACTTTCCAATCGACACTGTGATGCTTTTCTATACAAAAAGCTGTAAAACAATTTCTGGAGAAAAACAATTTTCATAAAAATGGATATCAAACAATATTTTAAAAAAGGAAGAAGCAAAGAAGTATAACAAATTAATTCATAAATTGATAATTTCGCTGAAATAAAATGAGCATGCACAGCACGTCGTTTAAAAAGGCAAACCATAATTAACCCGATTAAAAACCATTTGCTTGAACAAAATGCGGTATTTTCAGTAAAGGGAGGCTGCAAAGGAAAAAGTGAACTCACCAACGGTGCTGGTGGATCCCTTCCACTGCGCTATCTTGGAGTGCGAAGTAAGTGATGTGGAGGAGCTCTCGCTGGCGGCCACCGGAGACGCAGACCGAGACGTGATGCACGCCTTGCCGGAAGGCCCTGAAACACACGCGCACACCCTCATCAATGCATCGTGAAAAGTAAATATTTAGCAGAATTTTTAACTTTAACAAGTGTACTATTAGAATAATTTGATTGATTTCGTGGGAAAAAAAAACCTTTTTACACAATTATTTCTTATCACGTACATTAAGGTACACACAATTCCTCATCAAATATCATAATGAAGGTCGTTATTTGGTATTGATTAAAGTTTTACTAAGAAAGTGTATTTTCGAATAATTATTAATGATTAATAATATTTATTCCAACGCAGTAATTCATCGACGTTTGTTCAATATTATAACATTTCAGTTCAAATATTGGAATGCATTAGGGTCTGTCTTGAATCTAAATTTTATCACTTTTCAGAAAGTTAATTTTATAGTAAAAGTGCGCGGAAAATATATAGTTTCAAACAATTATACTTTCAAAAGAACACTAAGCATATAAGCAATATATACTAAAAAATTAATCTTTATTTTTAACTGCAGAAGTTACACGACGCGTGATAAATTTACAAAAAAAAAATAATAAAAATGTATTTGATATGTTTTTTTCTCTCTAAATATGTAGCTTACTTAAAACCTTTTCTTCTTATTATTATTTATGTATTTATTTGCATTCGTTCCATAACTATTTACACAGATTTGCGTTGCTCACACATCTCTAAATCTTTATTTTAAAGTTCTGAAACTTTTTTTTTTCATAAATTATTCGTCAGTGCCAAAAAAAACTAACAAAACAATTTGCACATGCCAGATAAAGCACTTAAATGTTTCTAAAGATTTCAGAAAACGTTGCCCGGTGAAATGAAAGAACTTTCCTTTAGACGGGAAAAAAAGGGTAAACCAATATTTTTCTTTTTGTCACTTAAAAAAAATACTTTTTTTCAATTTCTGAATTTCAAACCAATTTCTTTTTTTTTTTTTTTCTTTCCAATTAAAAAAAAATGAATGATTAGTTATAAGCGCATAGGTTTCTTTTTTTTTCCAAATGAAAATCAAATTATTAGAACACTATTTAGTTTAAATTCGAGAGAATAAATGGGCAGATATACCTAAATCTAGATGGTGAATCAAAAAAAGAATCAATAAAATTTTAAAAGTTTTAAATTATATTTTAAAAATTAATTTTGATAATTTTCAAGATTCAGCTACATCGTTCAATTTTTTTTTAAAAAAAACTGTTCTGACAGAAAAAAAATGTTTAAAAAGTTAAGACACTTTTAAAAGTAAAGAAATGAAAGATAGCAGTCATTCAATGAAGGAAGCAGAAAAAAAGTAAAACTGCCAGGCAAGCCGAAAGGGAAAAAATTATACAAATGCATTCTATAACAACGAATTGGAATAAAAGTTTTTCTAACAGGTCTAGGAGAGAGGAAAATTCGGTGGCTACGGGGAACTAGAAAGCAGGTTTGCAGTAAAAGATGATGGCAGGTAATGATGGGGTGACTTTGTCCATGGCCATTGGCATCTTATTCAAACTTAAGTAAAAATAAAAGAAATGATTCGTTATTTCGTGACCATAAAGAGATTTGAACACGAAGAAAATTTCCAAACCTATAATACTTTTTTGCAAAATCACAACTTAGTGAAAACATAAATCAGAAAGAAAAAAAAGCACAAAACTTTATAAAACAGTAAGAAGAAAAAAAAGAATGAACTAATTGTACGATTTTATGCATCATTTCAAAAAATTATTTTAGGTAACAGAAATTTGAAAAAAAATTTATTTAAAATATATTTTGGGCTCATTATTAACTATAAAACAACTAAACATTATTTGAGAGAAAATAAATAAAAATTCAAAAAAATTATTGAAGCCACGAAAATTTTGCCCTTTGCTTACAGTTCAAAAGCAATAAAATTATACGCAAAAGGGAGACCTATAGAACTCATTGCTTCTACTTTTAACGGAGGAAATTTTATTTATAGTAGTTGCAATCTCAGTAGAAATATTTCAAATGCAACAATTCTTTTTCATTCGAGAACGTGTGATGTGCTTATTCAAGTCCTGGGAAAATGGTCTGACGACGTTTCTCGTAACAAACAGCACAGGGCTGCAAAAAAATGCAAAACATGCAGGCAAATGCTTGGTGCAAGCGAATGAAATATGAATCCCGCCGGTATTACAGCTTATGTCCGATATGAGGGACATTCTAGAACTGATTTGAACGTGAAAAAATCGGATTTTAAATTTAAAGTTAATTTTTTTCTCCCTTATACGTGCTTATAATTTACAAACACCCAATACAAAACTTTCTAATCAACTCCAGAAGTACTTGTTAGCTTTAAATATATACCTTGAGAAACCTGCAAAAAACATCTGAAGATGTAAACGCTTCTCATGAGATTAAATTCCAAGAAGCTGAAGCCACATTTTAATATGCTGTGCACAATCGCTCACAGTGCAATAATAAAATGGATGGACTACAAGGGTCACATATCCAGATGATAAATTTGTGAAAGTTTTTCATTTTTTATCGCTTTTAGTACAATAATACTCTTCGTATCGATTAAAACAACAAAAGAAAATAACGGAACAATAAATATCAATCATAATTTCCGATTATATTCAAGAAATGATGACCTATAAGTATTGATTGTATAATTAACTTTGACGAATTTTTTTAAAGATATAATAACAAAAAGAATATTGTAAGTATCATAACCACGACAAAATAGCATATTAAATGACATTTACATGCATTGAGAGGTTAATTCACGAATACAGGATTTCCTCCAGGATTTCGAAGCGCTATAGTAAAAACAACCAAGACGAATAGAGCAAAAAAGTACATTGGAAAGAACACAGAAATAATTCAAATGTACCTTACAGGTGTTCTATACGTGAGACTTGGTTACACGGCATTCTTCCATGCCTGGCACCCTCCACTCAAGATGGCACTATCAACATTAACCCCACAGCCCCGTGATGCTGCAAGAATGGTTGAGTGAAGTGTGGCAGGCACTGGACCATCGCATTGATGTGTGCTGTGAAATCAAGGTTTCACGCATTGAACATTTATAAAGTGTGCAAGTCAATTTGAATTGTTTCTTCCGGATGTTCTTTTTCGCTCTATTCATCTTAGTTATTTTCCTATATCTCTGGATGAAATTATAAATGCTGTATTTTTAAACTACCAAGCTTCAGCTTTTCGATCATGTTTGTTTCAAACATTCTCACAAGATTCATTTGAATGTTTACCAATCCATCTTAACTTCGAAAGTACCTTTTCTGTGTCGAATAAGCTGTGTCTATTTCTGATCACATTTTAATTAGTTTGATACTGATGTATACGGACACATTAATCATTTTCATCCAGGAATCAAAATTCCACGAAACAGAATCTGTTGGCAAACATGTAGCAAAGTGTTACGAAGCGTTCAGACTAATATTCCCTCCTGTATCATAGGATCAAGTGTTTTCATACTAAAGAAAATGAATCACGTGATCAGTCCTAGAAGCTGTCAGGACATAGATTGTAGGTGATGAGGATGTAATGAATGATACTCAGCGCAAGGCATTGCCACAGCGATATGCTTACCTGGGGGCGTCGCTATGACATAGGTCATCCTGCAAACAGGAGCACAGCCCGCCATGAGGGATAGCAGACGATGCAAGTGCCCTACAAACAGCAGGAGCCAATCGTTAGGACAAAGAAAGACAAGCACCACCGTTTTAAATAAGGGGAAGGTTTGGTGCTAACAAGCGGAAGGGGTAAAGCCCCTAATTGTAAAATGAGCAATCTGTCCTAATAAAACTCGATTTTGAAATCATTAGCCTATAAGGAAAACAGGGAATACGGTAAAAGTATTACAAATGGAACATATACAGTGGCTCTCAAAAGTGTTTGTACGCTCGCAATTTTCTACAAGATTTAAAGTTTTCGACTAATATAAATTAATACATCATGATTGTAATTTTTTAATTGTAATCTGCAAAACTTGTCCTTATTTAAATAACATAATCAATTTTTAAAACATAATATAACTATTATTTTTAAAAGTTAGCAATCAAAAAACTTAAAAATTTACGCTAAAAAAAAAGTGTTTGCACACTAAAAAAAAACTCACTATAGTTTTAAATATTATATTTCTTTCTTAATTTAGTACTTAATAGGATATTTTTAGCGTCCATAACAACTTTTAAACGTCTTGATCTAGATTTCATCAGATTTTTGTAATTTCTGCAGTGATTAAGATAAAAAGTTACCATTCCGACACATTAATTTTTATTAGTCGAAAACACTAAATTGTATAGAAAATTTCAAATGTACGAACACTTTACTGTATATATAACTGAAACAAATAATTGCAACTATGGCAAAGTACTTTTTGTAAATGTCAAAAACGACGACTTCTTTTTTCAACTGATTAGTTCAAATAATTTTTCAGTAACATTTTTTATATTAAGAAAAGTAATAACTAACGGCACAAAAAAATTGCTGCAATTGCATATAAAATACTATTCACACGCATTTTTATTATGTTAAATAATTGGATACATACTTTGAAGTCTGACAGAAGTTAAATTTGCGTCAATATTTCCTCAACTAATGACGATTTGTTTTAAGATATATAAGTGAGACACAAATTCAATTGAATAGACCATTCATTTTCTTGTTTAAGATACTTAAATATTCTTACTTGGGCTTTTGGGTCGCTGCTTCGAATCTCTGGACAATTTAACTCGAGCCTCTCTCAGTGAACTTGCGGTACTGAAAATGAAAAGTACATTTAATACACTTCAAATCGAACTTCACTTTTTTTCCTTGGTTGCAACAGAAACAGTTATAAAAGTTCTGCAAGAGATAGTTACCTGTTCCTTTCTGTCAGTGGCCTTCGATCTCTCGAAGATACTGAAATAGGAGACATACTGCCGTCACAGTTAGAAAGACGAGAAGAATCCAGTTTGGGAGATTTGCAAACGGTGACCTGTTGACGAGCGGTAGTCAAGTTGGTGTCCACCCTGCTTTTGATCTCTCTCTTGGTCTTTGGCTTCGTTTTCTCTTCGGCAAGGCTCGCCGCAATCTTGGAGGTAACCGCTTCCCATCGACTCTTCTTTGGAACAGAAGCGGCTCTTCGACTGACTTGTTCGATGGCTTCCGGTTTGGTCTTAGGAGCCGCCTTGCAAGATGTAGCTTCAATCATAGCTTTGATCTTCGACATGACATTTTTCTTGGGCGATTTGGTCATTTGCTTTTTCTTATCAGATTCATCATCGCACATTCTGGATGTTCTCGTCGTTCTGTTTGCACCAGTTCCAGTTCGTGAAACGTCAACTTTAGTTTTGGTTTGAGAGGGTTTTTTCTCCGGAGTTGACTGTGCGGGAGAACTATCCGAATTATCGGATTCTTTCTTTTCATTGGTTTTGGTATCATCCGCTGTCTCCTTCGGTGGATCCATCGGCATTTCTTTAGCCTCGACTGAGCTCGGAGATCTGTTTTCTTCAGGCGAAAGCAACAAGTCGTGAATTTCAGTCAAAGTAGAATCTTCCACCATGGTTTCACACAAAGCATCACTGGTACTGTCATTGTTGCATAACGCTGTAACGGCTTCTGTAGTGATTTCAGAAGATTCTATGGTCATTATTTCAGGATCTTTGCTCAGGCTGTTACTTTCTTGGAATGAAAAAGCATCCTCCGAATCACAAGGACCCACGGAATCTTGTATCTCTTCATCAGTGAGAGGCTTGCTAGATAAATCATCTTCTACTCGATCGTTACAACAAGAGTCACTTAATCCTGTCGAGTAACCAGATGTGCTGTTGCTCTCGGCTATCTTGTACACATCAACCTCATCTGCAACGATGCAGCTGTCCCTGCTGGTAGTTGAGAATCTTTTATTGCCGTCGGAAGAATCCATGGATGTTGTCATCCCTTCCAACTCTCCATCTTCTTGAAATCCCGTGTCACTGCTTCCAACGGTGTAAACTGAATCAGGTCTTTCGACGTGCGAATACATGCAGTCGTTGTTATGCGACAAGCAGTCTTCCCACGAAACTGTAAGTTTCTCTTTCATTGTGGTGTTACCTTCAGATTCTGTCTGCAAGGAATCTCGACTATCATCCGTGTCGTAATTTTTCCGGGATATTTCTTCTTTAGCGAAACTTTTCAAGGTATTGCTCTTTGTCTTGCCTCCGTCATTCCTACAGTGATAAGTAGAAATACTTTGATCGACTTCAGTCTTATTTTGATCTCCCAGGGACGAGGCGTCGCTCTCTGAGAAAGGTGCACCAGAGGCAATCAATGTATTGTTTTGAATCAAACGAATACTAGAGTTTAAGGTCGATTCACCACTGCTTGTTTTAGAGAATGACTTCTCGTCAAAATATCTCTCTTTTTCAACGTTCTTAATTTTATGCTGATCATTACAAACAGTAGTAGCGGCAGACAAATTGTTAATTTTGTACGATCGGCCGAAATCTTCCACTGAAGACGAGGAGAAGCAAGTTTCAAGGGCATAAGTATCGTGATCTCTTTGAGAAATACTGTAGAGAAATTTGTCCGTGCTGCTCACATGTACTTTGTCCTCGCTGCTCATTGAATAGCTCTTGCTGTTGTAGTTCCCCAAATTGTTCGGTTTGCTTACTTCTACGTTCCTAACTGCTGAAGATTCAGATACGCGGTACACAGATACATCATGAACCTGTTCGTCTTCCGGCAAGTCATTGATGTCATCGAAGGATTCAGAACTGGGAAATTCCATTCCCCGGATATCACTCAAGGATGTGGGGAAATCCGGACCGAGAGTCAAATCCTTCATCTGACTAGGAGTGAGTATACCCAAGCTTTCGTCGTAATCCACGGACATGTGATCTTCGGTGTCGTCCTCAAAGTCGGACAAATCGTGGGACTGGAACGCACTCAGAAAAGTGTCTGGCATTTTGCCGTAATCGTAGAGGGGCATTTCGTTGAAGCGCTTCGCTTCGGAAGACAGAGGCGAGACTTCACCGGAGTTAGTGGGCGTCCTCAAAAATTGTTCATACTCCTCCGCCATCAGACTAGGGTTCTGTAGACCCGTCACAGCGGATCTTAGCGAAGCGTGTTTCTCCCTCAGAGATTCACCTCCACTCTCTTCAAAATATCCACCATTGGAACTCAAATACGGATTTTTCTTATTGTATCCAAATTTTCCCAAGCTGCGCGAAGAAGAATTTTTGACAACTGTCGTCACACCAGAGGACTGACTCCGTCTCGAAGATCCATCAAGCATCTCGAAGTTTCTGACGTTTCTAAAGTTCACAGGAACAGCTTCTTGCTGTTCCGCAAAACCTCTTTTATCGTAGGGAAAACTCTCGCTGCAACGGGGCATGGTGGCCCTCATGGTAGCCCGCAGGAATGACGGGTCACTGATGCTATTCTTGATGTACTTAGTTTCGGACGACTCGGTGTCCGCAAGAAGCCCTAAATTATAATCCCAGTGAGGATGCCTGTACCGCACTTCCTGCTGCTGGGCCGCAGCCATGATCTCTCTAGAGTCGATCTGCCAGTTGCAGGAACTCAGATCGTTCAGCTTCGACACTTTACTGACGGGTGCAAAGATTCCGTGATTAGGCTTGCAGTTGAAGTAGATCACCCCATTCACAGTGCCGTTATTCTTTCCGACTGGCTCGTCCAGCTCCACTCCGCACCAGTATCCCTGCGCGAAGTTAGTTCTTCCAAAATACCGGAGGATACCTTGTTTGACCCCGCTGATGCAGACACGCTCTCCCACTAGCCTCTGCCATTCCTTGTGTTCGTCAGTGTCACTCGATTGGATGGAGGAGCTTCCGCTCATAGGACTTTCCTTCCTCAGGCTCCCGTTGTTGGGAGAGCAATCCACATAATCGGAGCGCTGAGAGCAGCAGGCTCGGGGCACTTTGGATTTTTGACGAAGACTTCCGCAACGCAGTCGTGCTTCCATAATGTCAACGTATCCATTTTCCTGAAGGGAAAGAAATCAAAAACTTGTCAGATTCGTAATACAAAAACATTTAAAAATTTCTCGTAGCTGGTAAAAGAAAAAAATTTGAAATAAAAGGAATGTTTTAAGAGAGAAAAAATTCATACTATAATGTAGAAAAATTTAAATGCAAGTAATTTAAAACTATAGAAAAGTTACTAGTTTTAAAAGTATCAGAACTTCCTTCTAAAAAACCACATGCAAATTAGTTCTACAATATAGGTACCGACTAAATAAAATTCGCATTTATAAGTCGCTGTGTCCTAAATAAATACTATAAGAAGCTCTTCAATAACAATAAGGTTTCATTCCATGACGTCATTTTCAAATACAGCATTTACGTTAGAACTATGGGCTCCGACAGTTTCACTTTCATGCATGTCGTTACATAGCAGATATTGGGTAGCACTAGGACTCGAACCTGTGACTCGGAAAAAAATAATGCCCCGGTCACGAGTTCGCAAACATAATCACTCGGGTAACGCGATCATTAAAGTTGAATTATTTTTTTATTGAGTCGTGCAATGTGTCATTGAGACCAGTTTCGCAAGCACACAAAACTGGTGATTCCAAAATACAAATATAAGGTCCAAAAGAGACCTCACATAACGATATGAGCGAGTCAATATATGCTTAAGGTCAATGAAAACATGTTTCAATGTTTCCAGGATTAATGAAAAAAATAACCTCCAGCTAACTAAAGGTACTATTCAGCTATAGGTAAATTTCACGTTATTATTTAACCTAAAAAGATATTTATGATAATGGGGATGATGTACGCAGGATTAGATTAATCAAACTTCTTAAAGCGAGTAGGTGCGCTTCGATATCAATAGCTGCGTTAATTTTTTTTACCAGCCTAATACTAATTTACAAATAATATTCTTATATATAAGACTCTAAAAAAGAAAGTAAGAACTAGAGTATAGAATGAGAAGGAGGGTCAAAAATAGACTATCAGGACTACCCCAGATGTTGTTTACCAAAGAAAAAAATTACTTGCATCGTAAATCTCGTATTTTCTTGCACAAGAGGTTACCCACTCATATTCTAGGGATTTCATTGGACAAACATGATTGATAGATTGTCTACCAACTTTAGAGAAATAAGCAAGCTATTGGAATCTCTCGTCATTTTGAATCAAGATCAAGATTCGAACCAAGATCAAGTATAGACCTTTCTCTGAATTTCCACACCTCGCCAATGCAAGTAAATGCAGCAGGACTCGAACGTGTAGCAGAGAAGAAACAACACTGGACATGATTTTGCGAAAAAAAAAAATCACTCGTCTTTCGCGGTCATTAGCCCAACTCGAAATATCGAAGGAAATTCGGGTTTAAAAAACAATGTCATCAAACCTGCTTAGAATGGTTTAGCAGGTGTAATTAGATACTATTTTAGTAAGAAGTAATCTGAATTACATTTTGAGATTTATTAAGGACAAGTTTAAATGATAAAAAAATTAAAATGTTAATGTCTGTACTTCAAAATATATACAATATATTTTAACGAGAATGAATAAAAGTGTCGGTGGTGATATTTCTCAAGCCATTAATACGAAGAAAGAAATAGTGAATTGTAATAATGAAAATAGAATCCGACAATGGATTAAAACCGCATGTTTTTCCTTTCGGATGGCTTTTTCTGTTCCCTTTACAAAAGGAATTTTTCCTTATAGCTTTTCATTTCTTTTATCGACGCAGCGATTGCATCGAGATATTGTAATGCAAATTATTTCCTTTTAAAAATTCAATTGGTTCCAGAAATGTGGAGGTAACAGTGAATATTAATGTAATTGCGATCGTTTCTTTTACAATAATGCAAAAAGAACGTGCTACACTGAACGTTAATTAAAACCTTTATTCCGCGATACCTCTACAGATATCAAATCACACAACTTAAGCATTCCTTACATTTTCATTTAACTTTATAGAATAAAATGGTTCGGGGTTCCGAACAATAGGAAAAATAAAAAAACCCTAAAGTATTTAAAGTATAGGCACACAAAATTCAACAAAAGAGTATAGGTAAAGAAATGTATTATCAGTAGCTTAGTGGAATTCTATACGTTTGTTTAACCCTTTATCTACCGACGGTACTTCTAAGTACCACTCACTTTAAAATTACATAGAATAACCATTTTTACAAATACTCAGACGATACTTTGCAGGAATATTCTTTGAAATCCACTCTTCCAAGATATATGGCAGCACGGGTTCTATGATGAGTATTTTAGTGGGGAAGGCGAATAGTTTTATAGCAGAAACTGCGTTTTCATCTGACGGCGTTTTCAGCGGATTGCGAAAATTGTCATTTTTGTTTCGAAAAAATAGTTAATGTCAAAAGGTAAGTGTCTTATTTTTTTTTTTCGTATGTTAATGAAGACCTTGGAAAATGATTTGACTATTTATTTTAAGTGAACAGTGTGTATAGTTAATTTTACAGTTGATTACCTTTAATTATTTAGCTCTGACGGATTAAATTCCCCAAAGTTGAGTATTTTGTTTATGTATATCCCTTAATTTTCAATGAAGTGATTCAAAAAAGAATATTGCATGAAAAAACTGCAGTAAATCATAATGCGGTAGATAAAGGGTTAAGAACAGCTCGATTCATACAATTGATTGATCGTTTATTAACGTCGTACCACGCAGCTACATGAGATCTATGTGCGATGGATTTCGTAATAATTTTCAAGCACGGTCAAATGACGAGGGTCATATCCGAGCTGTATTCCTGTCTTCTAGCATCTACACCAGGGGTCAGCAACCTTTTAGCTGTGTCCTGCTAAGCCAATTTACTAATATGATTCAGAATACCACACAGAAGGACATTTTTGAAACAATTCGATTCACACGACAATGCATGTAGAGTTAGAGAAAAGAGATCAATAATATACGGTTTTATTATATATTAATTTTTAAAGATATTTCTTTACATAAAATAAACAGCATAAAACATAAATATCCTTCAACAAAAATAAAAAGATTAAAACTGTACATATATTCAGCATTTTTAAATATATTAAAATAAGAAATAGACAACATAAAATATAAGTATTCCCCTTCATTATAGCTAAATAAAAATTTTAATGCTAACCTAGTGTGCTCATATCGCAAAATCAGGAGCTTAATGTGTGACTTTCAATTTGACACAATTCTCGCCCCATTCAGATGTTAAACACTATCTTAGTGAATTCGAAATATTTTTCATACGAGGCAAGTTTTTTTACTGTGATATGTAGAAGCAAAAGCGGAAAGCAGAATGCATGCACAATTTCCTCTCCCCCAAGAATTAAATCTCTCCAGCAAATGACATTCAATAATTTACAAAATAGCTTAAATAGCTCTTTAGAGTTATCTTTCAGATTTTTTCTTAGTTCCGCAAATGTTTATAATTCTGAAGATGTTTGTCAAATAAAGTCCATTACAAATTTATCAACTTCTCTCCACTCAAAAACGGACAAATTTGTTGAGTAGTACCAAGTGCCACTGAGAATTGTACCACGTGCTACATGTGGCACGCAAGCCATAGGTTGCCGACCCCTGATCTGCACCATACTAATCAGGGGATATTGAATCTCGTCACTAGACGGGCCTTTAAAAGCATCTGTAATAGAACTGCACACAACCAACACCTGCCATGATTTCGCGATCATGTCTATTTGGCTACTGCAGAGTCCCAGGAATCCATTAATCTTTTGCTTCACATTTGAATTTAGAGGAAAGACCTTTAGAAAAAGATTATCATCTTAAATTATCTTATTGCTCGCGCATACGCAATTTGACTACCCCGTAAAAAACGATGCATCCCTGCGATTTGAAAAAAATTACCGAAAATATTTCAGAATGTACTGGATTATTAGTGAGAGACCGATGTCAAATTTGAAAAGAAAAAAAGAAGGGGCGTCTCCCTTTTGGGAATAATTGAGAGAAGGAAAGATAATGGTAATCCCTTCCGCTTTGAATAAGCGAAACGAGGGGACAAGCAGATAATCTCATCTCGAAGATAACGGAGCGTATGAAAAATCATACCATTTATGAAACTGCTTAAGTTAAAAAACATTGAAATTAAAACCTAGTTCAAATAAATAGAACTGAAAACACTCCAACACATTCAGCCACGCCAGGGATCGAGATCGTATTGTAATCGGGCACATGTTGCGAGATTAGCAGAAAATTTACCTCTTACTGTTGCCCAAAGTTTCCAGTTGACCGCCATTTCTCTCCGTGAATTCATCTACATCACTCTCCGAGATGTTGACCCTCATCCCTAGCTTAAAGGTCGCCATAGCAACGGGATGAGGCGACCCACTTCGGATGAAGAGACGGCGCCAGCTAGAGAATAAAGAGTCGCGCACATCGACGGAAGACACTTCGCTGATGTTTTCCAAATACCCCTTAAACCAGGAGTTGTGGAGCGGGCGCATTCGAGTCGAAGAAATGTAGTGGGGTGGTGAGAGTCGAAATGTTTTAGATCAGAAACCCAAGTATTATATATAAATATCTATATACATTTACTAAAGAAATTAACATAATTACTCTTTTCAAGTCGTTATAATACTTATATATATTTTTATTGACAACCTTGTGATGGCGTTAAAAAGCACATTTGAAAAAAAAAACTATACATTTACTAAAGTACGCAGTGTGTATGTAATCACTAATATACTAAATTGTTATAAATGTAATTTAATGCTAAGTAGTATCTCTCTCTAGTAAATAGGGCAAGATAATGCAGATCAAAGTAATACAAACTCTTAGATTTCCGACTGTTTTTGTAGGGTTATTTTATATATATTACTGAGTAAAGTAAAAAATTTTGTAAAAATTAAAAAATAATTCCTAAAAATATATAAATCCTCTTAATATTATAGTATGACAGAGTAATTTATTAAAAAATAAAAAAAAATTTTAAATTCAAAATTTAATTCAAAAAATATAATCATTAGTACCCTAAAAAAATAGTGCGCGATGTATCCGTAAAGAATAAAAATGGCGTCCACAAGAAAGCCCTCAAAGATAAAATTGTTCATTAAAATACTTTAAAAAATTGCACAGCAAATTTTACTTAACAAATATGAAAACCAAATAAAAAACTACAAAAGAAAAATTGGAACTAAAGAGAATATATACGCTTACACAAAGATGAAATATATCACTCAAAACTTCCTTCAAATAAGTTAAATCTTGGAAAGAGCAATATATTTATTTGATAAAATAAACAAAGGAAAATTTAAATCGACAATAAAAATAAGTAAAATTCTCAGCATTTATGAATCCAAATTTGAGGGAAACAATTTCATTTTGCATTCATACGAGTTGATTCTAAACAAGTTCATTTTCTTTTTAGCACAAAAAAATTTACTGTAAGAATGAAAAGTAAAATCTCTTAATTTAAAAAACATTTTTTTAAATGCTAATCAAATTCACACACACACACACGAGATAAATAACGAACACAACTAAAATTTTGGTAAAAATACTTTCTATGCAAGTATAAAAAACGGTTATACATAGAAAAGCACAAACGAACTACAAAGAAAATTAATAATGAACCATTGTATTTATTATTTTCACTCAACAAATATCTGCTACAATATCAGGTTAAGGTTATCCGACTACGTTCGGAATAGTGATTTTGTAAAAGCATACTATAACGAGTATTTTCTTAAGAAAACACGTTTACAATTGTTTTCAGAACACTAGAGCAATACAAAATTATTTAAATGCTACATTTTGGCAAAAAATGAAAGAATTACCTTTTTTTCAAAAAAAACATTCTTCTTTTATGAAAAATGCTTCTATAATAATAATATTTAGCCTATACATAGCTAAGAATTCTCTAGAGGGTCTGAACTAGAATTTTTGAAAAATTCACATTATTTTCAGAGTTACTGCTAATTGAAATAAGAATAGGTGCTTTTTGGCTAATTTTTTTTCACTCTGATGTATTAAAATACGGATAAGTCCACTTCTAAGTTTTATATTTCAAACATCTTAGTTCAGGCAAAAGTACAGGCAAAATGTTATTATTATAGAAACATGTTTCATAAAAGGATAATGTTTTGAAACTAGGTAATTCTACGTTCTTTTTTGCCAAAATATGACTTTTAAATAACTTTTTTATTGTAATAATATTCTTAAAACAATTTATAAGTGTTTTCTAATCTAATAGAAACTAAATGTTAAAAAAAAAATATTCGTTTGTACGCTTTTGCAAAATCACGGTTTCAAACACAGTCGGATACCTTAATTTTTTTTTATCCAAATAAACACCCATGATCTGAATAACTTGCTCCTATTTGTTGTCTTGAGATTCCGAAAAAATTTCAATCACTTGATGCATTTTAAAATGCTACACAACGGAAAAGTCTTTACATAACACATTCTTCTGGCTTTCTAGAATCGATACATGTTTTTTTTTTTTCTGTTTGAGCTGGGGATGGTAGCAGCCCCACATATTTCTCATTAAAAATTTCAATTAATACAGTTAAATATATTATTCGAAAATAGTATTTTGTAATATTTTTATTAATTTGGTGTTAACTGTTTTCTTATAGGGGGAAAAAAGAGGTGTTAAAAGGTCTATAAGTAGCAGAGGCAGCCTTGGGATTACTCTGAGGAACCTTTAAATCCCTCAGCCATGGGTAGGAAGTCGGAGAGGGTTATACAAAATCTTGAAGGGTCCGCGATGTCAAGCTGATACATAAAGGGGGGGGGGCGTTGTTCAAGAGTTTAAGACCCACTGATCTATTCGATGCTATTCATTCCTAATTCATAATAACTGTGTTCTTAAGTTCGTTAGATTCTTCTATTTCGATTTAAAACGTACAGTCTGCTAATTCCATTTAACCACAGAGAGGTAGAACAGCAGTCGGGTACCTAATAATACATTTTTTTAACATTTCCATTACTTTCCACTGTACAACAAAAATCAGCCACAGATCTTCATTCTTCGAGTTCACTAAACATTTCGCTATTCATCAAATGAGTGTAAAATAAAACATTTTGGCAGTAAAATAGAAAATGCCAACGCCCACACAGAAGGATCGAGCCACGTCCATTCTCGGATAGCGAGGTGTTTGCAGGCAATAATGGAGAAGCAAACACCAAGAGCAATTTATCTTGGACGAGAAGAAGAAAAGAGAGCACTTAAAAGGTTCGGTAGTCGCTAGTAGAAACAAAATGATGGATAGTGACAGGCAAACATCTCGACTGACAGTTCCAGGCGGAACGAGAAGTTTGCCGTTGGATATTTTACTCTTAGCATTTCCTAAGGAGTTTCTTTTTCCAACATTGTTGCGGTGCTAGTAGTTTCAGCATATCTCCTTTTCAGTAAGAATTGGTTTCATCAGTGAAATGTCACCGAGTAGTTATGGCTGCGAATTCGTGGTCTGCGTTTCTTGTTCAGTTATGAGTTCGGGTCCTGGTGAAACTGTAGACGTTGTACATCTTTCGGGGCTTAAAGTTTTCACGTTGGAATGGTGTACAACAGGGGTGTCAAATTCGTAGCCCACAATGGACATTTTTGAGGCCTGGCCAATATATTGGTGCACAAAAATATATAATAACATTGAAAATTTCTTCCTAAATAGGAAAAATAGTAGCAGAGAAGAGATGTTAAGTGCCAAGACGTAAAGATTAAATTTTTCTTGTTCATTTATATGTATTTATTCTAATGTATCATTTAAAATAAACCTACGTTTCTATGATTATTTTTTTTTGCGGCTTGTTTTAAGTTAAACCTTGTTTGTTTGACCCAAGTTAGCGTTTGAGTTTGACACCCTTGGCGTAGAAGTTTGAAGAGTGGGGCACCAATCAATTCAAAGTGAAATTATTTTACAGGAAGTGAAGTATTATTATTTACAGGAAGTGACCACTTTCTCGTTTTCACAAGAAAACTTCCTGAAAATATTAGGGAGGGATATTTACAAGAAGAAAGTGTCTGGGCTTTATTTTTACCTTTAAAAGAATTCAAAAAACATTTTATGTCTGCAATTATTTTCTATATAAATACTTTTTTAAAAAATCCCACAACTTCTAGTTAATATTACACAAACAAAAATCATTCGACTAAATTGTACTTTTGAATAAATACAAATAATCTTCCCAAAAATTATTTACATTTCAGTTGACTGATAGTTTACTAACATTGCACACGTGGGCTATTGGTGATTGACCGATTCACCTTGAAGTGATGTGATGCGAAAGATACCTGGAGCTGACCACTCTCCAAATTTCCGCATCTCATTCCACGTGACGATTTGGGGCCTATTAACAGATTTAACATTCAGACCACCCCCAAAAGCAGTACATGTTTCACAATTTTAGCTAGAAACTACAACTCGTAATTTTAGAATATGGTTCATGTGTTTATATATAAAATATCAGTCACTCTAGTTAATTTTAATGCATTTGATCAACGCATATAATATAATGACGTAAATCAGTAAAGAATGAAACTATTGAAACACACTTAGTTAATTCATGAACGGTTTTAATTATATACTTTCACATTCATCGTGAATTTAAAATTATTTCTGCCATTCTTCTACTCGATCAAACGCCGAAAACCGCTTCATGAAAAAGACTCATTCGTATGTATGTCGCAGGAAAATGATGAAATTAGGAATTTCATCAAATCCCTAAGGGAGATGATCAATTCACGCAAGATGTTAAAATAAGAACTCTGTAAGGTGATTTTCCTAAGGAAAGTAAGTGATTTTATAAAATCCCTAACCTGTTTCAGTAAAATGACATTGTCAAGAGTTTAAAAGTGTTTATTTAACAACTATGGTGCATTATTAAACGTAGAAGTAATACAACACAATAGGCAATGAAATACAAATTATTTATTCGAAACTAATTAACAAATTATTAGAAAATTATGCCAGTATTTTTTTTATGTGTAACATCTTTCCTCTCGGTTACTTACACACTAAAATATCAATCCCTATGTTAACCCTATGGTGCCATTTTTTTAAAGATATGGGGTTGATATTTAGGGGATCGATAGTACTACCTCTATATGGTTAGGAAGTACAAGAACTCGACCCCTCAGATGTCGCGCCCCCCCCGCCCCGAACAGCATTTTGCCAATGCAAATCCTGACTAGTTCATAATTGCACTGAAACAGTTCAGGGATGTGATGAAATCACTTACTTTCATCACGAAATTGACCTTGAAGAGACGTCATTTTAACATCTCCCGTCATATCCCTAAAGGATTTGATGATATTCCTAATTTCATCATTTCCCTGCGACATATATAAAACAGAGCCTCACTCTCCAATTCTACTTTCCTGAGCTCCATAAACCGGGAGAAAATAGAAAAATGATTGGGAAGGCGCTTGCTTCCGTTTGTCCCGTATCGATCCGAGCAATTCTCGGTCGTTCTCTTCCGCCAGTGAAAGTCGGCGCCTGCATGCAGCAACTTGCAGTCCAGATGGGCGAGCAACTGTAACTCGCAAGGGGTCACACTCTAATGAACTTGGCGCACTTCCGCGTGGGGGTCCTCAAATGCTTATGGGAAATTAGAAACTCTTGGGGGAAGGGGAAGAACGAATTTGCCAGTCATTTTGAAGCAAACATTTTTTTAACGAGAGCATCTACCAGAATTTCACAACAGAAATCACCAAACAGATTTCGAAAGCGAAAACTGAGCGATAATTAAATATGATAGGTATCAACTCTCCGTCATTCCAGACTATAATCTTTAGTGAAAATAAAGGCTAATAAAGCTTTCTCTGATTGGGCAGATTGCCTTCAATGAATGAATACCTAAATGGAATACCTAGTTTATTTACAACATTTCTAATTAAAATAAAAATGATACTTTTAAAAAACCTATTAATACTTTTTGCACTTGCAAAGCAAATGTTAAACTTCTGGTGTAAATCCTATTCATTAATTGAATGCTCGTGAAAAATTGTGATAAACCACACAGTCTGAATATGACCATTCTATACAGAGTGTGAAAGCTTTCTTTTTACATCGAAATTTCATTGTAGAATGGATTTGGCAGAATCTTATCAAAATCCACGTGACGCAATATTCTTTGTCGATTGGCAACAGCTGAGTCCTCAATGAGATTCCCATAGACCGATTGTTGAAACCACAATTTCAGCCATTGGTCTATGAGCATTCAGCTGGAAAAGCAAACACCTACAGTCACTAGAAATCGGAACAAGTGAGTAAGGGTTTATTAACGTCACATTATAAAGTAAAACGACGGCTATTAGTATTAGCAATGGACTTCGTCATTTTCCTCGGTCAAGTGACAAATAATACACTTGAACTGTTAACCCAGCTCCAAACTATCACAAGATATCGGAAGAGGACATGTTTTGGTTTTTCGAGTTCCAACCTCCATCAGGTCAAAACCTGCCCTTAGCCCAAAATCAATGTGCAGAGAATATATGAGAATGCATTGCTCAGAAGTCAGTGAATGTATATTAAAATCATCCTATAAAGCAACCTGAGGGCTATTGGTGACGGACTTCGTAATTTTGAACCATTTTCAAGTAATGATGGCGATTCCTGAGCTGGCACCTCTCTGAACTTCG
>BMAV01015810.1:1440239-1456521 GCA_019973955.1 Trichonephila inaurata madagascariensis | reverse complement strand
CACTAGATGATGACTCACTCGCAGCAACAGTTCCAGCCAGTGGTTCTCGGGGATCGTTTCATTTCAGAGGCTCTCTCTCCTCCGTCATTAAAGCGGAAATGGCAAAGGCCATTGTTACACGGACAAACCCTTCAGGAGGACTGAACCGTAAACTTTTCATTAGCTCTTTAATAGTGTCTCCACACTAAAGTCATTTCGCAAGCAGGTTTATTTTATTTTTTCTCTCTTCCTCCCTTTTTTTATAATTTATTTATTATTCGAACGAATACAGACACAAGGGAAAAAGCGAGCGATGCGGTTATTAAGCGTTTTGTTCTGCACAAAGTCATTCAAATACCTTTTTTCTTTTTAAAAAAAAAGTAAGTAAAGAATTCTAATTCAATGAATTATACCAGAAAATAATATGTACACTGCTGACCATTAAAATTGCAACACCATGAAGGAAATCAAATACAAAAACGATTTATTGTAGTAAACAGTATGGCATGAAGACAAAATGATTAAATTTGCAAGCAATTTGGAGATTTACAGGGGTACGAAACCAATAGAAATCTGCCAGCCCTAACCCGGTTAGGAATGGAGTCGATCTGAGCTTGGATGGCAGAAACGGCTAACTCATTCTACACTTCTTCAAGTCTAGGTCACACTTCATCTGTATTAGCTGAAGAGGGTTGGCGGGCTAGTCTCTCAGCAATCCATGACCAGGTGTTTTCAATGGGCGACAGCCACAACCACTGTACGTAAGATGTCAGGAATGTACCGATCTGCGTTCAAACGAAACTAGAGATGTGCGTGTCGTTTACTCAATAGTTGCCCAAACCCTCACGCCAAAAGCAGGGGCCTTATGCTGATATCCAATGCAAGCAAGCGACAAGCAGTCTGCTCAGAGCCTCCAGACACGTATACGGTCATCAGAATACTACACGCAGAACCAAGACTCGTCTGAAAAGACGGCATTGTGCCACCCCTGCATCCAGTTTTGTCGTTCGCGCACCAGTCAACATTTTTAAGTGGTGTAGTAATTTGAACGGTGTTAAAATTTACAAATGCAATACCAATCAGATTTTTGCCGCTATTGATTGATTATGAACATTTCCCTCTGAAGCAACGTGAGGGCTATAGGAAGCGGAACCAAGGTCAGGGACGACACCCGAGCTCTTTCAAATTTCACATTACGTCAACGAGAAGATTTTGGAGCCTTTTCACACACACACACACACTCAGTGTTTCTCAAACTGTGAGGCGCGCCTCCCTAAAGGAGCGTGATAACTCTAAAAGGGGGGCGCGAGCATATTGAAAAGTCGAAAACAAAAGATTATTTTTAAAAAATTATTTTAATTTACTGAAAACAAACAAATAAAAAATAAAATACACATTTACACTGATATAATACACTTATAAATATATCAGTAATGCACAATGAATTTTATAACTAATTTAACAGTACTAAGTTAAGAACAAGTTTAATAATTACCAGTGTGCCCATAGGCTTGTCATATGAAAAATTAAAAACAAGAATTAACGCTTATCTTAAAAATTTGTACGGTTTATAATTAATCCCTTAAAAGCAGATTAAATATTACGCGAATCACTCCCCAATGCCACCGCTTAATACGTGGATGAGCGTATATGGTGCATTGGGGTGGGGTACAGAAAAGAAATAAGTAAATCCTTCCAAACATTGTCAAGTTCATTTTATTGTATTCCAAAGCCTTCGGAATAATTTTATGGATAGCAGTGCATATAGAAAATCGTACTTCGGAATTACGTATACATACGTCCGGGACAATTAACGCACTGGCTGAGCGAGACGTTTATATATGTCGGTGGCACACTCTTTTAAGAGTTTAAAGTCATACTGAAGGTTTAGCTTCAAAGTATAGTATTATTCAATTCAATACATTGTTATTCTATGGAGAGGGAGTACAATGAAAGTAACGATTGAATATTGGGTCGCAAATATTGAAAGTCTCAGAAGAACTGCCTTAATACATTTAATAATACAGTGGCTTTTACAGTCCACAATGACCTTCAGTTCAATGTTAAATTCACGGCTGGAGAGAAGAAACAACGGCCACATGCCTTCACCATTGGGCCCAGACCACAAATGTAGAAAGAAAATATTTTAAAAAAATAATTATAAAATTCTTTTTTAATTTTTTTTCAAGCAACAGTTTCCAGTAAAAAGCTTCCAGCATAAAAATCAGCCATACTTATTAAATTCTCTTCCTTCCGATAACTTTATACCGGTTTGAATAGGTGAAGGTTGCAATGGAACGTTTTCCAACTTTATGTTTGAATCTGGAATTTAGAGCTTTATGAAATGACGCAATTACAAAGCAACGTAAAGTTTACACGGCGAAACAAAGCAGCTGAACAAATATCCAATCGTTATAAGCAGTAAAATCGCTTATGTTTCCTATTAAAATCTCGCAAGAATAGTAACCTACATACCGACTTCGATGAAGTGTACTTTGAAACGCAGACCCTCGTGTGACGACCTTATTGTCTGCAACTGAAAATACTCAAAAAGTTAATAAAATTTTACTGTGTTTTAGCTCACAGAAGTACACAATGAAACACCATAGCCGTGTTTCAGAGAAAGCCCCATTTGAATTCACACCACAAATATAACGATGCAGAGAAGCAAAAAAAAAAAAAAAAAAAGAGGGAGGGTTGTTTGAGGCAGATATCGATTTTTTACAAGCAATGTTTTTATATGCCCCAATGAAATTCAAATGGCCACAGTAAACAGAGTGGTTTAAGTCACGAACCCATAGCTAACGATACTGCTAATTACTGGCGTAGCTAGTCCTAAGTGGGCCCTGTATTAAAGTTTCTTGGGGACCCCTTAACGTCCTGTGATTTTTTACTTTCACGTTTTGGGGCCCCGTATCACTGATACGGCGGTAGATACGCCCTTGCCGCAAATAAGTCAAGGCTTCCAGTCCTGATGCATGTCGTGTAACAGGGATAGATGCGCGTTAAATCTGTCAAGATTCAACATCTTCATGTTGGTGTGGTGTAATTGTTTGATGACAGGGATACCATCCCAGACATTCGACCACGGTTCAGAATGACGAGGTTTGTCTCCGTTTTTCTCCCCAATCTTAGAAATACATTTATTGAATATTAATTTTTTGAAAATTTAACATATTTAAAAAAACGTACGATACGAAGTTTTTTTTTTTACGATTGACTTTTGTCTGTCGTTTTCGTCCAGAAAAGAGTAACGTCATAAATTTTCAAAGATGTGACTTCTGGCGGTTTAGGGTGGCCTCGGTGATCAATTGGTTAGTTTCACAAACTCATGGCCAGCGTCGTTTCTGTTAAGCAATGGGTTTCAGTCTTGTAACCACTTAAGCCCCATCGCATGTAGAAGCACTGTTGCACATTAAATCTTGGTCTGTCGCCCAACCGGTATAGTGGTTAGCGACGCTGACTGCGGTGCCGTAGGGACTGGGTTCGAATCCCGGAGAAGACATAGATGTTTGTAAATGTATAGTGCCTTTGCGGCATAGGGGTAATCTAAATAGCCGTCGAGCCGCAAGTCCTCTCGTGTGGTTGGTGGAAGGGGTAGAGAGGTGGGAGGCCCCTGACCTCCCCCGGTGTCCTCCCTAAAAATTGGGGTGGAAACGAGTTAAATCGTACTGTCACCTGTAGGGTGCTCAAAGTTACGGCTAACGGCAGGCGTCACTTAGCCTTTTGCCATGATGAATTTCGTGGGCCTCGATCTGGCCTGTTGCAACAACAAATCTCGGTCTAGCCTCAAAAGCACACACGTTGGCATGGTATAGAACAAAAGTTGGCAACTTGTGGCACTCGGTACCATTCTTGGCCGTACTCTGCACTACTCTACAAATTTGCCAATTTTTGAGTGGAGAGAAATCGATAAATTTATAATAGACCCTATTTGACAAACATCTTCAGAATTATGGACATAAACGGTGTTCTGAAAGGTAACTTCTTAGATAAAATTACAGCAATTTTGTAAACTATTACGTGTCATTTCCGGAGAGATTTAATTGGTCGAAAAGAGAAAATGGTATGTACTCTGCTTTTCGCTTTTGGCTGAGTAAAAAATATATTTCCCGATTTGAAAAATATTTCAAATCCACAAAGAAACTATTTAACAACTGAATGCTCAGAATCGTATCAAATTGGAAGTCACATCCCTCATTTTGTGATATGCAAGTAGAGCTCCGCAAGCCCCAGATTCGCATTAAAATTTTTATTTATCTTTTTAAGTATAATGAAGGGAAATTCTTATATTTTTTGTCTATTTCTTGTTCCGATAAATATATTTAACAATACATAATAAATATACAATTTTTAAGTTATACTTCTTATTGCGCGTTTGGAAAAATGGATGAGGGTAAATTTTTACGATGCGCGCGCACACCGTCACGGGTGTGACTCAAAACCTTCCCGGATGCGCGTGCACACTATTGTCTAATATTGTCACGTAGAAAGGAACAAGGTGATGTTACCCAATACAAGGTTTATTTTGTCGTAGTATCTTACACGGGCAGCACCACAACTGAAGACTTATCCAGCTGCAGTACTCTTATATCCACACTTGGTGGAGAGTTCTAGAATGACCACCAGGGGAAGATTAACACAAATTCAATTTACATATTTTGCAAATGTCCATAATAATAATAATTAACGAAAGTCATAATTAAAGTTAACAAACCAGTATCTGGGCGTCTCGAACTCGAGAATAATAAATAACGAAAGTCATGATTAAAGTTAAACAAGTATCTAGGAGGCTCGAACCCGAGCCGTCTGCATGATAGAGCAGTGGTCTAACCGTTCGGCCGCTCAGAGCTTATCAGTTTGAGACAATACTAAGGTATCCGAACACGTTCGGAGTACTTTTTGACAAAATAACATATTTAAACATTATAAAGGCATTTTTATAAGTCTCAATACCAATAAATACTAATATTTAACCAACAATATTTAAAATAAATTGCCAAAATTTCACAAAAATCACAATTATAAGTTAAATTTTAGCAATATTTTGGAAAAATTTCAAAGCAATTAGAGAAAAAAGTAATAAACTTATATTAGTAAAAGTATTACTAAAACAATCCAAATGTAATTATCTAACGAATATACTAAAATTTTAATGTTTTATTAAAATTTTAAAAATTTGGAGCTGATAGAGTAAACATAAGAAAAATCACATTCTTTTTGTGAGACCATTATTTAAATAACAATCCCTAACTCAAAAAATATCCATACAACAAGAAATTCTTTAGTACATTCTCTAGAAAATAGCATAAATATCAGGTTCAAAAAGTTTTATAGAAATACATTTGTGATATTTTGAGTAATCAGACTCGCGCCATGATAGGTTTTGAACAATTTAAATGTCCACTTCTGGTAGATCAAAGACTCACTTCCAGATTTTCTAACTTAATAAAATTGATTGTAGCTTGGCCTCTATGTAACGTAAAAATAAAACGAAGTATGTTTTTTAAGTCAAAAGATAGCTTTATTCAATACAATAGAAAACAAAAATATCTATCTTGACCGAATTTGGTCATTTTCAACGTGTTCGGATACCTTCATGCCACTTTTGTGGTGCTAGGGGACTGATATTTGGGGGGTCGTAATAACTATTGTTATAAACCATATCTGTTGGGACGCATCCCCTCTGCGGTGCATCCCCCTCTACAGCTTTTTGACCAATATCTCAGCACCCGAGCCTGACAGTCCATTCGGACCTGGCTCATTCAATCCCTCTCTATCTGTTCTTCCAGTTATTATAACTTTATGCTCATAGGGCTATTTCTTCGTAGTTTTTAATTGTTTTAAACTTTTTAAATTTGTTTAAATTCACAATATCTTGGCTCCTGTTCGAGTCTTGGACTTTAGATTTGAACCAACTGTTCCACTCGTCGAAACCCATCCAGTCATCTACATCATTCCTACTGTGTAGGTATGGGGAGGGCTTAATCACTAAAATATCATGCTCCCATGTTAACCCTATAGGGACTGGAAAAAATTTCACCGCGAGCTTTACGTGAATTTGCTCCCCCCCGGTGCGCCCCCCCCCCACACACATGGCTTCTCCAGTAATAACTCGAATCCCGTGCCACCTTGGTCGACCGCACCGGCTAGATTCAATTGTTCTCCCTATGAGCATCCTAGATATATTTTTTCAGTACCATAGTCCCATTTCTTCACCCATATTTAAAATTTTAAAATTACTTGACAGTTTTAATTTTTTTTAAATCCCGCATAGCACCGAGGATTTTTGAGCTTCGTTAATGAAACTCGGACCATAGGTTCTTCTCGTTGAGCGCTTTCATCTGTTATAATTCGTGTGTAGAGAGTGGGTCTAGGGGGGCATTATCACTAAAATTAGGGAATCCCCATGTTATTGCTATGGAGTTCGATCTTTTGATGACGTCACGATATTGCAGAGATATAAGGATGAAACTTTGGGATCACCTACTACTCTGTGTATCGTTGGGGTGTAAGTCATCATTTACAGCACAGTTGTTCTCCTCCGGGGGAGTTAGTTTCGTTTTCCTTTCCCGAGCTAGAGCCGCCCCATTTGCAACTACAGACTCCGGACCGGTTCGAATGGATTCCTCTTGTTTCCTCACAAACAGGCCGAGTTTCGAGTTGCTTGGTGTCCTGCTTCTATATTTTATTTAATTGTTTTAAATGTTTAATTATCTTAAAATGACCATAACTCGGGTGCTCTTCGGGCGGATTTCTTAATTTTCTAAGAATCGATTCTTCCCGCCGAGACATTCAATATGAGGTCTCAGGTGTCACATTCGATTCACCTAATCTCCAGATACAGTCTGCCGAAAACCCCTATGTTATTGGTCCTATTGTCCCTGTGCGGGGGTGTTTAAATTTATTTAAATCGTGATTATCTCGGGTTTGGCTGGTCCGATTGACTTAAGGTTAATATCGTTCAACTATGCACGTGACCGACTTTCGTCCTTGGCCCAGCTTGCCCTGCTCAAGATTTTTAGAAAGATTTTAATCTTGTAACCCCAAAGTATAACTTCTTACGTGCGTACATAAGTACACACACACACTTTTTAATTTTTGTTGAAGTTATAGTTCTTATTTTATGCTGTTTATTTTTATATTAAGAAATATCTTTAAGTTATGCAAAAATAATACATAATAAAACTGTAAATCTATGTTATTGACTTCTATTCTCTAAGTGTGCATGCATTATCACGGGAATCGAATTATTTCAAAAATGTTCTCTGTGTGGCACGCCAAATCCTATTGGTAGATTGATTTGGCACACTACTGATAAAAGGTTGCTGACCCCTAGTATAGTTTAATGTGCAAGTTTAAATGTCCCTTGTTATGTTTGTCGTTTAAGGTGACGAGGCCTGTCGCCAATAACCCTCACGTTGCCTTAAGGCGTGTCATTAATAAATAATCGAGCAGCCAACAACAGAACCAAATATAACAGAATGGTGGCCAGAAGCTATTCTATATTTAATAAACTTTGTAATTTACTTCTTACAGATGATACATGTCAGCTAATATTCGTAGACCTTCGATCTCGATGGAGCACAAGAAAAGTGTGTGATTGTCTGTGATTTTAAATCAGGACACAAAAAGAAGCTAAACATTTCTGGAATAAACAAACATCACGCTACATGGTAAGAACCCAAGAAACGTTTATTATAAAAATGAAACTACTCAAAAGTTCAGGAAAAGTCTTAGACAAAAGAGTAGAAGTCGAACAGAGAGAAATTAAGTATCAAGACAGTTGACGAATTTAACATCAAAATATGAACCAACAGTTCTGTTGAGATTTGTTTGTGCACAAAAAATGTCTTGGGCATATTGTAGCCACTTGAGTCTCTGTCCCTGTGACGTTTGGAAAAATTAATGGTAGCGTGAGAGTCAAGAAATTAAATAATTGATTTATTTACGTCACAGCTATTAAATATAATATATTTACATTTTAAAAAGAAGTTATTCATACTATTAATCATTTCAATTCTGCAGAATATATTATTTGTGAGGGGGAAGGTAAACTTAACTGGATCTACTTTGTGTTTTTAAACGAACTCCTTCTACTCTGTTGGAGTGAGGCGGTTCGTTTCTGACACCTCGAATTGCATTCGAAGTTCTGATTCGTATGTGTGTCCAGCCGTTGGGTTTTTCACGGCCATCGATTGACGGGGCGAGTGAGTGAGTGAATATTAACGTCACATTGTTCAGCTACACGAGGGCTTTTGGCGAAGGACCTCATCATTTTGAACCATGGTCAAGTGACGAGGACGACACCTGAGCTGGCTACCCCCTCTCCTAACTACCACATCCCACCAACGGGAGGACGTTTGAGCTCTCGACAGACTTAACGTGCATCGCTCCCCTGCACGGCAGGTCTTTAGTGGTACTGGGCTCGAACTCATGACACGCCAGCCACGATCCGATGCCTTGACCACTAGGCTACCATGGCCACTCGAATGACGGGGCGATGTCAGATAAAATGACTCCGCAATACTTGGGAGTGCACGCGTGGATGTGAATTGTGTCATGCTATCTGTATAAGAAAGCCGATTTTCCAGCTGTCGGAGAGGGAAAACGTTACACCCCATTCTTACATTGTACAACGAAATTATTTTATACAGAACAGGCTTTCGGTGATTAAAAGCAGGGACATGATAGATATTGAAGAATTTAAAAGTAAAAAAAAAATCCTATCTAGTTCCGACAAGACTCGATTAATATCGGAAAATACCAAAATATATTTCTTCCGTTCTGTGAAAGATCGCTGCAAAGACCCTCTTTTGCAACAAAAATCCAAACAGCCCTCGGTCAGTTACATACGAGAACAAACGATTGGGTGATGCACAGCAATAACTGCTTTCGAATTAATGGCAAATGAATCAGCAGAAAATAGAATAAGCTGTCAGTGCACACGAGTACCCGGAAAGAGATGACAGACAGGATGAAGAGAATTTCTCCACAATTCAGTTTTCCCTCACGAAGCAATTAAAATAAAACATTTCAATACCGAAAACTGCGAGCGAAGTTACGATAAGCTGCTTTATTATTTGACAAGTCAAAATACGCGGGATATTCAGTAGAGCAGTTTTCTGAATTCTAGTGTAAAAAAGTCGATATTATACTGTGAAGCTGCGCTTCACACCGTGTAGTATTGGGGAAAATAAATATTATTCTGACTAATGAAAAAATCTTATCCTATATGATAACAGAATCCTTTTTAACATCAATTTAAGTTTTGGAATTATCATAATTTATGAATCCAGATAAATATATGAATAAAAGTAGGAACTACAAGAGAAATGCTTATAATAGTGAATTTAAGAGATCCATACATTATATCTGATTTAATATCAATGAAATTGTGAATACAATTTTAAGAATTATGAAACTGGCATTTTATGAAAACAAAAATAAGATCGTTTTCAGCTGATAATGTCACATCATGTGGAGGGAGATGAAATCCACCGTTTATATTAATTTATCGATTGTACCTTAACGGTTATTAGAGAGGGACCTCGTTTTGAAACTTTTGAACCTTTGTCAAGTGACAAGAACGACACACATGTAAGCAACATCCAAATTTCCACATCACGCCTACGTGAAGATTTTGGGCTTCGACAGATTTAACGTGCATCAGCCCCTCTACATGGCGGATCTTTAGTAGCGTTAGGGATCGAACTCATTACCCGCTGGGAATGGGGGGGGGGGCTGGCCTAGTACCATAGCCACTAGGCCACCGCGGCCACATTCGCGACTATGATCATTCAACCTCAGGAATAGACGACTGATCCAGAGTGAAACTAAACAGGACAGAGCACAGTCGAGTGAGTGAGTGAGTGAGTGAGTGAATATTAACGTCGCACTATTCAACTATTCGAAGGCTTTTGGCGATGGATCTCGTCATTTTGAGCCATGGTCAAGAGACGAGGACGACACCTGAGCTGGTCCCACTTTTCCTAACTTTCACACCAACAGAACGTTTGAGCTTCGACAGATTTAACGTGCATCGGCTCCTCTGCACGGCGGGTCTTCAACAGTTCCAGGCTCGAACTCATGATACGCCGGCCACGAGTCCATTACCTTGACCACTAGGCTACTGCGGTTACCAGGGCACAGTCGGACACAAAGATATGAAACATTAATAAATACATAATGTGTTTCAAATAAGCTTTTTACCCCTCAAAAAGGCGCAAAGAATACTGAACGTCACGGTTCAGAAACCCATCCGACTCTTTTCTAAGTCGACATGTTACGTTATGTTTCGATCATATCTCCTGTTTATTAAGGTCGCCCTCAGTTAAGCCTTTTCCAAAGTCGTACGGAAAGTGGGAACCAATGCTTTGTGTGGTCGTAATGCATAATGCATGGCATTAAGGGTGCAGTTTTCACGGACTGTTTCAGTTCCATTTCTGCTCGAGGAGAGGAGGAAAAAATGGGGCTTCAAACATGGGGCTTTGGATACAGAAGTAGGAAACTCGTTTCACATAACCGATAAAAGCGGGATATTCCTATGCACGTTCACATTCTTCAAGTGTAAAATGAGAATGTCCCGTTCCAGTCAAATTCATAGATCGCGCGTATCAGAAATAAACACGAAAAGTAACAAGTATATTTTTATACTAATCGCCAGTTGAAGCTATCAACATTCTGCATGAATTTTAGGGAGGAAAAAGGGGGAAAAATCTACAATAGTGGCCTGGAAATTTTTCAGTTTAAAAATACACAGATATATAAATTTGAATAAAGTAAACTAACATGTTTTGTGAAAAAGACAAGTATTTATGGATTTTTTATTTTATTTTGAAGTTAGAATTAAATTCATTAACCGCTTAAAATAGCATTTTTGGAGAATTCAACCATCATTGCAGCTTTATTAAATTAAAAATTATCAAAAACATTCAACTTACACATCTTTTAAAAAATAAATACGGGATACTACAATTTTATTCCATAAAAATCAAAATTATACACCTTTGTTTCTCAAAACGTAAATTTCAATTTAGGAAGATAATGGTAAATCTGTCTAGGCTCAATAATTTCACGTTGGTATGGTGTAGAAAGTTGGGTGCCAGATCAGGTATCGTCCTTGCCACTTGACCCAAGATTAAAAAGACGAGGTCCTTCGTCAATATTCTGCGTGTAGCTTCAAAACGCGATTTTAATAATCAATCGATAGATCACTCGGAAGAGAATGGAAAAAGGGGGAAATTAATAGAAGGGGGGAATGAGAATATACAGAGAGTTAATTTTAAAAATAAATAAAAGTACGTGCATAAATTTTATTTTCTTTTTTAAATGTCAAAGTAACTGTTAGAAACAATTCATTACCATATCGAGGAAAATTTTTAAAAAATCAAGAATAAAACTACAAGGAGAAATAATGACATCTCATTAGGATTTCTATACAGAAGCGTTAATTGGAATTGAGGAATCCATCGGAAAGAAATGGAAAAAAGAGCGTTTATTCTCTGCATTAGAAGTACTTTCATCAAAAATGCAAACAGATTGAAGTGATTTATAATAAATCCTGTACATTCAATTATTCTACAAATTTAATTTAGAATACTACTTAGTTCTTTTGAATTGAAATTTTATTATGTGATATATAATGTGCGTAATTTTGAATGAAATCATCGTTCATTTTTCCAACACACTAATATTCTAGAATCAATATCAAAAAAAGACAACGGAATCCTATCAAACTTTTAAAATGCCACATCAAACAACATGCTAATGTATTTCAAAAGAATGAGGAGATTTATATAACAGGCAAACAATTTAAAGTAAATGAACTGTCAATTTTTACGTGCAAGTGAAATTCGATTTCCTCACGTTGAGATTGATTGTTAACTAACGTTTAATTTTGAACTACACGAGATCTATTGGTGGTGGACGTCGTCATTTTGAGCCATGGTCAAATGACGAGGTCGACAATTGAGATGGCACTCCAGTGCCGATTTAAGCTCATTTCGGGCCCTCGGCGCAGAAAGTCTACAGCCCCCTTTGCGCTGGTGGTTCGAAAATTATTACCATAAAACCTTGTCAAGTCCAACTTATCCGTCCCCGGGACCCAGAGAGCCCGCCCCACAAGCGCCCAATAGATAAGCCGACACTGAAGTAATCCATTCTACAAATTTTCCCATCATGTAAATGGCCACGGTATTCTAGGGGTCAAGGTAACGGACTCACGGCCGGCGTGTTGCGAGTTCGAACCTAGAACCGCTGAAGACCCGTCTTGCAGAGGGGCCTATGCACGTTAAATATGTCGAAGCTCAAACGTCCTCCCGTTGGTGTGGTGTAAAAGTTAGGAGAGAGGAGCAGCCAGCTCAGGTGTCGTCCTCGTCACTTGACCATGGTTCAAAATGACGAGGACCGTCTCCGACGCGCGCTGATGTAACTCTCACTCACTCACTATCACGTAAACGCGAAGATTTTGAGCATCCCCGTAGTTAACATGCATCGTCCCCGCTATACACAGCGGATCTTTAGTGGCTCCCAGACACAAACTACCGATTTACCAGGCCAGAGTGAGTGAGTGAGTGAATAATAACGTCTCACTGTTCAGCTACAAGAGGGCTTTTGGCGACGGAGCACGTCATTTTGAACCACGGTCAGGCGACGTGGACGACATCCGAGCTGGCACTCCCCTCTCCTAACTACCACACCACACCAACGGGAGGACGTTTGAGCTCTCGACAGATTTAGAGTGCACGGGTTTTTAGTGGTACTGGGCTCGAACTCGTGATAAAGCCAGCCACGATCCGATACCTAGACCACTCGGCTACCGCGGCCTTGACCAGGCCAGAATTTCGCGACCACGATAACATCAGAGCTGATTAGACTACGTTTCCGTAATCATTGTCTCCTGATCTGATCCAACTCATGTGGGCGCAAATCTGTAAGAAAAATTAGGTTCATTTCACTTGAACTCTTGAGGTTTCAAAAGAGTATATTCTTTTTAAAACAGCCAACTGGAATGAACTGAAAGTTGATTATGAACAAGGCATGGAGTGGAAATCCTTCAACCGGCTCTCAGTCGGCCTTCCAAGATTATGCTTTTCTTAGTTTCCACTCCTATAATTTGACCCTATTCAGGAAGTGCAGTGCACTTAGCAGTGGTAAAGAAAGCATTTAGAAAATAAACATGAGGTAAGCGTGACAAAGAAAAATCCTCAACAATTGATACATCATCTCCCCGAAAAGTCACTCTCTATTGTTCGCTTTCCCAGGCGACCTTGGCTCACATTGCAAAGGTAGAGCATTCCCGTCAAGCACAAAGAGATGTTTACGAAAAGAGAATTAGGCAAGTTTTCCCTCTTGAGCACAATTTTAATTCAAAAGATCCTACTTGCGAGTTCGTAATTGCTTTAGGATGATCCTAACTAAATGAATCTTGACGCAATTCAAAAAATGTGTACAGAAATAAAAATATATTAAAACTGAAATTTGTTTTTATAAAAAAAATAACTAAAATTTTAAAATGTAATGCAAAATGCCCACCAGCATCTTAAAGGGGTCCGGCACATTCATTGGTGTCCATGTTAAATTGCGCAAGTTTAAGTACCTCTTTCTTAGAAACTACTTAGTTCTTATGGATAAGATTTTTACAATAGGTTAAGTGAACTATCAGGGCCCGGTGGTCGAGTGGTAGCGTATCGCGCTGCCAAGCGACAGGTCCGAGTTCTATTCTCGGGCTGGACAAGGTTGACTCAACCTTTCATCCCTACTGCGATGGCTCGATAAACGAAAACCAAGCTTGCTTGGAGACTTAAACACTGGGGGTCTTGCTTCAGACTGACCACCTGATCCGGACATCTGCTCATGCACCTCAGAGCCCAATTTTCACGTATACTGGGATGGACACAGTAGGCCCTGGCCCTCATGGCCTATTGCACCACGAAGTTTAAGTTTATGTGTACTATCAATAAAACTTTAATTTTAAATAAAAAGACAAACTCTTCGTTAAAGTAACTATGATTTTAAAGAATGTCCAATTTTTTTCCCCTTAAAATTTAGTTTAAAAAAGCCTTATCTAAAGAAGCTTGCTAGATATATCTAATTCACTTCATTAAAATGTGTAAACATGTTAAAAGTATGCTCTCACTGAAAATTTGAGGACTATATAATAAAAGAAAAAATATAAAGTGAAAAATATTACATTTTGAGAATTGATTGATTGAATATTAACGTCGCACTGTTCAGCAACACGAGGGCTTTTGGCGACGGACCACGTAATTTTGAACCATGGTCAAGTGACGTGGACGACACCTGAGCTGGCACCCCCTCTCCTAACTACCACACCAACGGGAGGACGTTTCAGCTCTCGACAGATTTAACGTGCATCGCTGCCCTACACGGCGGGTCTTTAGTGGTACTGGGCTCGAACTCGTGACAAGGCAAGCCACGGTCCGATACCTATACCACGGCTACCGCGGCCACTACATTTTGAGAAAACAGGCTTTAAAGTATAAATTTGTAATTTTTGAGCATTTACTTTTTTTTTAGTACTTTCCGGAAGTATATGAAGTATTTTCTTTACCCTCTGCTCCGACAAAAGGCTTCCAATTTTTTTTTTCCATTATTTTTAACAATTTAGCCTTTATTGGGATCTCAAGATGCTTCCGTTGGGCTATACGAATCCCTCATGCATCTAATTTTTTGAATCATGACACAGTTATAATTTGATTCAATATCACAATGTGTTTTAAGATCATTAATTTTGCTGCATGACTCATATTGAACTGTGCAATAGCCATATTTACACCTGATTTTAGATTTTTTAGTTCCACAAATGTAGATTTTGGAAACACTGACCATATAGTGTTATAAACCGACTCATTTGGATTCCAATGTAAACATTTTCTTAACAGTAAAGGATCTCTCACCTAGATCTCTAAAAATTTATTTCATTTAATTCATTATGGAATATAGCACGTGTGTATGTGTTTAGGATCATAGCGCCTTTCGTTACATTCACAGCTTCTGCCTTTTGAAACTTGCACCATGAATTTGTACCCACAGGACATATTCCATGCTGAGGGCTGTCGTTTGAAGACAGAAGAAAATAAATAGCTCAAACAGCAGTTTTCATGCTGTGTAGATCATTCATATTATTTCTAATAGCCCTAACAGAATATCTTTGAATTTTTTTCTATTAAAATGTCGGTAAGTCGGTTACGACCACTTACGCTTTTTCCATCACTTAACATTTATATTCTCTGTTTTTGCATTTAAGATCCAGAAGACGTGTAGCCATACACTTTTGGATATACCCAATACACTAATTTTTCCATTTAAACATCATATGGATTCAAGCTCATAAGAAACTTATGCGAGGGGAAACAAGGTGGTCCTAGCAGAGCTTATTTGATGCGCATCAAGGAGTAGTATTATTTGAAAAATAAATATTTTCTCATATCATTTTAAACAGAAATATTTGAACTTTTAGAAAATATAAAAAAGTGAAAATCGATAATTTCTCGAAAATTCATGTGTCAGACCCCTTAATACGCATCAGTTTTTATTGATTGATTATTTACTAGTGTCAAACTTGCAGCAACTCAAGGATAATTGGCGAAGCACCTCGTAATTTTGAACCGCTATCAAGTGACGAGGAAGGACTCTGAGACGACACCCCATTCTCCGAACTTCCATATCACGACGACTCGAATACTGCGCGACAGATTTATAAAAGGAGTATTAATCTTTCTATAGGAAAGATTTTTAATGGAACCGGGGCTAAAACCCACGACTCGACAAATACATCGTTCGTTGGCCACGAGTTCGCGACCGTTTCGATTTAGCTATGAGACAAGGTATCGATTCTTACAAGCAAACAAGTTGTATTTAATAAAATATCGATTGATTGACCAAAAAGGGGCGACAAGAAGTTGAATTAAATATTTGCATGGCTCATGGTGTACAACTATAATTTGAGAAACGGTCAGGTAAGACGATGTTTTGGTTGATGAAACAATAGCTCCATCATGGCTAACAAATAGCTATCCGAAAATTAAACACATGTATGAAATACATACAAAAAAATATAATTCGAAAATGCACTCGGGCGTTTTCATAAAATTACCTGAAAACAATTCAATTAGTAGGAATTTTGATTATAATAGACTTAGACCTTTTTTTATTCGTTTAGCACAAAGCGAATAAAAAGCGTAAGAATTCATTCCTCCTACCATTCTGCTAGAGTCGTCCAAAATAAGTTTCTTTACTTAAAATACAGAATATATATATATATATATATATATATAAA
>BMAV01015810.1:1400842-1411966 GCA_019973955.1 Trichonephila inaurata madagascariensis | reverse complement strand
TCGAGCTCATGACATGCCTGCCATGATCCGATACCTTGACCACTGGGCTACCGTAGCCTCACCACTGTAGCAGATGATCGGGAATACATTGGACCAAAAATTAGATTTATACAAACGCAGAAACTGGCATGCAATTTGAAACAGTTAATCCACACTATATGCTTTTTAAAAGCAACGCACGTGCCTCCCTCTACACATATTTGCATGGCAACATAAATGGATTTATTCATTTGAATGATTTTCAAAAAAAAACAGACAAAAGACTGATGAGAACCATAGATTTACCACAACCAGGGGTAGCAGATTTAGGAAATAATAAATCTAATTCCAGTAAAAAGGCTCTTCGCCGTTTTATCCCCGTAGAAAGTTTTACGCGAAGGTGAAAACAATTTGAAAGGTATATCGATTCGAAGATGTTGACAATATTCTTACTTTAATTATAGCTAAAAACATATTGATATGAAAAAAATTTTTAGGAAATGATTATAAGGTTAGTTATACTATTAATTCTTTGCCCAATCTTTATTCAAAAAATTGCAAACATTTTTCGCCCCTCCTAGCTTATTTGCTATACATATGTTCGATTTCACAGCAAAGTATCTAACAACAAACAATACTGATTCTAACTTCATTCACTAAAAAAATACAGATATTTTACAGAGATAATGCTACGCAAGAAATAGAGTAAATATTTCACCTAAAATCAACTTTAAGTGCCCTTAGATAATTTCAGCAATTATACTTTCTCAGAATTTATTGGAAATTCTACACAAGTGTTATCAAAATTCGTAGTTTTAGAATTTAAACTATTATTTCCCATTATGCAAGATATTAACAGAAGCCAAAACTGAGTATTACTTACCACCAACCGTTGATCCAAAGCTTCATTTAACAAAAATATGAATAACAATGAACAGACGAATCAATGGAGGCGTTGGCAATTAAAAAGTAGATATCTCGAAAGATGGGATTACTTAAAATTGCATTTTCTTTTATGCAATGGTGAAAATATTGATTGTTGCTTTGAATAAACAAAGACGCGTTAAATGTGATCTACTTCGCAAAGAAAAAAAAAGTATCCGACACCCTTCAGCACAATTGAGCCTATGAAAAGAAAGGGAAACCAGACGAGTTGGCAATGCTGCAAAGTGTTCCAAGAAATCAGGGGGGAAGGAGGGCATCCAGGGATTTTCAACTGTCTGTTTGCATTTGCTAAATATAATTTCCTTTCCACAGTTTCTCATATTGACGTCTCCCGCACGGAAAGAAAGAGTTCGAAGAGATTTCGTCAAGCAGAAATATCGAAACAATGCGCCACAATCGGCTCACGTGATTAAGACAAACGCGTGTTTTCCAGACGTCAAACTAATTGTTTTATTGTTCTATGTGTAAAATTTGGGTAAAAATATTTAAATGTTATAAAAAATAAATTTCTTTAAATAGATTTTAAAATTTAAACAAAAAAAAATTATTTTATGCATGCACATTTAAGTAAAATGCATTTTGTCTACCTATGCGCATTATTGTCATTGAAAAATTTGTATTTTTTCCGAAAATGTTTCTAAAACGGTCAAAAGTTGGCAACACAACGAAGCGCATCGTGCTTATCGTCATTTATCGTGCGAGAATGTCGTCACATGAGATTTTGAACCGATTGGCTAAAAACCGTGGTTGTCATCATCATGCGACGTCATAGTCGCTTGAACTGAGCTCATTAGACATTATTTCTGATCTGGAATTAATTTAAAGAGAATTATTTACAACACATTAATGTGTATTGATGATCGTATGTGTTGCGCGTAGGGGTCGAAACATTGCATTAAATTCATAAAGGTGTAGGTTATTCTGTGAGCGCCTACTATTTACAACGAATTCCAGATAAATGTTTATTATGTAGCACTTAGAAGCAATATGAATGGCTACTGGCAACGCGGACCTCGATATTCTGAACCAAGATAGAGTGACGACATCTAAAGTGACGTTTCCCCTCTCTTTTTCCTACTTTTCACGACAGATTTGAAGTATATCAGCTTCTACCACGCGAGTGTTTTCGGCAATTCGAGACACGAACCAGAGGCTCATTTGTCTCTAATCGACTATTTATTAACGTCATTGCAATACGAGGTCTATTGGAAGCGGATATCGTAATTATGAACCATGGTCAAGTGACGAGGACGACACCTGAGCCGGCCCCCTCTCAAACTTCCACACCATACCAATGAAAAGAATTTGAACTTCGATAGGTTTAACGAGCATCAACCCCTCAACACGGTGGGTTTTTAAAGGTCTAAAAGATTTTATATGATTCCGGAGGAAGAGAATCTTTTGATAATAATAAAAAATGAATAGGTTATGGCAGTGCTTCTCAAACTTTCAGTACTGAAGACCCAATTTTCCTCACGCCCCCTTTCCGTACAGTAACATTGTATTGAATGCAATATAAAAATGCTGTTTGACACTAAAGCTACAATACGACCTTAATTACAAAGCGTGCAAAATTATCAAGATAAGTACATTTTGAACATGTTACTTTTAAGTAATAGATATTTTAAGTTTATATATATATATAATTTTTTTTTTTAATTATCAGGACAAGTATTAAGTAACTTTTTCTTTCTATTTTTTAAATTGGAACAGATTGCAAAATAATTCAAAAAGGGTACTAAGAGTTTACTAGAAGCATTGATACAGAAGGGCTCTCAACTGCGAAGAAATCTTCATAGATTTAACGTCAAGAGGCGAAATCAAAAGGCAACTCTTTGAATTTTGGACAGGGGTGGATGATGAATTTTTTGCACTAAAAATATAAGTATTTCGTATACTTTTTCTATTTCCGAAACTAGTAATTATTAAACTCGTTCATAATTTAGTATTGATAAATTAATTATCAAATACATTGTTCAGTTCTGACACATTTATATCAGTTTAAATATGCATTTTATTTTTTTTTATTATGTTAGAATGCATTTTGTTTCGCTTTCATTCAGTAAATTAATAACTTTTTAAATAATCTTTTATACTTGACTTTTCGATGCTCGCGACCCCCACGTAAGATTATCACGCGCTTCACAGTGTGGTCAATCATATTTTGAAACGACCCTCTTGGCAAACAGAATTGGGTGTAATCATATCGAGTTAACAAGTAATATAAAAAAAAAATTCAAGTTAATTCCTACTTAGGTCAACAAAGAAAAAATTTTAGTTACTTTTTATTAAATAATTACTACTAATATAAATATGTATATACATAAGACAGAATCGCAATATTAAGTGTCAAAATAGACAGCGATTTTCCCCACAATTTCCCATTTTCCTTTTCCTATATGATGTTGGATTATTTTTTTGTTGCTATTTATTCATTAATTAAACTTAATTATTCTAATAAAATAGTATAGTAAAAGAAACTACATTCTCAGAAATTAGGTCATCCCAGGTGGGATTCGAACCCACGACCTTTGGATTAGAGGTCCAACGCGCTATCCATTGCGCTACAGGGACAACGAACGGTTTTCAGTTCTATATATGGTGTTGCACTGTTGTTTTTGTTAGTTACTATTTTTTCATTAATTAAATTTAATTATTGAATTAATATTTGAAAAAACTGTATTAGCATCAAGTGTCATCCATCACAAGTTTAAAAAAATGTATTTGAAGTTGATTGGATGAATAAAAAGTATTTTATTAGCGATTGAAAATTTGAACAAGATATTAATATATGTACAGGGAGAGTGTGAACTAATACTAGGAATTCAAAAACAGATAGTATTGGAAAATACCTAACGTTAATTTTACAATTCGATTGCTATTGTGCAAATGTAGTTCTAAAAATAGATTTTTTTTTCCCAACGAGTGATCCTATTTGAATACAATGAAAGCTAATTATCTACAAAAAGTTCGTGTGCCTCTTTGAAGAATGGATTCAAAAGGAGAATCAGTGAATTGAAACAACAGTTAATTATAAAATCACCGGCATTGATTCTACGAACGTTATAACGGTTAGATGTCTTTCAACGTTAAACTACGGACTCATTAAGTGGTAAAAATAGTCTTTCGAGTGCAATCTGCGGTTTCATATTTCGCTCGAACTAATTCTGAGAACGCATTGAACTTTTCCTTCAAGGCAGGCGACAATTATTTCAAACTCTGCGATGCTCAAGAATCCAACAGGCTAATGGACAGAAACGATTGCCACTCGTTACCACCTCATTCCGCTCCCAATGGCGCACCCGTGATTGGCATCTAGGGAAATCCAATACCGATATTCGGTCATTTTAGATCTTAAGACCGGTAGTAGAAATTTTAGAAAAAGAAAGATAACACAGGTGGTTTTTATTTGCCATAATTGTTTTATTAGAGAGGGTAAATATTATAACAATAATTTGTAACTTATAAATTATAACAGTATATAAAGAATCACAAACAAGAAAGGAACATCTTATTAACACTGTGCCACCATATTCTTTTCATCATATGAATAATGAAACCAAACCGAAATATCAAATGATTTTTTATGTTATTTAAAGTTATTCTTATTCATTATTATAGGTTATTATTTATGAGCATATACAGTAGAACCTGTTTTTGTGCTGTCCTTTTTTTATGCGATTTTATTTTTATGCGACTGCATAAAAATTGTTTTTTTTTGTAGTATTTTGACGAATTGGCTTGTTATATGTAAGAATTCATGAAATTTTCGAATATTTTTTGTGCGGTTATTTTTATGCGGTTTTTATCAACCGCACAAAAACAGGTACAACTGTATATAACGAATCTGAAAAATATTTTGAACCCTAAAATATGATATGCACAAATACAATGTGAATACCAAACTCAACGATTTTAAATATATCGAAATATTACACATTTTGCTCACCACCACAACCTTGTTTTCACATATACGAATATTAGACTGAATCCCGCGCGTGTACAATATCGCTCTGAGCTGTAATAGGATCGTTTTGGCCCACCTCCTTGGATGATTCTCATATTTTATCACTTCTCTTGTTTGTACAGTGCAGCTTTATATCCCCAATCTAATTAATTTTGCCAGTTAGGGAGACACACAAACAAAAACGTATACTATTTTGCTATGTTAGCGATCCCTACACATATAATGGAGACAATTTTAAATGAGATTTCTAGTAAACACTAAAAAACCGGTATTTAAACTTGTGAATACCAGTACTACAAAATTGTACAAATGGCTCAAAATACCGGTATTCGGTATCCCGGTATACCAGTTGGTATCGAACGAAAGCGATCCTTCTTTGTTTTATCTCAAGGCCAAAAAGAACAGCGAGCTTTAAAAAACAAATAATCAATATCGTGTGGCGCTGCATTGTGCTTCAATTTCGCCGCTATCAATGCAATATGTTCACCAACTCAGTTATTTACTTTCCAAAAATTCAAGTAGAGAAAAACACATTGACTGTTGCGTTCATCCCAAGAACAGTTTTCCATCAAAAGACAAAGAATAATCTCCATAGTTTGCAAAAATGTAAAAATTCATACATTTCAATTGAATAATAAGCTTCATTTATACCGAATAAAAGAAACGAATCGCTTTAATTGCTTATTTTAAGTCGCGGTGCCCTTAGGGGCATAACAGGGAATATTAGGGGATCCCTTCAAAATCAGGTTTTAGGCCCCAATTGGTTAAATACGTACTTAGCGTCAGTTAGGTTTTGGGATCCCCGGAAACCTGCACCAACCCCCGCGATCCGGGGTTTGCGAGGGTGTACGTGATTAGGGTCATGGACTCGTGCCCGTGTATCATGAGTTCCTGTCCTAGCACCACTGAAGTCTCATTGACGTGGTGTGGAAGTTCGGGGGGGGGGGCAACTCAGATGGTCTCGTCACTTGGTCGTGGTTCAAAAGGACGTTCCATTACTAGTAGCGCTCACTTGCTTATTGAAGTCGCACAACGAAGCGTTACGGGATATACTGGCGACGGAACTCGCCAATATGAACCACAGTCTGATGTCGATAACGACTTCTGGGATGGTCTTCCCTTCTCTCTAGACTTACCCGCACGAAAAAGACTTTGAACACATTGGAACGAGCTTCAAGACGAATCTTGGGGCATTAGGGCTCGAACACCGGGCAGAAATTCGAGAACACGACCACTCGGATACTTCGGTCTATAAACAATATTTTTTTTAAAACCAACAGTTTAAAAAAGTACTAACAAATTCTTTTACAACGCTTTTTACAGTGTTTGCTGAAGAGCAATACAAAAACATAAATAAATAAATAAAATAAAATAAAAAATATACATCTAGGTACTTTAGTACATACAAATGAAATTTAGAAAAAAATATTCTTAAAATCGGCAAAAAAAAAACACCTTGTTCGAACCATTTTTTTGTATTGACTTAGCATTTGGAACACAAAGGCTGCTATTGAACGTCATGATTCTGAACTACGATCAAGCGACGCAGATGTCTCCTTACCCCACACAAAATGGTTAAGAATACGTGAAGCACAGAAAAGAAACAAAATTATCTGATTTAAAAACGAATGATAATAATCAAAACTGTTGATATAGAACCATTAGTGATTCTTATTCCTGAATAATGACATTTAAAAAACAACAAGCGATAGATTTATCAACCGAAGGACTCAATGCAAGAAAAAAATGGCAATGATTTCTGTCACATTTGGGATGTCCGATTAAAAATGAATCGAAGGAATTCTTACATGGGAAGTAATTGAAATCGGAAGATCACTGCAAACGGTGCAGATTGCAACTTGTGAAACATTTAGGCTTTTATTTCGAAAATGCATTGAAATAATGGTTAAGTGTATTTTATTGAAATATACTCACTCAAATTTATATTTACAATCAAATTTATATTTGTAAAAGTACACCGAAAGAAGAAATCTTCGCCCTGGGGCAAGGTCTCCATTTTGTTTACTTGCGTTTTGCGGCGGCACTGCGTCAGTGGAGATTCTGGCCGAGTGCCAAGTGAAGTCCTGGTGGGCAGATCGACTACCGAGCTGTCATTATTAGGGAAAAAAATGATACTAGTGCCCATAATCATCTCCCTGGGACAAGGGTGAAATGAAATCCACGGGGATCCTCACGCGTGATAAATAAATTATTTTAATAATACTTTTTCAAAAAGATTTGATACTCCTTTATATATATATTACTCATATGTCCTTCATTGTGCGATTTTCCTACTGTCTATGTGTTTTTCGAATGTTATAGTTTGGATGCTATCTCTTGTTTGTAGAGATTTAGCCTATATATATATATATATATAGAATACTCGATTTTTAATCTACATCTCAAAATTATTTTTTAACAATAAAAGAACGTGTGTGTACTTAAATGTTAACACATTTAAGGAAAATGAATCCCGCCAGAAAAATTGCCATAAAAAATGTGTACAATGGATGAAACAGTTTTCATTTAATTTTCTATGTTGGTTCTCGAAAAATGGCAAAGAAATGCTCTACGGTTACATACACATATTATACGTTAAAAAGTTACTTAATCGTACTTTTTAATCCAATGCATTGGTTCTTTTATGTGGACGAAATAGTTCATTTTACCATCAAAAGAAATGACGGCATTGGAAGTTGACAATTCATGCAACATAAAATGGCAAAAATATGAAAAAGTGTTTGTTCCCCCCTCAGTAAATCGATGTTTCGTATCGATAATAGAAAGATACATAAATACGACTATATTTCTGATAAGAAACATATGAGGTGGTTTCATTATTTTCAAATGATCATTTTTTGCGAAAAATTGAGAAGCTAAATTCTGCCACCACTGCATGTTTAAACTCATTTCGGGCCTTGGGCTCAGAAGATCTACAGGACCCCTTGGCACTGGTGGATTGAAATTTATAACCAGAAAATCTTGCTAAGTCCAACTTATCCAGGCCCGTGGCCCCGCCCTAAGCGTCCAGTGGATAAACCGACCCTATCTGCCACTGAGTAAAACAAATAGGTATGTTAATACTTCACAAACAGACGATTTCATATCACAATTTGTTCGGCTTTGGAATAATGTTGGTAGTGTTAAGGAATTTCGGCATAAAAACTTAACAACCACCTGTCTGATAATAAAAACCTACAATTATTTTTTGTGAACCAATTTAAATATCCAATGTGCACATAAAAAATTAATACTTTCACCTAAATTTAGCAGTCAAACGTTGCTAAATTTAGTCTCATGTCTAAAGAAACATTTTAAATTACAGAAATGTCTCCAATAATTTATTCACATTCTTTCCAAATTGATAAGGAAATGCAGCCGAAGTGAACAAGATAGCATTAATCTCGTCCAACTTGTCTTATATGAGGAAATGGAACTTTATACACAGAAATGAGCAAAAGTGTAAAAATGCCAGGTGTGGTTAGACGACGTGTATTCGCTCAAATGCGTCGCGAAACAGGAAACCGAAATTTCAGTCAGAAAGATCTACAAAAATACAATCGCTGCCCCGGAACCTTTTTTTTCCCCTTACTTCGTCGACTGAAGTGAAAGATGCTAATGCACGCCTTTAAAATCACCTTTTAAAAATCCTCCAAAACTTAAACATCTAAAAATAATATATTCTGGTTTGCCAACAAAAACGACAGTTGAAAAGCTGCCCGGCTACAAAATTTATGATGCTGACTTTCACTCGCAAGAGAATTTCTAAAACAAATATTCACTCTCCCTATATATTTACATAGCTTGTTCAAATTTTCTCAGTAGCTTATAAAATACTTTCTATTCATCCACTCAAGTTCAAATAGGTTTTTTTTTTAAACTTGTAGAGGATGACATTTGACTTTAATACAGTTTTTCCAAATATTAATTCATTAATTAATGAATAAATAGTGACAAACAAAAGTAGTCGTCCAACAACATACATAATAAGTAAAATCGCTCGTTGTGTCCCTGTAGCGCAACGGATAGCGCGTTGGACTTCTAATCCAAAGTTCATGGGTTCGAATCCCACCTGGGATGATCTAATTTCTGAGAATGTGATTTCTTTTTACTATACTATTTTATTATAGTAACAAATAAAAATAGTCCAACACCATTTATAGAAAGGAAAATTGAAAATCTTTTTCTATTTTGACACTTAATATTGTAATTCTGTCACATGTATATACCATATTTATATTAATTGTAATTATTTAATAAAAAGTAACTAAAATAAAAATTTTCTTTGGTGACCTAAGTAGTAATTGACTTAATTTTTTTTTAAGTAAACTCCAGCACTTACTTCCTCAAAATTAACTGTTAATAATATTTTATTTTCAATACTTATTAAGCTTAAATTATTTTAATGCGATTAAGTCAAACAATTTCTCAATTCCTTTTTAACATATTTTTGTTTTTAAAATAAATACTCACCAATCGTGATCGACCAAAAAAAAGTTCTCATTACTATTTCAATATTTGGGGGACACTGTAAGGAGTATTTCACTATGCATTGCATTAATTATTTCTGTATTATTACATTTCTGCAGTGTATCAGGAGCTTAAAGCTTAAATTGCATCTGCAAGGTGTAACGATTCCCGCCACCCAGCTGTGAATCGGCTTTGTGGAAGTAATCGTCACACGTGCATTTTACAGCTGCATCTCGAAAATTATTGCGTAGTACCCGCCTTGGACCTCCCCCGCAACCTTTTGACACCCCGAGGGACCCTTTCCCGCCACTAGCAAGATGTAACGGCATGTTAAAAAGACGCCGGCCCCGTATCCCCGAAGCAAGAGAGAGGGAGAACCAGGAAGCTGTGAAACTTTCGAAGAGAGCAAGTCCGAAAGAGAATTCCCCTCTCAAAAACCACATCATTTGAACTCTAATAATCTTTAAAAAGTTTAATAACTGCAATGTTTAATCTGTAAATAATAGCTGTGACGGAAATAAACAAAATGTTTAAACTAATCAATATCACTCTACCGTTATTTATCTCAAACGTCACAACGGGCTGGCCAACGTGTTTTTGTGATCGGCTTTTCAATATATTTTTTATTTTTATCATAATTCAAATTTTAAGTCGGAACATCCCATCGATAAGTTGACGATGAGAAAAAAATGGTAGAGATTTTGGACAAAATCAAAAGAACATTACAGTTAGCACAACGAGTTTGTGACCCTGTGGAATTTGGAACACACCAAATTCAGGTGTCGTTCTTGTCACGTGAACATGGGTTCATTCAATAATAACTCTTGTGTAACTCTGACCAGCAGGGATTTTTAATTTCTTTCACTGATAAAATGTTATAAGTAAAACTTAGAACAGCTGTTCTTGGAGAAACTCATCACTGCTCAAAAGCGGGATTTGAACAAGAATTTAATCCATTCATTTCCAAATTTATCATTTCGTTCTCCCAGAAATTTTTTCACGCTCCCCTAAGTTAAGGCTCTCCGTTTTTGAATTCGTAAGCGTCCTTTTCAGAAATTCTACCTTTAGCCTCAAACATGGTCTAGTGAGCAGAATTTGAACGCAATAAAAACATCCTAAAGAGCAAACAACAAATTAAATAATTTTTTTCTGTAATTACCTTTTTCTTCGCTTTTTTAAAAAAATATTCTTACGTGTACTCTAATAATGATTATAGAATTTCCGATCGTTAAGAAATAGTTAAGAATTATTTTCAAATACTCAGAGGCAAAATGAGGTTCCAGAGTCGTTTCCATCGTTGCATTCCAATTCTAAAATGAGAAAATTTCGATTCCTCTGGTTTAGCACTTCATGCACAAAATCAAACTAAGTAAACGAGATTCCTGTTCTATACACACAGCGCCATTAGTAAAGCCATGCAAAAAATCGCCCAATTTTAAACCAATGCTTCGGTATTTTCAAAACCAAAAAAAAAGTCATTCTACTGTCATAAAAATGCTTTGTTATAAACCTTTGTTCCCCTACACACATTCATATCAATTTTCGAACTATGCCATAGACATTTGAGCGCACTGGATCATTTGAAGAGATATAATTTATTTTTATTTCGGAAATTTGGTATGGATTCTCGTCTCGAACCCGTCAAAGACTGTCAACTGAGAGTTCTATTTACGTCGCATTACAAAGCTAAATGAAGGCTATTGGGGACGGACCTTGTAATTTTGAACCATGTGCAAGTAACGAGGACGATACCTGATCTGGCA
>BMAV01015810.1:1367810-1393889 GCA_019973955.1 Trichonephila inaurata madagascariensis | reverse complement strand
TCAAGCCGGTTTTTCCCCGAGAAGGGGGTGCGTTTCTTCTTCACACTGTAGGCGAAATAACAGTTCTGGACGCGTATTGATTGTTGCATTCGCAACATGTCTTTAAGATTCGATCCCGTACTGCTAGAGTCGCTTTAACCATGAATATTAACTTTTCTAAATCTTCGATTTCTGATCAGCCATTTGCGGCACTAGTACTAAAGTGAGAAAATTATATATATATATATATAATGGATCTCAATTCCGATTGCATAACGTAATCAGTAAAGTAGGAGAATATTCATGAGAACGCAAGTAAACGAAGTTACAGGAATTCAATATTTTATTGGCGAATTTAAAAAGATTTCAAAACTTATTGATGTCCCAATGAAAGAATATACAGTCGGACCTCCAGGTTAAAGTACCTCTATTTTGCGAATTTTTTCCTGGAACCAAGAACAATTTACTGTTTTCTTCGTAAAGTAACCTCCAAATAGCGAAGTCCATTTTCAATCTGACGAACTTTTTCTCCTGTGATTCAAATTTTTTTCCTCACTATTTTTGAAATATTTCTGGACATTTCAAATTATTCTCTTTTTTAACACATTTTATGATGATCAACGGCCTTAAATTGGTTTTACCAAGTGCCTAACTCACCGAAAGTAATAAAATGGCCGTAATTTTTCGAACAATATTATCAGTAATTAAATTTAAGGACGTGTGTGGTGATGTATGCTTAAAATTATTGGCTATAAAAAATGTATTTCTTAAATTACTTGTAGGCTTAACATCATGTCCATCACAAAAAATGTCCTTAAAATTCATTAATTGTAGTATAAAATTATTTTTTAAAGGTGAAAATACAGTGTATTCCTAGACAATGTTTTTTTTTTTTTTTTTTATTTGTTTTTTAATCAGATTTATTTTTCAAGAGTAAGATATAAATAAATAGATATTAATTTACACACAAAAAAAAATGTGAATAATTACTTTAATAATATTGTAACGAATTTAAATGTTTTATGTGGTTTAAAAAGTATATTAAAAGATGAATCTGTATTTAACGAATTTTCCCCATAACGAACTTTCTTTCGGATTTACCGATTTCGTTAAATAGAGGTTCGACTGCATTTTAAAATTATGAAAAAGTCTCATCAGTTGATGATTCACATAAATAGATCGCAGGATCTTTATTCCTGTGATCTCAACAAACTTACAATAATACAGTTTGGATGGTATAAAATTGCCAAGTGTTGTGAACTTTTAAAACCAATATTTTCAGAAAAAAGCACACCCTTCCCACAAAAGGAAAAGTACGCTTCTTTTATACCAACACTTCTCATTTGATTAAAAATCTTTGAATCGCACATTCACTTCCGAGTTCAACCCTTCAACTTCTTTTCGGCTTACAACGACAAAAAAAAAATAAAAAAATAAAATAAGTAGAATTAAATAGAACATCACGAAAGGTAACTACATTGGCAAGACTGTAATTTATACAATAAAATACACATGCTTTCTATTTTATATTCAAAAATTATACTCATAGATGAATGGTTTTATTGACCGTTTTGATTGGGAATTGCGTTGAAAAATAGCAATCTGACATGATTCGGAACGAAACTCAGTCGTAAGTTGTGGAGATCCTGTATGTGAATTATTTCCCCAGTCTCGGGGTCTTATGGGGCGATTGCTGTGTAAAAGCCTTCCCATTGATTACATTCATTCCCATAGCAACGTAGCCTTGAGACACTACGTAGTACGAAACCACCTGATGGGCAGTAATGATCCATTCACGTAACCCAGAGTTGCATAGAACGAAGCAACACACAGGAACCGTTATGCTCTGTAGAAGGAATTTGAATACCTAACCCAGATGCACAACAATCGAAAGGGAATCATAGCTTCATACAATATGCAAGATTTTTTTTATTCTACTTTTTGATTCAAAAAGTTGAACAATTACAATGGCTTAAAGTATATAGTTTAGAAGCATAAAATGAGAAATCTCATTGACCTGTTGAAATCTAAGGAAAATAATAAAAAAGGGTGACATCATTTTTCGGCAGCGCAATTTGTTTTTTTAACTGCTTCCATTGTTATTTTGAAAATTATGACATTTTAATGCTTTTTTTTCAGCATTCAAAAACGAGTTATTTTAAAATCTAAATAATCCGCACTTCGCGTGTTTACACTTTTTTTTTCTTCTTTTTTTTTTACTAAGCCATATTTTTTTTTAATCTTTTTAATATTGGATGATTTTTTTTTATTTTAGTTTAGTTTTATTTAAAATGAATTCCAGTCGTTTATTTTTCACCTTTCAAATAAGTTTTAACAAACACAAAGACATTAATATTTTTCATCAATTTCTATGCGTTCCTTTTCAATATCTCCTGCGCTTAACTGTGAATAGCAAAAACTGCGTTCATTACATATTTATAAAAAAAATAAGTGATTATACAGAATAATTTACATGCGAAAATTCTCGAAGAGTAACAAACACATCATGCAGTTTCTTTGTACCAAAACAGTTGCATTTTAAAAGTCAAATAGGGAAAATAGCTTCAATAGAAAAGATAACTACTAAGCGGGTGAGTGTTTAAATTTCACTACAGAGTTAATACTCGAGTCATTTTCTTTTAGGAAATATTTATCTGAAACCTAAAAATACGAAATGTTATGAAATATATAAAAATTATCCATAAACTAATTATTTGAGATTTATTTAAATATTTTTCATAGGATATTCAAGGTGACTGACTACTTTCGGAACCCTTATTTTAAAAAAGCGTAGAAAGGAATAATTTTTTGATATTTAGGGTGGATTGAAATAAAATATGCATATATAATAGTGTTAACAACATTATTGCAAGCTATTTAAACACAATTTTTTGACAAAAACTATAAAAAAATTTCTCTACTTTGATATAATCAGATGTGAATATAAATCCACTTCTAAATTATATATTTCAAAAATATATATTCGTTCAACCCCTGTAGAGAAGTCCTATATATGTATGGCAAAACAGTATTATAGATAAGTATTTTTCATAAAAAGAGAATATTTTGAAAATGACATTTTTCCTTCTTGCCAAAAAATCGCACAAAGTTTTTTCTTGTAATAATATTCTTAAAACAATTGTATCTAATTCAAATGGCATTAAACATCAAAAAAATTATCTATTTATACGCTTTTTCAAAATTACCTTAACTGATACTTAAATGATTAAAAGCGTGTTAACAAAAAAAGGAAATGTTATAAAATTTTAAATAAAATAAGCGAGAAACAACTGCGATTAAAAACAATTTCTGGAATTGTAAATAATGTCGTACATTATGCAATAGAAAATATACAGAGGATTTGTGTTTACACTCTATAAATATATAAATTCAAAGGGGGAAAAAAACAAATTTTCTTTCTCGTTTTCTAAAAAATTATTTTTTTAAAACATCCACAGTTTGCCATCGAAAATATATATATATAAGGATTTCGAAATTATAAAAAGTAGCCACTTGGCAAGACTTACTGATATATGGTGTAAATTACAAGTCAGCATCCAATTACTATGCCAACTTAATAGTTGAATAATTAGCAATTAATAAACAATAGATCGTTATCGTAATTTTAAAACTCTTACACAAAAAGAGTTTCAAAAATCATCCAAGACATGTTTAGAAACCATGTTATTTTTTTTAAATATTTTCANCCACCCCCCGCCCCCCCCCCCACCCCCCCCCCCCCCCCCCCCCCCACACCTATCCAATGAATTGGATATATTTCGGAAGCTCAGGCATTTTTTAAATTTATTGGCGCCAATATTATACCAGCAGCACTTCTTGTTTCTAAAATATACTATCCAGTATTAGATCTAAGCTCTATATCTACATATGTTAAAAAAGATAGAAAATAAGGAAATAGAAGAAAACTTATACTGCTTTAAGAAATAAAAATTGTAAATTACAAGTTTTTATTTTTCAATATTTCCAACATCACTTCAGCACATGTACAATAACACTTTTTTGAAGTTATATACGGACTAAAATGCTTGTTGAAAACTCTAAAAGGTGCGTTAGTAAAGATTTGTAACTAATTCAGATTTTTATAAAACAATCTAAATACAAAACATTTTTACCTATAAACAGTCATTAATCAAATGGCTTATATCTTTCTTTTCTTTAGGAAAAGATTGACATGAAATGTTTAAATACTTTTAACGATAACGCTTGGGTTGGTTAACCCGGACACTCCCATATACTGGACACTATATAAACGATCACAAAAATATGCTTTTATGCAAAGCTTGTTGAAGGAAATAACTAGAGCGTATAAAATCAATCTTTTCGTGCAGAGATTGGATTTATCATTACATACAGAATCAAGAGATTGTATTAAAAAAAATAAATATAACCTATCTGAAATAAAACAGAAAATCAGAATTACTAAGCAAATATCCGATCATTCATTATAGAATCGAAAAATTATATTTAAAAAATAAATAAAACCATCTGAAATAAAACCAAGAAAATCAGAGTTACTAATCAAATATCTGAATGGATTTTTTTTTTTCAAAAAAAAATCTCTGGGTTAAATTATTAAAGTTTGTGCTTTACCAAATTCGCTTTTTATTATGAGATAAATTGAGTGCAATCTGCAATTTATCTCATTGTGCGCAGTCGACGTGTTAGCTGATATCTTTATTTTGATGCAAATAAAAAAAAGAGGATTTATCATGGTCTTGGTGAGTTGAGAAAATGGATACTGAGAGAGAGAAAGGCGAATAATCGGTTACTTCACGGAGTACAACAGCTGTTGAATTCACAATTCAGATGGCATATGCCTGCATCGACAATTACATAGGATTAACATTTTTATTTCAATAGTTTTTGAACAACAAAAATATCTCTACATGCATACAAAATAATATATATTAGATACAATTTTATTAATTCGATCAAACTTGCAATCAAAAATACTGAAATAATCTACTTTTACAAAACAATTCAACTTCATAATTTGGAAAAAATTAAATTATTTTTTAATCGTATTTAGGAAATTACAACAATGCAGACTTAAAACATTTCTTAATGAAAAATTATGTCGTATCATATTCCAACTTACAAATCTAAATTAAATTGCAATATTAAAGTTTTTGAGATTAAAAACTTTTAATTTCGTGCAAAACGTTGCAATATGCGCAAATCGTTTTCTCGAATATGTCAAACTATAGATACAATAAAATTATTATAATCCAATTAAATTTCTATTTAAATAATGAGCGTTTTAGAATTCTAAGGGGATAAAAACAAGCACATTAGTTAATTTTAAAAATATTCAAAAGATCACAAATTTCAGATATGTACGTTCCAAAATGAGAGAGAGTTATAGAATATCCGATATTTACAAATAGTATAGCATCCGAGATGGAATCCGGTACAATACATAATAATCTTACACAGAAATATACATATCTTAAAAGTAGTTTTCATTTTTCAAAAATACTTACCTGCTCCATATCCAAGTCCCATACTGGATGTATCCTTATTCACAAATATTTGAAAAATAAACGCTAGTGTGACATATTTAAATGGCACCCGATGATTCTACCATCAAAATTTGATATCTTACGTTCTTTCCTATCGATCCGCTAATAACAGCAGCCGACAGCAGCCACCGACTGCCGAGGAAAATCTGGCAACGCTAGGAACGCGCGCCTTTTGACTGCAGTTACCATGGTTACCCGCGGACGAATTCATTGTCGTTTTCCCGCATAGGGGTGTGGTAGTCGAAAGAGCTGCGCAGGTAACCATATTTTTCCCCCAGCGTTATTTCAGTTTATGAACGCATTTTTGAATACATAGCAAGAATTACGTCAGTGAAATTGTGCGGTTTTATCTTTCGAGTTCATGAAAAACAGGTATGTTTTAGCATAATCGATTAATTAGAAATTTAAATTATGACATCTTAACTTACTTCACAGAACAAAAACGGTATGAAGAAAATAATACTTATATAGATAAAAGTTTTTCAATGAATTCAAAAACCAAATTCAGTTTTCATCATTTATTGATTCTTGTTTTTAGTTTTTTCAAGTATTACTTTCTACTGAAAGTTGAATATCGATTATTTTTATACTGATCAATATGCACCGTTTCCTTTTCTAAAAGAAAAAATCATAGAGAAAATCAAGAGTTCATATTTAAAAGAATTCAGAAGAAAACACACAAGCTAGTGGCGTAACGTACATCCCCCGAATCCCAGCATTGTGGAAAGGCCCAGTATTCAAGGGGGCCCAAGGCCTGACTGACGCCAAGTACGTATTTAACCAATTTATAGAATATTAAAGGCAAAAGAAAAAGTAGTGACTGGCTGACTTTGCAGGGTGGGCCCTAATATTCTCCGTAAAGCCACTGAAACAGGCTTAAATATTTTTATATAATTTTGGAAAGAATTCGTTCTATTATTTTTTTAACTGCTGGGCGTATGCTTGACATAATTCATCGAATATAAGTCGTTTATACACTCATGGATAAAAAAGTCAGCGCACGAAGAAAGAGTGGTCAATATCAAAAGCGAAATATTACATACGTAATGACTATGATATAAGTAAATGATTAGAAAATCAAAGAAAAAAGATCATTTATTTCAGAGAAAAGTGCAAAAGAACGGAGGATTTAAGCACGAATGCACGATGCGATACTATCGCACATTGAGGCATACAAGTTCTGTATGATGTCTTGAGACATTTCGTTCCATATTTGTTGTAACCTTGCCTCTAGTTCGTTCAAACTCGTGGGATACTCAATTCGCCGTCCCAAATGATTCCAGATATGGTCGATTGAAGACAAATCTGGGGATCGGGCAGGCCAAGGAAGGGTAGTAACAGAGCGGAGGCAGTCTTGTGACACCCTTGCCGTGTGAGGCTGAGCATTGTCTTGTTGAAAAATAGCTTCTGGGAGCCGTAGCATGAGTGGCAACACATGTGGCTGCTGGATGTCATGGACATACCGCTGGGCTGTCATGGTGCCATGGATTAATACTAGAGGGAACCGTGTATTGTAGGCAATGGCACCCCATACCATCACACCAGCTGTGGGAGCGATGTGTCGCTGTAAAACAAAGGCAGGATTGAGGCGTTCACCACGGGGTCTCCACACACGAACACGATTGTCATCACTGCTGAGATTAAATCTGGATTCTTTGCGAAAGACGATCTGGTTCCATTCCGCTGCAGTCCAGTTTCCTCGTGCGCGGCACCACTCCAAACGGAGGCGTCGATGGGTGGGCGTCAAGGACAGCACACGTAATGGGCGCCACGATCCCAAATGTCCTTCAGCCAGGCGCTTTCGTACGGTTCGAGAAGACACAGGGGCCCCTAGTGAAGGTGCTACCTGTGCCTGGATGGCGGCCGATGAAGCAGTTGGCTGTACGTTTGCATTTCTTACGATGTGGTGGTCTTCTCGACGACTGGTCTGTCGAGGGCGTCCTGGGCTTGATCTTCGTGTAATTGACATCTCTCAGATCCACTGGTCCCAACACCTCCTCACAGAACAATCAGAATGACCTACTTGGCGAGCGACTGGCCTAGCTGACCACCCAGCTTCCATCATGCCGATGATTCTCCCCCTCTTAAACTGCAACAGCTGCTCATATTGTCTTCGAAAACGGCGTAATGGCATGTCTACCTCAACTCTTTCTTTGTAAACGATTCAGCACACTCAAACAAGCTTTGGTTACCTATTTTATACTTCACTGAGAGCGACATTAAACGCCCTCTACCGGCTATACGTAATACGCAATCACGCTGCATTTCTAATCATTTGCATATCTCCCCGACATGTACCTTCATGTCAAGTTTCGTGTGAAGTTGTTTATTTCTTGGTGTGCTAATTTTTTTGGCCATGAGAGTATTATTATATACTTTTTAATATTCGCATTTTTCATAAATTACACATTGTCTGGTTATCTCTTCTCGACTTTCAAATACAAAAAAACTGTTTGTGTCGACTCCGACGCACGACTAGAGTTTACTCCTTATATACTGTTGTCTTTGATTACATAGTAGGCACAAGGTAAACGCATCTCATACAATACTGAAAGCATGCATGTCTTTTCTTTATTCTATTGACATTTTTTATATTGATTCGGTTAAATAATATATATATAAATAATATACATCAATATGTTACATAAATATATTTTACTCATAGTACATGAGTACATTGTTAAGTAGGTTGATTTACTCACCATCAATACTATTGAGTATTAATTACTCTCGCCATTATTAATCACTGTGACAAGAGGCTTGTGGTAACTAAAGTATAAGACACGTGAATGTCGGTAGACACGTGATTTACGAATCTTGAAAACATAGCATCAATGGTTGTACCCCCATTCGATAATATTCGTCCCCAGTACTCGGCCAGAAAACAAAATCCAAATTAAGCTCTTATTTTAAAAATTGTACTAATCTCAATCCTACATCTTTTTATTGAAATCGCCGCCAAGTATGAGTGGAAATACACTGCTGGCCTTTAAAATTACTACACCAAGAATATTTGTTAAACAAATATATTATACTAGAAATAACAAGCGATTAAATTTTCAAGAAATTTGGGTGCATAGATCCTGAGAAATCAGTACTCAGAACAACCACCTCTGGCAATAATAACGGCACTTATATGCCTGAGCATTGTGTCAAACAGAGATTGGAGGGCATGTACAGGTACAGATGCCCATGCAGCTTCAACACGATGCCACAGCTCATCAACCGTAGTGACTGCTGTATGGTGACGAACCAGTCGCTCGGCAACCATGGACCAGACATATTCTATTGGCGAGAGATCTTGAGAACGTGCAGGCAACAGCCGAACATTTTTCGTATCATGGAAGGTCCATACAATACCGATAACATGCTGTCGTGTATTATCCTACTGAAACGTAGGGTTTCGTAGGGCTCGAATAAAGTGTAGAGCCACGGGTCCTAACACACCAGAAATGTAATGTGCACTGTTCAAAGTTCCATCAATGTGAACAAGAGGTGACCGAGACGTGTATCCAATACCACTCCATACCATCACACCAGGTGATGGGTCAGTAAGAAGACGAATGCACACTGCTAATGTGTATTCACTACGATGCCGCCAAACACAGATGCGACCCATCTTGATGCTATAAACAGAACCTAGATTCATCTGAAAAACGACGCCTCGCTATTTCTGGAAGCCTGGTCCCACCCAGGGGTTCGTCATCGATTACACCATTAAAGACGCTCCTGTCTGTGATGCAGCGTCAAAAGTAGCCGTAGCCATGGTCTCCGAGCTGAGAGTCCATACTGTTGTAAGCGTCGTCGAACTGTTCGTGCAGACATTTGCTGTCTTGCAAATGACCCCAATTCTTGACTCAGTGTTCGTGACGTGGCTGCACGATCCATTAAGATAAATCGGGTAACATGCCTTAATGGCATGGCTGCTAGTGATAGGAGGCGTTGCGATCCTGCTCGGCGTTTCATATTACCGTCTTGAAACCATCGATTCCATATTCTGCTAACAGTAATTGGATCTTGACCGACGCGAGCAGCGATGCTGCTATACGATAAACCACAATTCCGGTATGCTACAATTTGACCTTTATCAAAGTCCTAAGCTTGCTGGTACACATTTCTGCCTTTTACACGAGGCATCACAACAACTTTTCACCAGGCAACAACGTTCAAATGCAATTTGTATATAAGAAACCAGCTGAACAATTTCCTACTTTAAACACATTGTAGGTGTCGCTACCAGCGCCTACTTTGTCTGAAAGTGCTGAAAAGCTCATCATTTACATATCACAAAACCTTCTTCCTGTCTTTTAAATTTCATGGCTGTAGCATGTCGCCTTCTTGGTGTAGCAATTTTAATGGCCAGTAGTGTACATGATACTGTTTCTTCAATAGCTTAGAACAACCGTCTGTATATGCTAATAATGTCTCGTGCATATAGTCTATTACATTCCGATTGACAGAAATATATACTGTGACGATAACAATGAGTTTAGTAATGTAATTTTTCAAATGTAATTCGTGGCCGCGGTAGCCGAGTGGTCTAGGTATTGGATCGTGGCTGGCTTTGTTACGAATTCGAGCCCAGTACCACTAAAAGCCAGCCTTGTAGGGCAGCGATGCACACTAATTCTGTCGAGAGCTGAAACGTCCTCCCGTTGGTGTGGTGTAGTAGTTAGGAGAGGGGTGCCAACTCTGATGTCGTTCACGTCTCTTGACCATGGTTCAAAATTACTACGAGGTCCGTCGCCAAAAACCCTCATGTAGCTGAACAGTGCGACGTTAATATTCATTCACTTGGCTTATCATATCGAATACTTTTGTTTAATTTTTTGCCACTTTGTGAGTCAATCTAAATATGATTACTAGAACTACCCTAGTTGAGATGGATTGATTGCTTAATTACGTCCCACTTCCAAACAACACGAGAGCTATGAGTAAGGGATCATGGTCAAGTGATGAGGAGAACGCCAGAGCTGGCACTCCCAAACTTCCACTCAGCGCTAATAACAAAGTTAAGTAAGTTGTCTTTAAGAAGACTAGTTTGTTATGTACTGTATTTTTTTTTTTTTTTTGCACAAACTATTTCTTTTGTTGAGGCCGTGGTAGTCTAGTGGTCAAGGTAACGGACTGGTGTCCGGCGTGTCACGCGTTCTATCCTAATGCCCTTGAAGACACGCCGTGTAGAAACGCTGATGCGTGTTAAATCTATGGTGGCACAAAATCCTCAGATTGCCGTGAAAGTTTGAGAGAGAGTGCCAGTTCAGATTTTGTCTTCGTCCCTTAATCGAGTTACGGCGTCCGTCACCAATAATTATCGCGTTGCTTTTTTGTGTGACGTAAATAAAAACTCACTCAGTCTCTATTTATGAATTATTTTTGTTCAACATTCAAAATTATTAATTAGCTTTTTAAAAAAGGATTTTAAAAAAAAGGAAAGAAAAAAGGTCATTATTTAAATTGTTTGGAGGTCGAAAGAATGACAAAATACCCGTTTATTACTTTTTATAAAGAAGCATGGAAGCATGAATATCTTCTACAATTCATTATCTTTAGAGTAAAATAGCAGTTAATCAGATAGATCATATTTTTTCAACTCAAAGTGTCCGCGGTAACTCATGGCCTGTGTTGTCTACTTTCAAGTTTTGAGTTCAAGTCCTGACATCATGTAAGATCCGTTGTGTTCGTACAGGGACGTTTTAACCCTTTATAGACCGCATTATGATTTACTGCAGTTTTTTTTTTCATGCAATATATATTTTTTGAATCTCTACATTGAAAACTAAGGGATATACATAAACAAAATACACAACTTTGGGAAATTTAATCCGTTAGAGCTAATTAATTAAAGATATTTAACTGTAAAACTAATTATACACACAGTTCACCTAAAATAAGTAGTCAAATAGTTTTCTAAGGTTTTCATTAACATATAAAAAAATAAATAAAACACCTACCTTTTCACATTAACTATTTTTTCGGAACAAAAATGAGTCTTCGCAATCCGCTGAAAACGCAATTTCTGCTATAAAACTATTCGCCTTTCCCCCTAAAATACTCGTCATAGTACCCGTGCTGCCCTATATCTTGTAAGAGTGGATTTCAAAGAATATTCCTGCTAAGTATCGTCACAGTATTCGTAAAAATGGTTATGCTATGTAATTTTAAAGCTTCGCTCTCGTTTCGTTTTCGACTCTGTTTTATATAATGACTATAATCCGGATACTTTTAATGGTCAGATATTATTCCCGTACATATTCTCCGAAAGAAAGGGAATTTCAAACTGCATGTCAATTGGTAAAAGTGGTAAGCCTGTATTATTATGTGATGTCCGCTGTCCATGTCTCTAGGCCCAATACCATAAACTATCATAAAACTCATTGAGTCGAAATGCGGCCATCGGTGTCGAGCAGGTGCCTAGGTTTCTGAGATTGCGAGTCGTGTACATTTATTAGTTTCAAATGAACGTGTTTGAACGTATTCCACAATGTATGCTATTGATTGTTTACTTTTAAAGATATCAGATAGGGCCTACTTTTACATAGGGCCTCAAAATATCTTAAAATTTCTCTGGGCCCAGGGCCTCAAAAAGTCTTAAGACGTTTCTGTGAACAGGGGAGGCTGCCCGTTAAATGGGTCGAAACTCAAATTCTTCACATTGGTGTCGTATGGAATTTTAGATAGTGAGGTGCCAACTCGGATGTCGTACACTTCTTGGTTCAAGTTTATGAGAGACCTCCAATAGCTCTCGTGTTGCTTCGTAGTGAGGGCTGGCTTTTCATGGGCTTGAGCCTGAGACAGCTGAAGACCCGTCGTGTAGAGGGGCTGTTGCTCGTTAAATCTGTCGGGGCTCAAAGGTCCCTCCATTGGTGTAGTAGGAAAGTTAGGAGAGTGGGATGCCAGTTCAGGTGTCGTCCTCGTCACTTGACCATGGTTCAAAATGACGAGGTCCGTTGCCAAAAGCCCTCGTGTAGCTGAACAGTGCTACGTTAATATTCACTCATTTTAAATCCATAAAGCACTCCGAAATTTCAGTCTATAAAACATGCGACTCAGAAGTACAAATTATTTCTTTTTATAGCATTAGAATAGACGCATCTTCGAAAATTACCTACCATGAATAAAGTGCTATGCTTTTTAAAATTTTCCATTTTAAAAAGTTTTCACAAAAGTATAACTAGATTTTTTAAATATAGTTGATATCTAAAAATATAAATACCGACTTTATAACGAGAAAGAAACTTGCAAATTTTTTCCAACATTTAAATTGTTCAAATCAACGTGCGATGTTAACAAACAACTTATCATAAGCTAATAATATTTTTCAGAAAATTATGCTTACAGCATAATTTTTTTTTTTTTTTGAACCCATTTTGTTTACTAAAATACCTACAAAATTTTATTGATACAATTTTTAATTTCTTAATAAAATGGTTTTTGGAATCCAATTTTGTTTTATCAATACTTTTTTTCATGTACTCTTGACGGCATCTGAAATTCGGAGAAATTTATATATAAATAATTATACTCTATTCCATTATAATTTTTTCCACTTTTCAGTCATAACAGATAGCGTAAAAAGCGGTTCACAGAAAACACGGCAAAGTTCTCTTGGAAGTTGCAGTTCATTCTGGAATAAAAAGAGCAGATATCGAACATTACGTTATTTTAAACTGGAACGCAAATATCCCAGACAGCGCGTTTCGAAAAAAGCTCATTTCTCTCTTTATTATATACTCTATTTGTTAAAAACATCTATTGTTCTATCAAAAAAAAAATGCGAGAAGAGTTCGCGCACGCTGGTGCCTTCGTGACTGCTCTTTAAAACAACGTCATTTGCAAAAACCGCTTTTGAGAGAATACCATTGTCTCGAAAAGAAGAACTCAAACTTGTAAGGCACTTCAACAAATAGAATAGAATACAAATAAAAAGTAATCATTACAGTTGGGAAGAAAGAAAAAAATTATGCTTGCCAAATGTAGGTGTTTATATTAATCACACATACATGCACAAAAATGCCTTTATCTTAAAAATAAGAGTCGGTTGATTGATTGAATATTAACGTCGCACTGAATATTAAGCACACTGTTCAGCTACACGAGAGTTTTTGGCGACGGACCACGTAATTTTGAACCATGGTCAGGTGACGTGGACGACACCTGAGCTGGCACCTTCCTCTCCTAACTACTACACCACACCAACGGGAGCACGTTTCAGCTCTCGACAGATTTAACGTGCATCGCTGCCCTACACGGCGGGTCTTTAGTGGTACTGGGCTCGAACTCGCGACAAGGCAAGCCACGATCCGACACCTATACCACTCGACTACCGCGGCCACAAGAATAAGAGTCGGAAAAATACAAGAGAAGATTCTCAAAGGATCCTCTCGAATTAAGAAGTTTTAAAAACAAAATTTCTCTCTTAATTTTTTTTTTTCATGTTTCTCTTTTTATTAACTTGGTAACAGTAATGGTCAGTGGCGCACACAAGGGGGGTGTCCTAGGGGTCCGGACACCCCCATAGCCCTTGGTTTTTTTTTTCTCGATTAGTTATAATCCTATGTATATATTACGTAAAATTTAATTATGTATTTGTTATTAATTAATTTTATTAATTAATGCTAATTATTTATTCAATAATTAATTTTGTATTGTTTTGGTTCCCGAAAATCGACAAAATCAAAAGAATATGTTTAGCGGCGTATTAGAGCATGGTACCAAAATGGTGGACTTTCGACCCTGGACCCCCTCCCCTATGAAAAATTTTTGTGCGTGCTACTGGTAATGGTTATACATTTACGTGGAACCTTAGAGATAGCTCTATTATCCACTCATCATAATATAAGTTGAACAGAGAATAACTTGTTGAAGTTACATAAAAATTGAGTGCAGCGTAACAATGCTGGTGGAGGGGTGAAAGGGAAATCACTCACCCAGTTGACCCAGTTTCTGTTTCGCTTTCGTAGGAAAGCGAAGAGAAAATGACGCCACATCTCCATGGCAACAAAGTCCATCTTTCAACCGGCTGCCGCACCTCGACAGAATGAGGAGAGAAGAGGGATAAATTTCTTTAATAACACGGATTAAGAAAATATTATTTTTAAGTCCGTTACCTCTTAAATAACTGCGTGCGGTTATTGAAAAGAAATTATTTTTTTAACTTTAAAAAAAAAAAAAATAAGGTCTTGAAATGGAAGACAAGCTTCTCTAATTGGATCGTCTCCGCACTTTCGACTCAGATGCACAATATTACGTAATCATTAGTTCGACCCCTAAAAACTTGGTTGATCTACATTAAGTGTTTGAAATTATACCGACTCTCTCTCCCATTTAATCCTTAGTTATATTTATTCATTCATAATATTCTCTTTCAAGCGTGTTTTATTATTCTTATTCTTAATGTGTGCGTGTGTATAAAAAAGGCTTAATTATAACATGGTGAGTAAGAAATATAACGAGTGAAAATTAAAAATTTTCTAGTAATTAGTTTGCTTCAAGTGATATATACCTTTTAGCGTTCAATATCCCCATGGACAATTTGCTAAAAAAAGTTGGATTCTATAGTTTATTATAAAGAACCTGATCTTGTGTAGCAAGACGTAAACAAATCATTCAGCATAGTTTTGCGAAAAACGCTTTCACAAAAACTTGCTGAGTTTGAATCATCAAAATTGAATTTGTGTCATAATTTTGCAGCTTACAACAGATAGCTAATGGTGCAAAACAATATTTGGGAAATAAGAAACACAGAAAACGGGTTCAGCAAAAACTAAAGATATTCATGATATAGGCACGCTAAAAATTAAAAACAGCATTCACACTGGCTAAAAAAAAAAATGCTTTCAAGGAACAAAGCAGCTAAAAGGAAGGAAAAAAATCACTTTACAGTGATCATACAAAACCTGCGAGTTAGGCCAGTCATCTTTTTGAACGATGTTCGAACCTTTGTTCTCCCAAAGACTGTCTGACGGAAGAGTAAAAACTGCTGCATTTTATATTAAACTGAACCTCGAAATCTTCTCATGATCTGGTGTGGAAATTAAAACTAATGTCGACTGACCTCCATGGAAAATTGCAAGGTTGATTGTAAAAAAATTTTATAAAGTTTCTAGAAAGTCATATCAATTGAATGTTGATACTTACATGGACTTTAAAAAAAGAGAATTGTATAAAAAGCATTTTAAATTAACTTCCTTTAAAAAATTTTTTTTGCTTTGAAAACCAGATCAAGACTAGTACAATCATATCCTCAGTATCATACCACTGATCTCCTTTTATCTGTTTTTTATTTTGGAAGTAGAATATTTTTCCTCTTAAAAATTGCATTGGATTCTTCCCCCCAAAAAATTCCACTTGTAAATGCAAATTCTTTTGATACTATTTTGTTAAAAAATTAAATTTATTACTGTTCTTTTTGCAATGTTTAAGTTTTACTAAAGGCTTGTAAAAGTTGGCAAATATTGAAAGAAAATCATAATGATATATTCAATTTTAATTAAATCTTTATCTCCGTATAAGCAATTCTACAAAAATAATATATATTTTTTTTAATTCGAAGACGATACCACTAATATTTGAGGATTAGTGATGAAAAATGGGTTTAAAAAGTTTTAGGAGTTGGCCGATATAAATTATAAAATTCAATAAGTTTAAAAAAACAGTGCAGACTGAAAAATTGTTAATGCATATTTAAAATACTGATGCACACACATTGAATGAAGTATTTATTTCGACTCTCAGTATTTATTTCAAACATAAAATCAAATATATTTTAAGGCTGTTTTCGCCAAATGTCTCAGACCCTGAACTAAAAGCGGAATGCAGGCAAGAAAATGTCTCAATTTTCATGAAAATTTTCAACATTGTAATTCACACATTGTTTATAATATAGTGTTTTTAAAATATTCCATAAATTATTAATTTTTTTCGTTTGAACACATAAAGAAATAGCTCATTTAGAATTACGGTCTAGGAGAAAAAATGCGAAACACATTTTATATAAGAAAAAATGGAACAACTCGGATAAAAATGAGTAATATGATAAAATATGCTGCTTTCTATAGGATAGTGAAGTCAGGGTATAATATTAATGCTTCAATTCTCTTATATCTAAAAAAATGTTCCAAATTCGAATTCTATTCCTTAACATTGAGCCACGACAGCCTTAAAATCTTAATGCACATTTATACGGGAAAATTCCAATTTTTACATACGTAAAAGCCTACTTAATTTTCATATAAGCTCTCATAACTATATTTTGATGTGCAGAATATTTAATTTTTTTCTATCGGAATTGTAGCATATTCCAAAAATAGAGCTCGATTTCGAATGAAGCTGAAAGGAAAACTGCTATTTTAAAACCTGAAGAGTCAGATAGAACTTCACTTCTAGGCAGGCCATATGTGATCCGTGCCTACCACCCTAGACCTGTGTTTCATAACCTTTTTTTTTAAACTTATGGAACCCTTGTGATAATGCTTCAATTCTAGGAAGTGCCACTGTCACAATATTTTTTGATGAAATTTATGTTAACCACAGGAAACAAAAAAAAATAACTATTATTTTAGTCGTTTATTTCAAAACGAGAAAAAGCAAACCCAGCAAATTACGTGCGATTGGTATAATTCTAAATATTAGGTACGGATAAATGTAATAAATATGAAATCCATGCCTGTTTTTCTTTTCTTTTTTAATTATTGAATTCGAGGTGTGATTTTTGATTTAAATACGCAGAATTTTCATCTTCCACAGAAATGGGACGATTTCTATCCTCACTCTTAATACTTGCTGCATAGCAAAAAGTTTGTTCACGCACGCACAATGTTGAAAAAACTGCAGCAATATACTATTTGTTTTGCTATGAATTGTACGCTCCCTTTCAATAGGAATCCAAAATTTGTCGAAAACCATTTTGTTAAATCTCATTTTTAATATATCATCCGATTGTTCTGGTAAAGTTAAGTTCTAAGATATAACACGGAAGAGGGATAAAATGAATATCTCACTCAATCGTACAGTCAGTTGACAAGAGTGGAAAATAATCAAGTCGTTCAACAGCTGGGATACAATAACACTTGTAATTTGTCGACATTTAACTTCACTTTTTAGTCTCGCCAGAGTAATTCAAACATATCCTTTTTAGTAGCATGTGATCTCTCCATTTGATATTTGAATTTTTTAAACTTCTCTCTCCGAAGCGGCCCTAGGGCAAATGACAATGAGCCTGAGAAAATGAATATTAACATCGCACTATTTAGCTACTCGAGGGCTTTTAGCGACGGACTTCGTCATTTTGAACCATGGGCAAGTGACAAGGACGACACCCGAGCTAGCACTCTACTCTCCGAACTTCCACACCACACCAAGAGGAGGACATTTGATCTTCGACAGATTTAACATGCATCAGTTTCTCTACACGGTGGGTCTTCAGCGGCACTGGGCTCGAACTCATGACAAGCCAGCCACGAGTTCGTTACCTTGACCACTAGGCTACCGAGGTCACAGGCAGAGTTGCCAGAAACTTATGTAGCAAAGTAGCACGAAGAGGGAAAAAAAGTAGCGAATCGATTTTTTCTTGAAATTCATAAATATAATTTTTTTAATTTTGTAAAACTACGTTAAAATGCTTAAATTATTTAATTCATTTAAAATACATTCAAATTCTGCCTGCTAAATATTGTGATCTGCTTTGTTTTTAGAAATTTCTGAATTGTATTGAAGCATTTCTGGCGATGGAATGAAATCAACGCAGCAAGTCCCTCATTTTTCCAAAGTGATTTTGATTCTGAGAATGACTCAAATAGTTCGATTCCTTAATTTTGACTTTTTTGACGTCACTCTGAAAAATACCCTTTCTACAGTGACATTACTTATTGGTAGGTTGTAAGGCTTTAAAGCAAATATAGCTAAATCTCTTTAAAATGGATTCAAAAAGGCATTCAGTAATTTGCAATGATCAACATGATCACTTTGAAAGAACAAATTAATCCACTCAAATTCTGCTAAAATTGGCAGCTGTAATTCAACAATATTTAATTCTATCCTTGTATTAATTTAAGTAAAGGGATTGTAAGAGAAGTAGTTGATTGGAAAGAGAGGAATTCAGGCAGATGCGCAACGGAGAATATTAGGGCCCCTTGCAAGGTTAACTTTTGGACCCCAAGCCTTAATACGTACTTGGCGTCAGCCATGCTTTGAGCCCCCTAGAATCCTTGGGCCACCCGCAATGCGAGGTAGTCCGAGCTACTGAATCTAGGTAAAAACCTTTCAAAAGGGGTTTAATCAGATTTTTATCACATAACCTCTCTAGATGACGAGTGCTTACTTTTGTCATTGTAGGCAATTTTTTATAAGTTCAGTGATGCAATGGAAGTTAATTACAAAAATAGATTATTCTTTAATTCAATGCAGTATCGTTGATGATAATTATACACAATATACGTAGTTCTATACGAATTTGTCCTTTCACAATTACTTTTCCAGTTTAATATTTATGTAGAAATTCTCTCCAAGCCTATTTTTTAAGAATATTACGTGTTTCATTTTCATGCTTCTATCGGGATTAGAAAGAATCCCATCGTTTCTTTTTTTCTACCACTTGCAGTGGAAAAAGAGTGCCAAAATAGGAGAGTCCCGCATAGATAGGCTCTGATACTTGGCGGTGGCGAGAAATTACAGCGTTTCGTGTCGTTTCGGAGCGGTAAAACATACTGAAACTGCGCGTTTTCTTTAGAAACTAAGGTCACTATTTTTTTTTGCAATTTTTTCGAAACTTGTTCTAATACTTTTATATATGGTTGAAAGTAGCGGGATCTTCGAGTGAAGTAGCATAAAATTCGCGAAGTAGCAACAGGATAAAAAAAAAGTAGCAAAATTCGCACGATCTGGCAACACTGGTCACAGGCGATAAGCCTCAATCAAGCATAGTTACGATCACGACAGACATCAGAGTTGACATTTCCTTCTCCGAATTTCCACATTACACCTACGTGAGGACTTGAAGCCTCAAAAGATCTAGTGTGCATCAGCCCCTCTACATAGCAGGTCTTCAATGACAACAGGACTCGACGAAGCCGGCCATGACCCTGGGGTGCTGTGGCCATATGATTTTTCCGCATCTTGCCTTTTGAAGTTAATACATTTTCCCCGCTTAATTGCAGTTCCCTATTCAGTTAATTCAAGGGATGAAAAATATCCGTTAAGTAAACGAGCACCGAATGTTCAAAGAGCAAGATGTTGTTCACATTACATTAAAATCGGCCGTCTCCATTGAACTGGGCCGTATGAACGACAGTAACATTCTAAAAGATTTTTTTCGGCCAAACCACGTGACACTTGATGAAGACCTAAACTTCGGTGGATGGATGAAGTTAAGGAGGATTATTTAAAACTAATAATTGGAGGAGTAAAGTAGAGCGGTTGAAAACGCGTCTGGTTCAGAAGGCCTTGGCCCGTCTCGCCATGTTTGATGATGAAATAAAGTAGCATCTACACCCACATTGATCCTCAAAACATTTAGTAAGATCTAGTTTGTCATTTTTGGCTAGCATTTAACCCTGTTAACCTCGGAAAATTCGCGCACTCGATACTAACGTTAACGGTCGCGCTGTCACCCCAATCCTTTTTTTTTAATTATTTTTATTGTACATGATAAAAATCATAATTGCAGTGAATAATTTAGTTGAGTGAAAGTAAATTTTACCTACATTTAAGATCTTTCGAGTTTTTTTTTTTTTTTTTTTTGTGGTTAATTTGAGAAAAAAATCCAATTAAACAAAACTAAAATGTTTCAAATGTGCGTGACTTTAATAAAGGATACCAATCAGAGACACTTTTCGTTTACATTACAGGAATGATATTTGCCAGCAAAACTGTCATATTTTGTCCAACTTATTGCAGTTTTGTTGTCCTTAGATGATCAAAAAGTAGCATATTGAACTTTTTCTTGTGTTTGTGTCTTTTTGACCGGAAAAAAATAAGATATTTTCTTGCATTATATTCTGATTCGGATAGTAAATTAGCAATTTATTTGAAGGATTAAACTAATTATTAAATTTTTGAGCAATAAAAAAACCAATCAATAAAATAAAAACTGTCATACAAAAGTATTTATTAGCAGTATAAAGAGTTACAGCGTGCATAAGAGAATGTTGTACAAAACAGAACACATATACATGTATTGCACATACACTTGGGGTACTTTGTAGATACCAATGCATCCCTTACAATGGCTTTGAGCATATTACAGATATCTCATGTTCAAAATGAGATTTATAGCAGTTGCGTGGAAAATATTTACAAACCTCATGGAACAAAAAAAGAAACAAAACACATAAATAACTGAATTCTGGGAATTTAGATTTTATTTTGAAAATTATTTTTCTAAAATAAAATCTTCATAAGTTAACACACATTTAACATAATCAAATAATCTACCAAAGCAATCTACGCTTCTCATGCATAATGAATGAAAGAAATGAACGTGCATACATAGGTCATCTTTTGACTATTAATGCATATTAAAATAATGCTTTTGATTGCAAAGTGTTCTTTCATTATCCATACACATTGAGAAGAATACAATAAATGCTATCAATAAATCAAAGTAAACTACATAATAATATTAATTAATACCCAGTACATTGTCAAAGGGGAAAAGGTTTAAATCAAACAGTAAAAACACAAATGTTTCACAACATAACATATATCACTTGTCCCAGAATAATTAATTTTAAAAACCTGTTTCATTAATATATCAAAAAATTTTCCTCGCTGTAGCTCAATAAACTGTTAAAAATGGGTAAAAATATCTTTTACTCTTATCAGACCACAATCATAAATAAAATAATTCTACCAATTTCTAATCAAAACCATTTAAGAATGCATTGGAAGCTTTTTCAATAAAATAGATTCATCGAATTCATTTGCTAAAAAAATATACAAGCACATTTTTTTTTCATTCAGTATTCTATTGATAGACTATTTTCATGGTATCTATGCAAAAAATACAAGCAAAATCTCTATAAAAATACATTTCCACAATAAGCCTCATGTTCACTTAAATACCTGTAATGTTTGGATGGCAAGCAAAATGGCAGGAAGAAAAAAGGCCTCTTTAGAAATATGGCACGCAATTATTAATATTGCATGGTAATCTATACTTAAGACTAAAACAAGTTGAGCTAAGTTTCACTGAGAGTTCAGCTAAGACAATGAGATTATACATATATATATATTTTATCTGAACTAAAAAATCATAATTAACAAACATTTCAGAAATTAGGTACATAACAGACCTCATTTCCCAATGAGAAGGGAAAAAAAATAAACAACTTTTATAAAGCAACATACATTTTAAAATTACTTTATGTCACAATAGAATATATTAGCATTTTTTCTTTTATAAAAAGCAATTCCAAATTAATTTGTGTGAATAAATATTAAAAGTGTTTTCTTATTAAAAATGTATTTATGAAGAAAGAACTTCAATGAAATCTTTCGCTGGAAATTAATATTTTTATTCATTATCGCTATGCACCAAATTTAAAATATGAATGTCAGCATTAATTTTTTTTTAAAGTCATCCTAAAAACTTCAAAGCATTTTTTTCTTTCCTCATTATTCAATTAAACATAACCAGCTTGATATGCCATCTTCTTTATACATAAATATAAAAAGTGAACAACAATCATGGCTTTTCATTCAAAAAGACATTAAATTTATAATATTACAATATACCTCAGAGCACATAGATGTGTAATGGAAGTTTTTAAGCAAAATTAAGATTCATTAAAATTTTACTTTTTTACATTTGAAAAAATGCCATTACATATTTATTTAAATATGATAAAATGTTATTTTTTAGAAAATCCTCAGCAGAGAAACAAAAATTTTCACAATATATAACCTGCCTTCTTAAATTAGACTAAAAACAACAAACTGTACATAGAAAACTTTAAAAATTCTTCAGGGATTCTATAGTCAGCTTCCAGTTCAAAATAGAGATTTAAAAAAAGTTTTTTTCACACCCTTCAACATAAATGCAACAATGCACGTTGTAACACTAATATACAATTGCCATAAATCAATGAAACAAAAAATAATAAAATTGGGATTTCTTTCATTTAAAGACATACGCAAGGGAGACAAAGCCATGTATTAAATTGTACATATCTTGCCCCAATTTTCTTTATAAACTTTACTTTATACAAGTAATTTACATAAATGAGCACATTTCAGTTTTCACTAATTTGAAGTAGGGGGGGGGGACAATATTAACTGAAAAAAAAGCACAAAATTTCACATGAATCTTTCAAATATACACAAATGATTCTTTAAAACCTGAAAGAATAATTACCTAACACAATATACTGAGAATAAAAAAAATGCAAATTCATATTAAATTCGGAAATCTTCAAATACACTTTCATCCAACCTATATTATTTTAAATTCTTATATATAACTAACAAATATTCCATACACATATAAATATGTGATTAAAAAAAAATTCACTCGCACAATATTCAACATACACAATTAAGCACCATTTTGCCTTCATAGAAACATCACAATCCAGCGCTCAAATTGCGACAGAAAGACTTTTTAAATGAAAATACATTTCTACACACAGCAGTTTCAATTTAAAAGCAACAATAAATTGAACACTAACTTGATTCAAATGGCTTGAACTTAGAGGAAATATTTTTTAATGAGAGAAAAAGAGCAAGTCAAAAACAGAACATGTCATTTCAAAATGCTAGTTTGCATATAGAAGAGTATGAAAAATTCAAGCAGGTAATTGATAATCAAATTAAATAACTGAGGAGGAGGGATCTATAATATGAAATTTAAATTAGTAATAGTTTATAGGATTATAGAAATAATTTTCAAAAACTAAGTAATGAAATAGTTCTAAAAGAAATATGGTACTGATAGCTAATTTTTGTGATATTTTCAATCTACAGTACAGACATTTTACTTATTTATTAGATGTCAAAGAGATACACAAACAGGCTTTAAAAAAAGAGATCAGAAACACCATTTTTGATGAACATCTTCCTCTAGCTATATATATAAACAAACAATAAAGCCATTGGGATAAAATTAGAGATATCATTTTCATAATAATTTTCAAATTCATTCTTAAATATCTGTTCATAATTTTTTTTAACTGTAAATATTAAGAAAGAATATTTATTTGAGAAAACGGTTAAATCAATTAATTATACTTTAGGCTGTGAAGGCAACCAAAAGAAAAATACTTAATAATATTTAAAATTAAAATTGGTATTTTTAGAATTTTTATAAATGCAAAGAAAATACATGGTGAAAAGAACTTCAGAATGCATACAGATAAAACATTTATATAACCATGATAGAAATTTAAATTATTAAGTAATTTGTAAACAAATTTATACACAATCGAGAAGTAACATTAAACTAATGACTTCTAACATTTTATATATGATACACAATCAATATTTTTGATGTGGTTTCAATGTCATTTCATATAACAAAAAAGAATAGAAGTAAATTTCAAAAATTTGAAACCACAAAATGTCTAATTTGGTAGAGGATTGCATTAATTCCCTGCACTATAATATTCCAGTTTGGTTTCACTCATATGAAATAAAAGTGATGAATAAATAATTAAAGAGCAAAGCAGTGGACTAATGCATTGGCTATGGATAAGCAGAAGTTTTTTTATTGAACTTTTATTCCTTAGCTGTTCTCCAGTTAATCCACTTCAGGTGCTGCTTTTATTCAAAACAGCTCTTTTACTGAGCCGATGGCCTTAAATTAATAAGCTGTCTCTTTTTCTTTTTTGTTTGTTAAATCTATTCAGATGTATTTAAAATCTATGTTTAATTTACAGACAAAAGACATTTACACCAAAGACAAAAATAATCCAGCTGTCTTTAATCAAAATGTTAGTCTTTCATCTGCACATTAGTTCATAAGTCTTTTAACAGTTAAAAAATTACCACTTAAAAAATTACACCATAAGAATAAATTAACATGAAAATTAAAGCTTTCTAAATGTACAAAAAGATGCTAATTTTTGCAATTAGGTCAAAAATATATTTAAAATTTGCACTCTATAGCTATTTTAGAAACTTATCAGAGAATGATTATGCCAACAAAACCAGTAACATACCAATTTAAACCTATCATACTGCAGTATCAAGAAAATACTAAATTTTATAGCTAAGAAAAATATTAAAGTAGAGTATGCAAAACAAGTTCTACATGAATCAACACATACAAATTTGATTTCAAAGTAAAAGCAACTAAAATTAAAAACATTAAGATGACACATTCTTATAAAACCCTGCATATGAAGATGAATAAAATATGAGCATTTCCTCTTTTATGATAATATATCCATTCTATTTGTTTTCAAACATGTCACAAACACAAAAAGTATTTTGCTATCACCATGGTAAGCTTGCAACATTATTTTGCTTGGAGAACATCATGACACGGAGGATATAGGGTTGTGGGGTGAACCCATTTGTGTGAGAACCTTGTCCAACCACTGTAGGGGTCCATTTAGATGAATCTCAATCCAGCAAGGTGTGGATGTGACATCTTGACGATGATATTCAGCACCCCATCCTTTGACAAAGCTTGTGCGAATGGTGCACATCTTAGTTAGTTCATATACAGCTTCAAAGCCGTGATTCACCGCATCAGTTAAAAGGTGAGCAAAATCCTACAGAAGGTTCAAAATACAGAAGGTTATCAGAAAAGTTCTACACTTTACAAAATAGAATGGTCGAGATAAAGTAATTTAGAAATCATTTGATAACATTTAATTAAGCCTAAATTCCTTTGAATTCTAGGATTAATTTTACTTATAATGAGAGAAATTCTTACAAAATTTATTTCAAAAATTTTAAAGTATTAACAAATACAAAAAAGTCAATTTTACATGTTTCCCATTTTATAAAAATATTTCATACAAAAATTTGTTACACTCATTAACAGAAATGTTTACCAAGACATTTCATCTTGTCTTCTAGACATAAAAATACCAAATATGTTTTGACTTAAACATTATAAAAAATGTATACAATATACGTAAATTCTATCTACTAACTTTTCGCATATTTACTGAGGCCGATAAATTTTAATGAAAAAGAATATAATTAACTAACTTCAGGAAAATTAAAAATAGATATAATGAAAATATTGAAGCAAAAGTAAATCAGTCATATATTATCGCAAATGCAAGGTTTTGAGCGGAATTAGTCTTTCAGAGAAGGCAGGGAAAGTGTCAAAGACAATGAACATATTCACTGCTCTCATGCCAAACATCTAAAAGGTTCCCGAGATAGTACACAGGAACAGACAGCAAACAATACCAGAATTGGGATATCCAAAGCCACATGTCAATGGATATTGACTAAGGATCTTAACAGATTAATTCATCATTCCTTGAAATTAAATAAAGACCCAAAGACAATTCAAATTGAAATGATGGGAAACTTAATTTCATTTATTTACAAAGATTCTTTCCCTAATCGACAGAACTGTTATTAGAGATAAGAAATATGT
>BMAV01015810.1:1318828-1361100 GCA_019973955.1 Trichonephila inaurata madagascariensis | reverse complement strand
CTTCAAAACGAAGGAAGACTTTAGCTTCGAATATCGCCCCCCCCCTCCGCTTCGTTTGGACAGTCCCCTAAGTGACTGGGTGCTTTTTACCTTATCTCTCAAAATCTAACACAATATCAGTTCCCCGAAGGATTATTTTCATTCTCCTGATAACGTTCACAAAGAGCGAGCTTTCTTGAAGGGCTTGGTCGGCATAGCTTCTATTTTTTCCTATGTACGACAATTTCATTGAAAAGGAAATGCACTCTCTAAAGATTTATTACGCCAACAAGAGGAAGAATAGTTTTCCAGCTACTTGAAAGAAACTTTGGAAGATTTACAAGAAGGCAGATATGCATATCTAGGTTTTATTACACCAAAAAAAGGCATATGATAATCAATAATGATTATAGAACTAAAGCATCAACAATAATCAAGAGGGACAATCATTCTTTGTCGATATAAAAGATTTTAAAACCTGCTTTCATGCTCATTAACAAGAACCATCTGATTCTGTATTCAGAGTTTCAAACGTTCAATAGCCTTAGAGCGCACCCGAACACTCCTTTCTTTATACTTTCATTCGTAAAAAATGTGACTCACGAATAACTAGGCGGAAAAAGAAAAAAAAAGAGAACACACACACACATAAACACATTTTTTTTTTACTTCAATATAACTATCTATTAGACTACGTTCTGATTATATTTATTTTTCAGATAGATTTTAGAGCATTTTGCAAAAATTTTTGTAATTTTTATTATAAAGGAAACTTACTTTATATTTTTTTAATCAGTAAATCCAACACTGTAGAACTTTAAAATATAATATATAACAAAAGCAAGGATTTCATTTTTGCTTTTAAGGTTTTTGTATAAATCGGGGCATTTTTCTTATGCTGAAGAACTCTTAATATACGTTTTCTACAAATTTGAAAGAAAAAATATCGGAATTAATAGTTTCTGTTTCGAAGACTCATCTTTTATACATCAATTGTCATAATAAAAAATGTCGAAGTTAATTTCTTGCATTTTATAAATAAATTCGAAGGACTAGGAATCTGTAACGAATATTTCTGTAATTTTTTTGTCGTTGCAAATATCTTTTCTTTTTTCGTTTTTTGTTGTTTACACAGGATTTAAAAAGGTTTTTTTTTTTTTGATGTTTCGATATAAAATTTTTAAAAAATTTCTTCATTAAGCATAACGTCGTAAGGTAACAATAAAAATACGTTTCTGTACATTAATACATTGTGTAATAATGCATAAATTTTCATCAAAAATTGAATGCAAAATTGCTTAAAGTTCTCCACAAATATTTTTTTTAGTTTTACAGGTATAAAAATTAATAAAAATGTAGAACTGAAGTATTTTTAAATTTGGCAGATGCACATAGAGAGAGCTATGCGTGTATTAGTAAAAAAAGCATGCATTAAGAAAATACATAATGTCATCCTTTAGTATGAAAAATTATAATAAGAATCATTTAAACACACGGTACAGCGGCTCCTTTTATCACATTATTTCCTGTGAAAGGTGAAATTGTTGCGTTATGGGTCATCCCAGACTATTTTACTTTGTTCTTCGGAGACAACCTCATCTTTAACCTCTGACTTTAAATTTAAAGATTGATCTAAATCATCTTCCTCATTTTCTAACTCACAATCAGAATCAGAAATTTCGTCTTCTAAATCAGCTAAAACTTTCTGAATCTTTTCAGTGGTAAGTCCTCTTTTACGTTTAGGCATTTTTTTTTTTTAAAAAGGAATCAAATTAATTTAAAAGGAAATGATCAAGTAATCGAAATGACAAAATCGCTTATAAAAACTATGCACTCTCCACTAGTGAGAATTTAAGCATAAGGGAAAAAAAGAGGGATTTCTAGATACGGTTGAAAGAGGGAACTGTATCGTCCTCCCTTTTAAATACAAAAGAAACTGGTCAAGCAAATGATGTTCCAAGGCTGTAATAGGCCTCATGCTGTTTCGAAAGCTGTTAAGAGGGGAAAGCATTGCGCGGCCGCTACAGCGACCAGAGCCGTCTTTTAAGGGTCTGTTCCTCTTGGCCGTAAGATCGGCCAGCCGTCCTCAAAAGGTTAAAATAAATGTTATTAAACATATATAATTTAATACAATATGTGCAAGGATATTTATCTTGCACCATTAATAACTACATCTTGAAATCCCAGAGGCCTATTTTATTTTTTCTTTCACTAATTTATAAAAATCTATTGATATTAATAGTCAAAAAAAATCCTAAAAGCCATGTTTTATATTTATTCATTAAAAATACAATAAAGTAAATCAGACAGAAAATTAAGTAACTTAATGTAAAATTCATGTAACATGAGTGATTTAATTACTATAGAACTCCCATTATAATATTTTTTAAATACTTTATAATACATAATTTTTATTAAAGAAATTACAGGTAAATAAGTTACAATTAATAGAATGAATATCATTTAAGTCAATTCTAGATAAGGGGATAAGAGTATTTGACAAATATTAATATCTAATATCTGAATCATAAGAAATGCAGTTAGTCAATTTTTAAGTTTCATTTCCAAAATAATTCCTCTGAAAAATACACATGGGTGACAAAATAATACGAACACCTATGAAAGAGGAGAAATGCTTTATTAATAGGGAGGTGGACCCCCCTTTGACTGAATTACAGACTGTATGCGACGTGGGATGGACGCATAGAGGTCATGAACAACTTTTAATGGAATATGAAGCCATTCTTCGTGGAGAGCGGTCTCTAATGCCGAAATCGTAGATGGTGGGGGGAATCGAGCACGGAGTTTTGACTCCAAATATCCCCACAAATATTCAATAATATTTAAATCAGGTGACTGAGGGGGCCAAGAAAGATGACCTACGTCCCCCTCATGCTCTGCAAACCATTCTTGCACGATTTTAGCTCTGTGGATAGGAGCGTTGTCGTCTTGATAAAATGGGCATTCTCCGGGAAATAAAGTCTGGACAAATGGATGCACCTGATCCCCCAGGATATCGACATAGTGGGCAGCTTGAACCTTGCCATGCAGAGTAACAAGTGGCCCAAGACCACGCCAAGATATCGCCCCCCATACCATAAGGGACCCACCTCCATGCTTCACAGTCGGCATGATGCATTCAGGAGCAAATGCTTCTTTGGGTGTTCTCCACACATAAACTCGTCCGGTGGTCTGGAATAGGGAGAACGTTGATTCATCCGACCAGATGACTTGTTGCCACTGTTGTGGGGTCCACTGTCTGTGTGTTCTACACCACTGGCGTCGCTGTAAAGCATGACGTGCTGTTACCAAAGGTTTACGAATTGCAACTCTTCCATACAAGTTCGAAGCATGCAGTTCCCTTTGGACGGTTCTTGCTGAAATAGGGTTACGAAGATGACTATTCACCTCAGATGTTATTTGCGATAGCGATTGCTTGCGCTTTCGGGCCACTATGTGGATTAAGACTCTTTTATCCCTCTCGGTAAGCTTTCTTTTCCGTCCACTGTTGTGCTTGCCAGACGCCACATTCCTGTACTTGTATGCTGTCATAACGGCAGACACAGTACTTCTTGCACGCCCCAAATAATTAGCTGTTTCCGTCACCGAGCAACCAGCGCACCTCATTCCAACAATCATACCTTTTTCGAACTCTGACAGGTCCGTCATTATTGCGTTTTTCAGAAATTACAATAGACGCGTGCAACACCTATTGCAGCTGTTGAGCGACTGATACATCACCTTTCGAATCCGCTAGGCGGCGGACTGCAACGCAAAATGACATGTGCGCTGTGCGTCTTTGAAATGGGCCATGCCATTTTCGCGGTGTTCATATTATTTTGTCACCCATCTGTAAGCGTTATATACTGTGCATCAAAAGGGCCTAAAATTCACATGACAATTTTCAGAATTAAGTAACAAATTCTATAATGTGAATGAGATGACTTTAACATGACATTTTAAACAAAATCAAATATGTATACTAACAATATTTTTTTACAATTCAGTAATTCAAAATTTGCAACATAAATTTTATAGTATAATAGAAATATTGAATATAAATAGCTTAGTTTTTGAATAACATTTTTAGCCATTTTCTAAGTAAATTTTCAATATTTCACAGGCAATTTAAAAAAATGATCATGTATAATTATTGCAAAGATAGTTTTGCTTTTAGTTTGATCTTACAAAAACATAAAATTGCTAAATATATGTAAAATAATTATCATGTTATTGATTTTTTAGAGCTAAGTATCTCAGACACAGTTCACACAAAAAGCTGGGACCCACACACTACGCATCCCAACAATAAAAATATAAATACATTAAATATATCATTTTAAATCAACACATTGTATTTCATTTTCAATAAGCAATGAAAATAATAAATTATTCATAACATATATTTATGCCTATTACTGAATTAGAAATGCTTTATCATGAAATACAAGATGAAACTTTCAATTTAAACAGTTTAGTTCAAAGGAAAAGCCATTTACCTTTCCCTATATGCCTCCGAGTGTTTTCAATGGTTGAATTCCTGTTGACGTTGGACAACAGGCCCAGACAGAACCGACTCTGATTGTTGGAAGGATCAGTAAAGCCATCCACAACAATGCTGTGATTTTGAGCATGGAACACTTCTCCAACTCGTGAATTTAATTCATAATATGCAATAGAACACCAGAATTTCGGTTCTTGATAGGTGACAGGTGCCACATCTGCATCTTAATACAAAAAGGAATTTTTTAATTAAAAAATAAACTGTAGAGAGAGTTTTATATACGTTTTATTATAATAAAACTGAAAAACAAATATCAAATGTTATTTAATTATGTTAAATTTACAATATATATTTTGCAGAGTAAAAAATTAAATACATCAGAATGTTACTCTTAAGTCAACAATTCTCAATCTTTTCCCCTCAAAATGCTCTTTGGTAGATAATTCTGATCCAAAAGATAAAAATTTCACACTGAATCTATGAAGAATTTGCAAGTAGCTGCGTTTATACTGAACATTATCATACTAAGAGGCATTGTTTTATGAAAAGCATAATATTTACTTAGTTTCCAGAAAGGTTGAGAGGATGGAAGACAATAAAAATTTATTGAAAAAAAGTTTACGAACCCATAAATCTATTTAGTACTGATGTATTAAATCATTGATAAATTTCATCAAAGCAAGACACAGGCAAATACACGTAGGTTCAAATACAACAATAACACTGACAGTATTTAGCAATGTGTTTTGAATTGCGATGTCTTTTGAATAAGCGTAATTGGTCGACAGTATATTACATAAGTACTATTTATTTTATTGCACTAAAGAAGTTGTTACATTATAATTGAAGTTGTTAGCATGAAAAACATTATAGAGCAAAACTAATAATAAGATCTGAATATTATTCCAGTTAACAGTTATTTATAATATACAAATGTCATGTAAAATAAATTGACAGAAACCCTGAAATCCATAATCATATTTTAGGAAATATGGGAACTTTGGGTAAAAATAAAAGCAAACAAATAAAAGTTTTGCAAAGGCTGGACATGTCTTTTGAAGCTAGATTGTCACAGTAACCTAATGAAATAATGTAATCAGTTCTACAGTAAATTCTTTCTATTTTCATCTTTCATTTCCTTTAAGTCTAACATATCTCAACTTAAATGTACTTCACTTTAGAGATAATTTTTAATTAATTTACTTAAAGTTTTAATTTTTTACATCAATATTAAAAAATTACATATTTTTTTAAATAAAAAACATAATGAATTCATAATGATTATATAATGTAATTTAAAAATCAAAGTTAAACTTTCAGATCTTCATATTAAAATTGTATAAGTGTGAATCATCAACTTAATCAGAAGAAACTGACTTAAAACAGTGTTAAATATATATATATATATGTAATTTTACAATAAGAAATGTTTTTAAAATCTTATTTGAACTTCTAAATTAAATACTTCGTTTCAAAAATTTTCCAAGGTATATTCATATTTTATAAAAAGCCTTCTCCAAATCTTTCAAAAAATTTTGAAAATTGATTTTTAACTGTATTTTTTATTCATAGAAAAACTGAACAGAAATGAATATTATATACATGACTATAAATCTTATTTTGTTATTTAAGTCAATTTCATTAATTCTTTGTAACTTGGATTTTCATACACTTTTTCTAAATTCCTTTTAATAACACTATTCTTTCTCCATGCCAAAAAATAATAATAATGGAATTGAAAAAAATGGTTATGAACTAAAAGCTAAAAAAATAATAATAATAAATAAATAATAAAAAAACAAATTTTTTGAAAAGATATGACTGATAACCTTTTATAGAAATACAAAAAGAACTTTGAAAAAGCATTAGAAAATTTAAATATTGAAAGGATTGCAATATTTTTTAAAAAACCTCATTATAAAATAATAATTAAATGCCCAATTGGAAATGGTAGTCAGCAGAATAATTTTATATTAAACTTTAAATTCAGGAGAAAGGGTAAATTTTACAAACCTGCAGCCAAAGTGGAAGTGTCCATTGTTTGATGATTGCTCTCCAATCCATGTTGGCTATCATCTTGAGGACTGTAAGCAGGAGGAGGTGTTTCTGCTGAGAGAAATGTAAGATAATAAGTTCTTTCCAAACATTGATTCATTTATTCAAAGATTTATTCCCAAAATAATATTAAAAAAAACAAAGAATAACAAGAAAAAGTCTGTTAACTTGAATTACATCTTCTAGGTAAAAAAATAACCACTTTAAAACTTATTAAAACATAAGTCATACTAGCTGCACGGCCCAGCTTTGTACTGGCTTTCTCGTTTAAAATTTTCCCTTCCCTTCACGAAATCAGTTTTTCCTATATTCCTTTTCGAAATTACTTTGACTTCTTTGTTTCTTTCCCCTCTGCTTAGCCCGGCGTTGAATGGGCTTTTACCGAGTATATAGCTTAATCCCCATGGGAATTTCCTCTTTACCTCATGACGCTAGCTCTTCTCCGTGTGTGTGTGCACAATGTGAGTGATTTCTATAATTATGTAATTAAAATTCCCTTTTTCGAAATTTGATCCACTTCTTTTCATAATCCGATAGGTTTCTTTTCCCATGATTTAGCCCAGCCTTGTATAAACATTTTTGAATGCATAACATATTGTCATGGAAATTCCCCTTCCACTCTTGCTGTCAGCACTTCCTGGTGTATGATTTCTATTTTTTATGTCATTACAATTTCCTTTTTCAAAATTTCATCCACTTATTTCATCGTCAGATTAGTTTCTTTCCCCTCTCTATAGCCTGGCATTACATTGGCTTTTTTTGAATGTAAAACTATTTCCACCCCCCAGAGATAAGACTTTTTTTCAAATTTCAATCAATGGCTTATAAAAAACAATGCTGTTTTAATTAAAAAATTATTAATTTAAAACAATGAAAGAAAGTGATTCTGATGCTAAGAGTAAAAGCAAAAAAGCTTTCATTATTTTTTAATAGTTAGTTTCTAAGAATCCAAAATAATAAAATAGATTTCTGATTTTTATTAATCAATCAATTGTTACATATAGTTAGCTTAAAAATGTATTTTTATCCAAAATAATATACAGTGCACTTTATTAAAAAATAATTTAGTAATAAAGTAATGGAAGATAGTTGCACATACATACAAACATACACAGATACATTTGTTTACCTTCGAATTTTAATAGTGCAGATTTTTCCTGACTGAAAATGTTAGCAATCTTAACAGATCATTGACACAAAGCAATGTGCATCACTACAAATCAAAGTTGAAATTAAACAGTACTGCAATCATTCCCCCCCTCCCCAAGTTTTCAATAAGATTGAAGTCAGGACTTTTTTCTGGCCAGGACAACAACTCACTGATCTTAGAACGGTACCAGTCCTTCAATTACTTTACTGTGGGACAAGGAGCAGAATCTTGCTAAAAAACAAATGGAGCATTTTTGGTAAATAGATCCCTGATAGAAGGCAGAAGTTTGGGTTTTAGAATGATGTTAATGTATTTTATGACATTCAGTGTCTCATCGATGATATGAAGGTGACCGATACCATCTGCTGATATGCATGACTAAATGATAAAACTATATGGGCACTTCACAGTCGCCTGGAGGATACAGTTAGGATGTAGCATTTCTGCTATTTTACGTCTTACATATTTTAGACTATCACTACCGAATAACAATACTTTAGTTTCGTCCCTCAACATAACTTGTGACCAATAATCAGTAGTCAAATTAATGTGTTCCATTGCTTACTATAGTCCCTTTTAGCACTGCTGTAAGTTGAGATAGGGCTTTTTTCATAGAATTCTACGTTTTAGTTTGACATCTGCTAATTACTCCCGATTGTTTTTGAACTGACAGAAACACCAGTATCACTCAGATCACTTCTGATGGCTGTTCATGAAATTTTTTTATCTCTGAAACATAATATTCTTGTTTTTCTGTCATTAACAGATGTGGTGCACCTTTTTCAGCCTTTTTCTTTATTAAATTTGCCTCCTGACATCTTAAACCAAACTTTGTCTCCAGATGTAGTTACTGAACTACCCACTTTTTATGTAATTTTAACATAGGAAATACCACTTGCTCGTCACACTTGTATTCAATCTACTCTTATATTTGAAGTCATTGCTTTTTGACTAAATATCATTGTTATCGTGGCCAGGAAACAGTCCTGACCTCAATCTTATTGAATACTTGAGGCACTGTTTGAAAACTCTTGCCCGAATGAGGTACCCATGAAATAAAAAGGATTTAATTGAGGATATTATTTGTTTCCTGGCATCATGTAATAATGAAGGAAAAGCTTACAACTATTTTCAGCTCTATGAAACATTGATGTGAAGCAGTAAGAAAGAATAAAGGCAACCTCACTAAGCTCTGATAACTCACTGCTATCATCAGTATCTAATGTATATCGACAGTTATTGCAGCATAACTTTTCTTGCTTTGCAAATATTTGAATTTTGTTTTTTGTATTGAATTCAGCATTAAATTCTGTTTAAAATGATATAAAATACTTTGCATTTTGTGCAATGTAAAATGTTCTATAAGCATACAAATTTAAGAAACATAATGATTTTAAAAATGTCTACAATTTTGGCCACCACTGTAAACTAAGCTTTTGAAATAATATGTATCTTTAAAGTTAAGTATCCAAAATAAATAGAGAAAAATCAGATGCATTTGACACAATTCATCAGCTACATTTATGACTTTTGATTTATATCATAGATTAAATGTTACACCTTATCAATTAAGAGTTCTTACTAGTAGTTTCTTCAGATAAGTTTAAAGATCAGATGTCAAAATGTGAAGATGCTCACATATACCTCATCTCCTATATTTATTTAAATTTATCATTTTGATTATGGAATTCAAATTTAGATTATATTTGCTGTATACTTTATACATGATAGATTATAATAAATTGATTAATAATTTAGATATTTAAAAATGTTGCTGAGTTAATTCTTATCCAAGGTAAAATATATCTGAAACCCTTTTTTCTCCCAGAAAGAGCAAATATGACATATAACTAACAGACACTAATAGAGAGAGAGAAACCACTAAAAATAATTCAATAAAATGAATGAAGATTTTTCTTCCTTAAAGCTAAAATAACTAGTTAAAAAAATTTCAAAACACATGCTTCATTCAAGTCATCTCTCTCACTCCAGTTACCATTAACACTGAACCTACTGAGCAATCAAATGATTGCTTTTAAATCAAAATTGTTGTATTCCAGGTTTTCATTTTTCTTGAATTTGCAACATGACTTTTCTATACTCTATATAGTTACTTAAATTGTTTAATACCTTTCTTGTTCCCCCCCCCCCTCATAATCATATGCATTTCATCATTATCTACTGTGAGCGGTCTTTCGACTGCTGGAAAATACATGAAATTTTATAAAGTTATCTGCATTGAAATCCTAACTTTCATGTTTTTGAAGAGAATATCATCCAACTCTGTTTACATACTATTTATTTTATGTCCTTATGTACAGATCCTTATACACTGGGTACAGAGTACCTATCAGCTAATGATGACCATTGAGGCAAATTAACAATCATTAAAAATAGTTGTGATGTGGTCAGCACTGTTTGTAATAAATTAAAATAGTTTAGCAGTCATTTTGTATTTTATCAGAGGATTATTTAAACAAGAAATGTAAAAATTTACCTCTAAAATATCAATTTAAAGAAACTGCTAAAATAAATAAATAATATAAGTAAGCTATGCTCCAAATAGATGGAGAAAAAAATTCTGAGAGGGAGAATAGTATACATGATCTATTAAACACTGACTCAGTAGCATAGTGTGGGCTTTCGCTACCTGGGGCTAACCGGAAATTTGCCGCCTCTCTATTTTAAATTATTAGTCAAGGAAATTAGTAAAAGTAAAAAAAAACAGCTTTAATTTTTTTTTTATTGATTAAAAATGCTCTTTTCCTTTTTTCATAGCAAAACTTTTACAAATTGTTAATATCAATACATATGTCATGTCCAATTGCCAAAATAGCTAAATTTGTTTTAGCCTTAACGTGGACGTAGTCGATCTGAGATAGCTTTTGATTAATTTTAGCTTAGAGAAGCTTCTCTTGCAACTAGCATTACAGATGGCAGGTGTTAAAAAAATTCTCAACATTATGACAATGTTTGGTAAGCCATCTTCAAGTTTGGATTCAATAATATATTTTAATAAACCCAGAAAGCCGGACCTAATGAGTTCTTTTTTTATAGCCTGGGTCTGTTGCAGCTACGAAAACTTGTAGACGTACGTGCTCAAGTTGGAATTCTTCTTTATTAATGTCTTGAAGAACTTGATCTAAGTTAAGTTTGTCATCTTTGTACGATAACTGAACATCTTTACTTCCATCCCCAAATATATGCTGCCTCCTGATTCGTCTTGGGGGTTTAAAAGAAATTTAAAGCTTTTCACAAACTTTTAGCATATATTAAACCGTCATCCATGAATTCCTCTCGTTTTGCTTCTAATACAGTCTATAAAGAAGATATTTTACGAGCATATTGATGGATATTTAGTCCTTCTATTTGCAAATAATTTTGAGCATCATTGACTCCACACAGTGCCGTTTGTCAGAAGCCTAGGTAACATAAAAATGAATGCGATTACATAGCAACTAATAAACTTCCTGCATTTGTGCGTGCATTAAAGCTTTCACTCGTTTCCGTCAGTTTCGTCATGCGGGCGCTATTTGGAGTTTGAAATATTTTTGGAATTTAAATATCGCTGTGTTTGCCGCCGCCCCTTTTCGTAAGCCCCCTGGGGCCCGGGCCCCCGCGCCCCCCCCCCCCCCCACGCTACGCCACTGCACTGACTCTGAGCAATTTGACGCCGATAATGAGGAAGAGAACATTGAGAACACATGTAAGGGACAAAAAAAAATTAGACTGCTCTTTAGTTCCGAAGATGGATGTGAAGAGAATGAGAACAACTGAAACAATTGATGGAACTGTTTGGCAAAAATAAAATCAAGAGGTTTCTGAGCATGGAAAAGATCCTGCTTCATCCTATTTCTAGACAAATATCAGGGCCAAATTATGAAGGGCAATGTAAGAAGTGCATTTTCAGTAAAATGTAAAAACTGCAATGGTGAATAAATTTCATTTTAATTTCAATAACGATATCTATAATTTACTGAAGCAAAATAATTTCTTTTCTCAATTTCTATTCTTTGTATATGCCTGAAATCCAAGTAAATAAATAAGTTTTCTATTTATTACATGACATTTATTTTGTGTTTTATTGTCCATTCTGTATTATCAACTGAAAAAAGAATACGTTTATCTGAAAAGGGATCACTTGACTTCCATCAGCAGAAATAGGAATATATAAAATGTTGGTTAGTGTTAATATCTTCAATGTAGCAAGATATACATATACATATAAATATACACAAAAGATTTTAGTCGAATAACAAATATAAAAATTTCAAAATCCCTTTAAAATTATATATTTAACATTTAATTACATGATCTAAATATAGCTATAATAAACCTTAAAAACTGTCATAAAAAATAGAAGAATCAGAAATTATTAGTTTCTGAAAACTTCATGTTCATTAAAGGTATACCTTATAACAGTACACATGCATGCAATCATTCTATAACATTATAATTCTTTTTTTCACTTTATATTATCAATGGCATTTAGTTACATACTAGATTTTAAAAATAGCAGTTCTTCCTGGAGACAAATATTAATCATTAAATTCACAAAAATATTCTTCAAAAAATAAAGAAGAGTGGAATATCAGTTCTAAAAATTATATATTTAGAAAGAGTATATTTATGTACATTAATTGTAGAAGACATGAACAAATTCTTTTTGTAGAATTATTTGTTAAAAAATTATAATTTTGCAAAACAAAAGTAAATAAAAGCTCAGAATAAGAATATTAATGGAATGGAAACAAACATCTTTGTTTATCATACCAACTATGAACATTGTTTAGAGTGTAGCGATTTTTAAATTCATATATGTGTAAAACTGCAATTCTCTTGAAACAAAGGCACTTACCCGACAGTCCAAAAGGACTGTTTGGAGCAGAGTTGTTGATGCTCGTAGTGGGTGAGGGAACACTTATGCCAGATGAGAGGGCGCTACTGCTAGGACTTGGAGAGGTGAAGCCCTGTGGAGAGAAACTCACATTGTGGGGCATGGAGGCATCGGCCACCTGCGGAAATACCGTCAGCATGGGGTGGCCTGGAGGATATTCGCTGTGTCTTGGAACCAAGACAGGAGGTAACACTACAAGAAAAATATTTCAAAAGGTTTAAAAAACATGTACTAACTATGCCAACTATAACTCCACATTGGCATAAAACCCCGATTTCGTATGTGTCTTAGGTGCTGAATTGGCAATCATGTGCTTTATTTTATATTTCTCCACTTGCTGTCATTCTAAGCCTAACCATTCAAGGAAATGGCAAGCTCACATACTAAAATGCTAATCTTGGATTTACAGAAAAAATAAATAAATATAATATTAAATTGAATAATAAAAAATTTTTTTTGTTAATTATTTTTTATTACATATTTTTCAAAATATTATTTGATCACACACTCCCCATCAGTATATTCTGTTTTTAGAATTGGTCAGTTTTATTCAATGTCACCAATACGTTGTGATAATACGTAAATACCTAAAAACACGCATTTCATTTAAAGACATTCAGAGAAAACTTTTCTGAAAAATACTTCTAATACTCAACCATATTCTGTTAAATTAATATTTATTACAGTCTTATTACTTATAACAAACAATATGCAATCTTAATTTTAAAAGGAAAAAAAATTTAAAAATAAAAAAGCATTATTTTGAAATTAAATACATTGATAAAGGCATAGCAATTCACAAACAAAGAACAAGTAAATCAAAAAAAAATTTCTAGTTAAAAAAAAGAATAAAAATAAATTTATAACCATTAAGAGAGTTAAATAGACCATAATATTCAAAATGCATTTTTTACTCAGGTAAATCTATAACATGATTATCATAAAAGGTATTGGTATCAAATTTATCCTAATGCTGTACGAATGAACATGCACTTCAGAAGAATCACTTTGAATCTAAACACCAACACTAGTATTTTGTTTCAGTTTTAAACTTGGATACAGAAGTCAATATTTGATATGAAGAATTAAAATTTTAAATCCGAGAGATTAAGATGAATTATTTTCCCACATATATATTCGCATGAATATACCTTTATAGCCTCTTCCAAATTCAGCAGTACTTTTAAAAAATAAACTACTCGCAGAAACTTTCTAGTGCACACAAAACACTTGATGTCTAAGATAACATATTATGCCATATTTATTGTTATTCTATAAAATATATAGGTTTAGAGAATATCATGGATAATTTATAAAATCAATTTCACAACTTTTTTTTTACCATGGATGCCTGATTCAATGAATTATTCAAGAATTTCACATTTATCTACTTTATTATTATCATATTGCCTACAACACAAAACATAAGTTAATTCTACAAGAACAATATTAAACCCAAAAAAGAAATTCTATGTCTGTAGCATTCTTTCTAAAACTATATCGCACACATTCATTCTTCCAAAATGAAAGTTTCTTAAATCATTCTTCACTTTTATATATTTCTGTTACTATTCACACAATTCCTTTTGTTACTATGCAAGATTTCTGAACATGGATATGTTACTGAATTTAAAACCATCCAAACAAAACGAGTACTATTAAAATGTACAATATATATATGTATATATAAAAAATTACCACTACAAAATCAACCAGAATATTCACACAGCTTTTTTAAAAACAGGTGATCATTACTAGCTGATTTAAAGTTCATTAATCACAACTCACCAGGACTTTCAACCCTCTTGTAATGATAGGGGTTTATACACACTTCCTTCTGCTTAGCAGAGAATGGATACTCGCATAATTCCAGTGGCTTTAGTTCATGATGAGATTGTAAGTCAGGCCATCGCCAGACACGGCAATAAATGACATGAGGAAGGCCTTTGCGATGAGACACCTTCAAGAACAAAATTATCACACACTTCATTCCTTCCACATTTCTTACATAACATACTTTGAAAATAAACAATTTATTCAAGCTAAAATAGATTTTCTCAAATCTTTTACCTAACATATCCCTCAATCATAGTCTCAACTTATTTTTACTGCAATTAAAATTTAATGAGCTTCTACAAAACCATTTTGATCAGTAATTTATGCAAATAGATTTTTACTTTCTTTGTGATTCAGAAATCCTTGGACCAAACTGCTATATTGGCTACAAAATCTCTCTCATAACCATACACAGATACACAGCTATTTGATTACAAAAGTTAAAAAAAAAGTACTTGATTCAGTCTGTTGAGGTTACACATAAAATTGTACATTTAGCAAATATCATTCACTAAAACAATTTTAATAAACATAATTTTTAAAATGTATTTCTTCTAGTAATTGTGAATTTAAATATACAAATAAGTAATGTAATGCTATTTTCTTAAAAAGATCCTATCTTTCTAAAAGATTGGTTATTAAATAAAACAAGTTGTGTGCTTCTTCATTACCATGAATTAAAACAGGATTCATTCAAACATAATTGATTTTTGTCAGAATGTGATTCTTCTTACCATAATTTATAAGCCCATCAGTATTCTTTAAACGAAAAATTGTGTAATAAAACTTGTTTCTCCTTTGATCTTTGCACATCACTTAATTAATATTTTTATTAATAAAACAAAATATGCTCTTTTTGTACCTTGTCCTTTTAAAGATTTGTAGTAACATAACATACATGTTACAGTAATGAATTACTAGCTACTACTTCATAGATCAAATCTTCCAAGTCTTGTTCATTTGATATGAATATATTTTGTAGAAAACTCTAGAAGAAGAAACTTTATGCTGTTAATATTTTTTCTCAAAGCTACTCATATACCTTGCTTTTTAATTGTTACTGGGACCTTAAAAGGTATGAATATGCTACAGATAGCAAATCATCAATTATCTTCCTCTTAAAAGTATAACAGTTTTTAAAAAATAATAATACAACTCAATTTTTTTCATAAAAATTTAAAATATAAAAAGATAGAAATTCTTTATTAGTAGGAGTTGACTAAATACAGTAATACCTTAATTTATGAAACTGGAGATGCGCGATTTTTTCAAATCTCATCAATTTGTCTTTCGTTTGAGAGCCACACAGCTCAATTACCTGATGAAATTGGTAACATGAAAAAGTTATCAATCTTGCCAGACAAATAAATTTAGAAGCAGACAGTGATGACGTTCAAGAACTGCTGGATTTCCACAATCAGGAGTCGACAACTGATGAACTTGTAGAAATGAATGAGCAAGAGCAAAACATTGAAGAGTCTTTAGACGCATTTCAATCAGAAGATTGAATGACTGTTGGGAATTTGAGAGAAGGCCTCAGTTTAATTGAAAATGGGCTACAAATTTCAGAAAATATAGACTCCAACAAAGAGGGTATTTTTTCAACATAACAAGGAATAAAAAAAAAATTATTAGCCAGGGTGAGTGAGTGAATATGAACGTCGCACTGTTCAGCTACACGAGGGCTTTTGGCGACGGACCACGTAATTTTGAACCATGGTCGAGTGACGTGGATGACACATGAGAATTATTAGCCTGGAATGAGAACATTTTGTGGGTTAAAAAGGAAATCATTGAGCTAGCAGACAACTTTATTCATTTTTATAATACCTTCTTCATCAAAATAATTTTGGTTTACAATTTTGAATTTGTCTTATATAAGATTTTATTAAACACTTTCTTTTTCTAAATTATTATTTTCTTCCATCCCCGGCCCCAATTAAAAATAATTGACATGTTTTTATATGTGAAACTATACCCCCAACTTACGCAAATCTGACTCGTGTAGCTGTCACTCAGTCCCACCTATCGCGTAAGTTCAGGGTATTGCTGTACATGCTTAGTTTTGAAACACTTTTTCAATGGAAGAATAGCAGGCAAAGAAAAATTAAGCTAAAAAAGGTATCAGCCTTATTGTTTTTAATTTATATAGTACTAAAACTGAATTGTCAGTATTTAGCATCATTTCAAGCAGATGAAAGATTTGAAAGAAGACATTTGAACCAATATTTCATTCAAAAATCTCACATGAAAATATGAAGAATTAGTTTACTGTATAACAGCTTCTCCATTATTTTACATAAGTATCTTTGATGGAATCAAAACTAGATTCCAAGAAATGGTGGATGTTGGCAAGAATTCTTTGTATAGATTGCTCCGAGCCAACTGTTGTAATCTTTTTGTAAACAGTTCCAAAAGTGTAGCGATCCCATATGGTTGGGATCCATTTAGCTAATTAAAAATTATTAAATTTACAGTCCATTTAATTATTTTAGTCAACAGTGGATGTAAAATTCACAATATGTTACCATGACCTGAGAAAAGTTTTAGAGAAAAAAATAATTTCCATTCAAAAACAATAGTTTCTAAACACATTTCTTTAAAAATATTTATAGAAATCTTTTTTTTTTTAAATTGAACCTCTGGCCTTCCTTCAAATTTTTTTTAATAATATTAATACAGATTTAAGTAGGTCACAGTAAATTTTTAAAACATAAGTGATAGGAGAACCTTGATTGTTTGTAACGAAAAATAGAAAAAAACCACTAACTGTTAATATATACTATATAGCTTATTTTTTGTAAAAATATAAACATTGAAATGACTTTAAAAATAAATTATACCAATTTAGGTTACAATGTGGTAACAAAAGATATCAGTTTACTTTTCATAAAAATGGGACATTTTTACTTCTACAGAATAAAAAATGTGCCAATTCCAATGCATGATATATGAGAATACAATCAGACACTATTTACATGCAAGTCTGCTTACTACAACACAAGTTATTGCTTTCTTGATACACAATTGCTTGTAATATCACTTTTAGACAATGTGATGCATTACTTACTTTCATTTTATAAAACTTAAATTCATTTTTGTTTGCATAACATCAGTGGCATAACGGAGAATATTAGGGCACCCCTGCAAAGTCAGGTTTTGCCTTAATATTTTTAAATGGCAGATGAGAGTCGCGTATTATGGAATAGTCAGGTAATAAGGAATATTGAGGTTTTGGCTCTGTTTATAGCTGCTAATGTATGGGAAAACCTTAAACTACTGAAGAAAGACTCTCATGATGCATTGCAGTAAGAGTTGACTACTTGTTTTTGCCATATCATTTACTAAAGAACAAAGTGTGCATCACGATTTTCAAAAGTTTTCACACGTAAGTTTATTTAAACATTTTAACCTACAAAAAAAATGTGACTTCAACATTAAAGTTAAGCATAAAGTACACTAAAAGAATTGTAATTTGTAATATTGTAGTTATTTATTAGCTGACAATGTTTTGTCTTTCAGTTTAAAGGTTCATTTTTCAAGAGTAACAGGTATTATACTAGGTATTCCATAATGCCAGACGAAAATTTATATTTCATATAGCCCAATTAAATATATTGAATAAAAATAAAAAATGAATTTAGGGTATAATATTAAAAACATAAATAGTAATATAGCCTCATTTAAAACATGCACATTTTTTTGATACATTGGAATGGAAACAAAACATAATTTGTCTGTTATTTGAAAATTATTCCATAGTCTAGACCAGGACATATAGCAGTAGGTTTCAAGTGATTGAGTGAATATTAATGTCGCACTGTTCAGTTACTCAAGGGCTTTTGGCGACGGACCTTGTAATTTTGAACAATGGTCAAATGACGAGGACGACACCCGAGCTGGCACCCCTTCTGCTAACAACCACACCAACAGAAGAATGTTTGAGCTCTCGCTCCCCTACATGGCAGGTCTTCAGCGGTAATAGGCTTGAACTCATGACACGAAGGTCATGAGTTCATTCCCTTTACTACTAGGTTATTTCAGCCACAGAGCAGGCTTCAAAGTGACTGGTATTTAGTCTGTCAACAGAAATGTCTTTAGCAATAAGATTTTACTGCTCGTTACTCACTGCTCCTAGGTCTCAGGCCAAAGACCACCTAATGACCATGTTCCCCATTCATCTATAAGCTCTGATTCACTTTCAGCCCTGTTCTTCCAAGAGCCCTGATATGATTATCCCTGATATGTCCAAGTCAACTAATTTTGTCCTTCCTGAAGACATACTATCACCACCCCCTCCAAAAAAGTAGAAGTCAAATATACAGGCAGGAAAGCAGGATCTTCTTCTTTAATAACATTTTCCCCATATAAAAGAGTGTTAGAGGCTAAACTACGAGAAAATGACAAAAAAAAGGAACCAGAGGCTCCAAAACAACAAAAGAACATTAAAAAATCCTTTGTTGAGAATTCAAACTTAAACAGACCTTCTAGAACTAAACTTACAACAAATGACTCCAGTGTTAGCAACAATGAATTTTTCCATCCTAATACATCATTTGTAATAGACTTCCTGCCATCAACTAACAAACCAGAAATATGTAAAATACAAAAGATAAATATGTCAGATATATCTTCTGTAATGAGAAATTCTTCGAAGATCAACAAGAGGAAATTTGGACTCAATGCTAAAGTGGGCTTACCTTGATTGTACAGGAACAGAGAAAAATTATATTCATGATTTTTGTAAATAGACTCGAAACGAAAATGACTTTCCCATTTCTTAAAATTATGGAGTTAAAAATAATTACTTTTTATGAAGTCTTAGTTTCCCAATGGTTTAAACCACCTATTCCATAATACCCTCCATTTATCATTTCTTTTACATATAAATATTTTTATAAAATAATTTTTTTTTTTTGACAACTAATAATTCCTAAAAATCTTATAGCATATATTATCAATGATAATTTTGGAGATTTTTATCAATAACCAGTAAAGTTATTTTTAGAAATGTAAAAATTGTATTCCATAATACCAGACTCCTCATCTACTTGGAGTCAGTAGGGCCCCCTACCCCCATGATGCAGGGTTGTACGATATGCCACTGCAGGGCATCATGATTTTCAGCTAAGAGCAGAAAATATATACATTTTCTCCTTTCTATTTTATATGCAAGAGTCAACATTTATCAGAAGGTGAAATCTGATATTTATCAGTTCAGATTATTTTTTACGCAATCAACCTAACTTTCCTTTACATATTACAGGTATTACTATTCTTTCGCAAAGAAACCCATATTCCACAGAAAATTCATATTAATGTTAGAACTAATTTGATCACTCAATGTACACTAATACTGCAACTCCTGGTTCGCTTAACCTGTATAAACCCCAAATACTACATGTTAACAAGACAGTAATTTGCAAAACATAAGTTTTTTACACAATAGAAGTACTTAATAGTTTTCCTAAAAAGGATTGGTTTCATAAAACAGTTCACATAATAATATTGTAGTATTCACACATATACTATTCATATAGTATAGGCATGTATAGTGCATTATAATACTTTTCTATTAAAGAATGAGAATATTTAATTTTGAAAATTATATTATTAAACAACTCTTACCTTTATTTTCCTAACCATAACTGACTCAAGAGAATCTGAGATTACAATCCTTAAATTCAAAAGTTTAAACAATTTTTAATTATATTTACAATTTAAAAAAGGAAAACAGCACTGCACCTGCAACCGTCCATCTAGTGAGCGTGGAATGGTAACACATTTACTCTGCTGCCCAGGACAACTGAGAGCCCTCTCAAGTTCTTCAATAGCACCCTTCTTTTTTTTCAGCTTCTTGACTAGAGAGTCCACTGCTTTTTCTGCCCACTTTTCTTCCTCATCCCCTTGTTTCCAACCAAGCAGTTTTTTAACAGCAGGGCTTGTAAATGAAAACAAGCTGTTCAAAGTGGCCATGACAACAGTCCTAGAAATAATAAAAATTTTTTTTTTGCTGCATCTTACAATACTGCATATTTGCTTGGTATTTATATATCATTGCAACCATATTGGCAACATATGAAGTACATGGTAATCAACTCCGCACATACGACATATGAAATCGGGGGTGCCAACTTGGCGAGTTATCTTGAACGTTGGCATTGCCACGATAGTATGCAAGTACCCAATGTTTTTCAAATGTGATAGAAAAATCCAGAGTTATAATTGTTTTGGTACTTACTTAATACGCTGTTGACTAATTTCATCAAATAAAAAAACACCACCATTTCAAAAGACGTCACCAAATGCTGTCATCATATGCACAAACAAAATTTATTTGTTTGTACATGTATGGGAAGTTTTCTATCATTGGTTTCATATTACAGCATTGGGCAATGTTTTCTCATTTAATGAATGGGTGATAGTATAACATGTAAGTACTATTGTTTCTCATATGGGTTGGAACTTATTTAAATGTAATTAATGTAGAAGACAAGGAAAAGTCAGAGCAGAAAGAAATTCTAAATATAATATTCTTATAGTCACATACAAATACCATTATTATTTTACAACCAATAAAACAAATTTCTCTCAAGTAATGCATAGCTTTTATATATAACTACAAAGTATAATGTTAATATTCATACTTGATAATTCTTTGTTATTAAGTTTCTTCTAACAGATATTTCCAATTTTTGAAAACATCTCACACATACATTTGATCTACAACAAAAAAGAAACAGACATTAGAATATATTAAAAACAATAAAGTTTGAAAAATCTTTTTTTTCATACAAAATATGTTTTATATATACACTTCCACACTGCTTATTCTTTTATTTGATAGAAAAATAAGAAAATGTAACTTGGAAAAATAAGACAGAAAGAAAAATTTTTTGGGAGATATTAAATTCAATTATGATCAAAGTTAATTATTCAACAATTTAAGATTTTTGTAAGCTTGCATTAAGGCTAAATTCAATGATATATACTAGAAATAATATAGAATTGAGCAGAGAAAGAATGTATTTTATAATTGAATACTAAAATATCAAGTAATTATATCGTAAATTTCTTATTTACTTCTGGTAATAGTTATATATATATATATATATATATATCAGTACACACATGCAATTATTTCACTTTCTTATTCATCAACAAAATAGGAGATGAAAAAAACATTTCTTAGTTAATAAGTTTTTCTTTTTAAAAAAAGCCCTAACCTCAGTATTTACATTATTTTAAATAATTTTTCACTGTAATGAAAATCCCATGCACATAATCAATCATAACTTGTTAACATGAACTTCAAATATTTCTACAAATAGAATTAAAATTCCTAAAACGTCGAGCTTATTTTTTTATTTACTTAAAATAATTTTTTTAAAAAAATCTATTAAATACAAGCCAAATACATAGCTACTAATCAGAATTTTATTTTTGGCACATATTTCTAGAATTCAATTGAATACAAATCATACTTTCAAAAAATTTGACACATATGTTCATGATTACCGAAAAGATTTGTAATAAATAAGATTTTTAAAAAATGAAATATATTCATATCAATCTATACAATTAAAAGTATTTAAAATTTCTGACATTCATTTTAGGAAAGAATGCTTAAAAAAGTGAAAAATAAAAACAAAATACGAATGTATTCCTAAAAGTATCTAAATATCATCAACAAACATGAGGTGCACATTTTCAGAAAGAGTAACAAAATTACTCGGAATACATATTTTCGAAAATTGTATAACTGATTCATATATTTCTATCGGGGGAAAATTATATAAATCTGTTCATTAAACAATTAGATCAATCAATTTAAACTATAGCTGATATCGCAGCTTACGTCATACTTGCTATTACTCACGTATTAAGAACAAGGGTAATATTATGTCTTTTTTTGCCAATCATTAAATACAATAAGACTCATGATCGCAATGTATAATAATCACACTAGAGAAATGCAACTGAAAATTAAAAAACAATTCGGATTTAAGAATAATCAAAAGAATAATATTTACAAAGATAAAACCAATAATAAATAAATAAAATTATTATCTTATAATACCTAACACCATTGCTTCTTGAAATCGCACTGGCGACAGCCTGACTGGAGTTTCTTTTCTTTTTTTTTCTTTTCGATGCTTATTGTTGCCAAATTCTTTTTTCAGATATTATAATTTTAAAAAAAAATGTTGACATTCATGACAAATATTGACTTTTTGATTCAAAAACTGTGCATAAATATTTCTTAAATAATGATTAAATTCCAAAAATATTTTTTAACTTGAAGTAAAGAAATTTGGCTCAAGTGTAGTATAGGGAGGGGCCGCTTTTTGATTTGGCGATTTTTCTTCGGATTTGGTGATTTTTATCTAAATGTCATGGTGAGATATCGAATTAATTCTAAAATAAATAATAAATAATTCCGAAAAAAGTACCTTGGCGACCACTTTTAGTCTCCTAAAAAAAGGACTGCACCAAGTGCCCCCTATACTACACTTTAACCAGAAATTTTTATGATGCTTGAGAATTTGAAAGATCCAATAGAAAGTATACACTTTATTTATAGAGGAAAATATGTTTTATAGAAACTGTAAATCTTTAAAAATAAAAGAGAAGAAAGTGAGATACTACACTATACAAATACAACCAGATCTAATTTGTAAAGTTAACAATATTTTCAAAGCTTTATTTTCGTGTAATACTGTGCTCTCAACTGAACTGATTTGAAAGCCATGTGTTAAAATCTATATTTACTTTTAGCTCACATGGTACGGTTTTGTTGGTTATTTTATGTTTTACTCAAAAAATGCCTAAGAGAAAGAACCAGAAATACGAGGAAGTGGTACAGAAGCATGGAATTCGTTTCAATACAACTCTTGGACAACATGTTCTCAAAAATCCTTTGGTGATAAATAACATGCTTGAAAAAGCAGCATTGCGTTCTACCGACGTTGTTCTGGAAGTGGGCCCTGGTACAGGTAATATGACTGTTAAAATGCTTCCAAAGGTTAAAAAAGTTGTAGCTTGTGAAATCGATACAAGATTAGTTGCTGAACTTCAAAAACGTGTACAATGTACACCTATGCAACACAGGTTACAAATCCTTGTCGGTGATGTTTTAAAATCAGAGTTACCATTTTTCGACATTTGTGTAGCCAATTTACCTTACAAAATATCATCACCGTTTGTCTTCAAATTGCTTTTACATCGCCCTTTCTTTCGTTGTGCAGTTTTAATGTTTCAGAAGGAATTCGCGGATCGTCTTGTTGCTGCACCTGGAAGTAAAGTCTATTGTCGCCTGTCGGTCAATGTACAATTATTAGCTCGGGTGGACATTCTTATGAATGTTGGAAAAAATAATTTTAAACCACCTCCTAAAGTCGAATCTACGGTCATTCGACTTGAGCCTCGAAATCCACCCCCTCCAGTTAACTTCAAAGAATGGGATGGTCTCCTTCGAATAGTGTTTGTGAGAAAGAATAAGACAATCGGCGCTTCTTTCAAAAAATCTGCTGTCTTGGCTATGATGGAAAAAAATTACAAGACATACTGTTCTCTCAAGAATATTGAATTGCCTAAAAACTTTAAGATTAAAGACAAAATAGATGAGATTTTGGAAAAAGGTGATTTCTGTAACAAAAGACCTAGAAAAATGGATATTGATGATTTTTTGTCATTGTTGCACGAATTCAATTCTAATGGTCTTCATTTTTCTTCGTGAAGTCATTCTATATGTCTATAAAAGCAATCTTTGAAACTGTATCAGGATTGTTTTGTATTTGTAATAAAATTGTTAAAATGAATTTTTTTGTTTATAAATTGAAACTAAAAATATGGTACTTGTGTATTAGCATCACTGCAGCAGAATTTGCACTACATAAATCACGCCATGATATAAAAAAAAATTCTTATTAGTTTTATTTAAGAAAAACTTCTTGTAGTGCAATTTTGGCTGCAGGGATGCTAATACGTAAGTACCAAAAATACTGAAATATATTTTCTCTAAAAATAGTGAAGCAGACTAATCACTTAGGTATTAATTTGATATTGATGCACTACACTCCAAGTTGTTGATGTTCGTCATTTGCATTACAATATGTTTAACTTGATTTTTGACTTTGGTTCTGTGGTTGCCATCAATATTTTATTAATATCTTTATTATTTTTAACTTTATTCAGTACTTGAATATTGCAAACTATTGATGACATTATATGAAACGAAGCACATGATTGCCAATTCAGCACTTACAAAACCGGAGTTGCCAATTTGGTGATTTATCTTGAACTTTGGCATTGATGTGATAATACGGAAGTACCTTTTATTCTTTTTTGTAATTTTATTTTTTTAATTATTTGTTATATATATTACTTTGTAATAGTATATTCAAATTAATTTTTTATTAGTTTATATTTATTACTGTTCCCTATTATTTTCAGATTATTTTAATTTGATTTTTTCTTAAACACTTCCATTCTTAACACTGTCTAAATTGCAGCTTTCATCCTCTGTGTTTTTGAACATCAATTTTCAGACATTATTGGTGAATACTTTGATCTTTTTTTTAAATGAATATGAAGACTTTCAATTTTTATGGATGAAAGAATTCTTGAATTCAGACTTTCTGTTTACTTTGTTTTCTAATAATTTTGTTTTTTATAATTCTCATCTTCTTAAATCTCACTGAGTTAGAAACTGTGCGGCCTCTGCAATATAATAGTCTGAAATACGATTACACATTTTAAAGAGAATACATAAAAAAATTAATTTTTATGTCAGTTTTGGGCTTATTTTGTATTAGAAATTTTGAACCAGTCATAGAATAATATTTTGAGTGTAGTTGAAAAGATGAAAGTATTAGAAATTTGTATATTAAATGCTCAAAAACCAGTTTCTTTACATATAAAATATTATTGAATAAATAAACCTAATTTTCAAAACTATTTCTCTTATTGTCTTTATTTATTATTACATACTATGTTTACTTTACTATAAAACTTTTTTCTTTATATGCTATAGATTTTTATACACTATTTTCAATATCTTTATTATAAAACTAATTTTGACTACTCTATATAATAATGTTAAGGTAAAAGCTAATTTTGATTGAAAAATTTATTTCAATCAAAAATAATTACCTTCTTAGTTGTTATTTTTTCAATAATTCCCTTGGATTGAATTATGTATGCACTGCCAATTTTTATAAACAGCTTTTGATTATTTTGAAGACATTCTTTTTTTATATGAAAGAGTATTTTTATCATTTGCTCTTGATTCTTCCTAAATATTTTTTTATGAGAATTCATTTCATTACAATTTACTATGACAGTCATATATTATACTGTTTTATTGTATAATTTTATTTTCAAATTTTAAATATTTAGTCCTTGGAAATCTTACATCTGCATATTGTTTTAAGACGATGACAAAGATTGTTTTTCTGTCTGCCACACCAAATTCACGATAGGGAGATAAGAATCAAATTCAAATATTATAATCTTTTGCATTTGGTTTTTGAAAATTTACAATACAAATGTAAATGCAATTTTAATGTTATTCTTAAAAATGCAATTATCTTTCCAATCAAAATTTTGGAAATATCTCTATTTCTTTTTTTCCGAAAACTACCAAAGAAAATGTACATTTGTATGCTATATGCTTTCTTCGAATTTTATTAAAATTAATGTTATTGAAATTTTAAATTACTTAAAAATGTTTATTTCCTTTTTTAACTTATGAACTATGTATAATTTGAAAATAAAGTTGGACCTCTAAATAGAGGTCCAACTTTATTTTCAAAAGCGACTGTTAAATAACAAAGTCGCTAAATCCCGAAAAAAGTCCGTTATGTGGAAAATTTGTTGGATTCATTTTCAATATACTTTATCACTGTGATAGCGTGTGGTCAATGTCACGGACTCATGTCATGAGTTTGAGACTAGTGCAGCTGGCGACTCACCATGTAGAGGGGCTGATACATGTTAAATATATTGGGGCTCAAAGGTCCTGTTGGTGTGGGGGGGGGGGGGCCGGCCTCATCCCTTGACCATGGCTCAAAATTACAAGGTCCGTCGCCAAACGCCTTCATGTAGCTGAATAGAGTGCTGTTGATATTCACTCACTCATTCAAAAAAATTTATGCGCTTGGTTCCAAAAAAAAAAGTTTGTAAAATGGAGGTCTGACAGTAATTCAATTTTTTAAGTGAATTTCTTGTTACAAAAGCTGCATTAAATTTCAAGTTTCCAACAATTTCAAGCAATTTTCATATTAATTAATACTGTCAAATTTATTTTATTATTGAATTTTTTTATGGAGAAATAAATGTGCTTCACAATGAGGAAAATTTTTACTATCACTTTGGAACACTAATTAGCAACAAGAAAATTGAAAACAAATGTTATTGATTTTCATTGCTTTAATACTTACCAATGAAGATAAAAAATCCATTCAATAGTTTGTTTTTCTTTGGGGATCAAATTTAATTCTGAAACATGGAATTTTTTTGCTGATCCTTAAAAGTAGATATGACCCTCACCTATGATCCTTAAAAGTAGATAGTATATAACATACGTTGTCAAATACTTCTATAAACAATAACCCGAAACAAATAAATGTGTATGACTTAGAATCGTACAAACCGGCTCGACCGACTACCGCCTTTTGACTGAATGAGTAATGATGGTGTAATGTGGTGGGACTCAAGTGTAGTATAGGGAGGGTGGCATTTTGGATTTGGCGATTTTTATCTAAATGTCATGCCGAGATATCGAATTAATCTATACATATAAATAAAAAGGAAGTGTCTGTTTGAAATTAACAGATTTTTACTAAATGCATTTAAAAGTATATGAAAAAATCTATTTTTAAAATTTTCGTCTGTCTATTTGTTCCGCCTAATCTATGAAACGGCTGGACCAATTTTGACAAAACGTTCACTGGCAGATAGCTAATGTTATAACTTAGGCTACTTTTATTATAGAAAAAAAAATTAGGGTTCTGCGAAAATAAAATTAAACCAATGAAATGGTGAACAATATCAGTTTCTAATAGGGATTGTTTTATTTTGCGAGTGTTCTGTCTCAACGTTTCTAGCAGTTATATCAAACTTTTTTGTTTGATTAGGTTACTGACACTCGCGATATTTCCCATTCATGTCTGATCTTAATGATTTTAAGTCCACACCATCGACAGTGTCAAAGGTCATGCATCCCTCTTACCCCTTGCTTGAGGGTCCGTTTCACCCTACCCAGTCCTCACCCCCTCGACGGTGGCAAAGGTCACGCCCCCCCCCCCCCCGCTTGCAGATTCGTTTCATCCTACTGTTACTAAGACCTGTTTTGAACTGTTGCATTTAACGCGTTTATCTTATTCTTCCAATGATTTCATTCTCTCTCAAGAACACTGAGCAACATCAATTTTTCTGTAACATAGACAGCATTTAGACTTAAATCAGGAAGTTTTTAGGTTTTACGTCATTTGACTTCTCACAAAGCTCCGCATTTAATTAGAGGTAAGCCAATTTCATACCTCTATTGTTTATTTCATTGCACAAAGCAGTCACAATAAATGTTTGTCTTGCAAAAGTGATTGTACAAGTGTGAGTGAGCGATGGAGGTGTCGATCGCAGAGCCAACAGGTTGTTTTATTTAGTCAAGTACGTAGGTTGCTGTTTCTAAAAAATATTTTTAATTACGGTTTAGGTGAAAAAGTGCACTTACATCCTTAAATTAAGTAAGTTTATTCAAAACTGTAAATAACTTCATTTATCCTGCATAATATATACAATATAATAATATTTAATTGAATAATATTTATATTGCGTAATATTTATACTGAAATCTCAAAGAATAACAGTTTCTCGAGTCACAAAGTATTTATATTTTTCTACCGTTTCGTTCTTAATTCAAATTGTTTCGTTACATTTTCACTGTTTTTTAGAGATGAGACCTTTAAATAATAATTAGAAATCAATGTTAAACATCGTTAGGGTTTCTTTCATGAAAATAGTTATGTTTTTTATTTACTTTGAAATCGATAAATTCTTATAGGTTATTTTATTTAGTTAAGTACGTAGGTAATTGTTTTTAAAATAAATATTTTTAATTACATTTTTGGTGAAAAAGTACACTTACACCCTTTAGCTATACCTAAAAGAAAATCAAATATTTCTAATCTATACAAATAAATAGAATTGAAATGTGTTTGTAATTTAAAATTAACAGCTTTTTACTAAATGTATTTAAAAGTAATACGGTACTTATATATATAAAAAAAAATCAAGTTTTTATATATTTTTGTCTGTCTGTTTGTTCCGGCTAATTTCTGAAATAGCTAGACCGAATTTGACAGAACTTTCACTGCAGACAGCTGATGTTACTAGGAATAACTTAGGCTACTTTTATTTTAGAAAAAAAAAATAGGGTTCCACGAAAACAGAATTAAAACCAATAAAATAATGAGCAAAATCCGATTCAAATAGGGATTATTTATTTATTATTATTTTTTTAGAGAGGTTGTTCATTAAATTGGAATATTGTATATAGAGAGATTGTTCAATAAATTGAATATTGTATGCAGAGAAATTGTTCAATAAATTGAATATTGTATATAGAAAGATTTTTCAACAAATTCAATATTGTATATAGAGAGATTTAATATTAACGTATTACACATCCAGATAAAAAATATTTACGCTATTTTAAGCGTTTATTACACAAAATTTGTAATAATGTGTTATTTTTGCTGATCAGAAGGAAGGTGTTTTCAAAAATCGACCCACAAGAGAGTTACGGGATTTATAAATTTAAAAAAAAAGTCTTTTTTATCAGCTGTTATATCTACAGACTTAAAATTTAGCAAACATGGTGTTTTATTCAGCTGAGATATGCAAAAATCTTTTTTTTTTCTGTTTAATTTACAATTCCAGTAAAATTAACTCATTAAAAACTCCTTTACCCTTCAGTCTGCATTGTTTAATTTTTCAATTCACCCGTGCGAAGAACTGGTATACCAGCTACTTCTAAAACAAATAATACATAATTCCGAAAAAAGTACCTTGGCGACCACTTTTAGTCGCCAAAAAAAAGGACTGCTCCAAGGGCCCCCCCCCCTATACCGCACTTTAACCTGGTTGACCTAGGCCTATACAAAGTCGACGGTCTTCAAATGTAGCCAGTTGACATATCGTCCGAAATTCCCAATTTGTTGGCGAATACAACTGGAAATAACAATTGACCGGTGAAATTATTCAAATCATGATCTTATTAAGGCTGAGTCGAGAGCAAGACGAGGCCCATGCCTTAAGACGTCCCCGCTGAAATATACTGATATTCAGCCAATGACTTAGTTCTATGATTTACTTATTATTGGCAGGTAGCCTTCTGTGTCGTCAGAAGCGGCCACCAGGGGCCCCAGGCTTGATGGATTCCAGTTATAAGTCCAACGTACAACAAAAGATTTTGTACCGATATTGCAATTCCAATTATTACCACAGACTTCAATCGTATAGCATCTTTTTTCTCAGGGAATACGAGGATTTCTTGTGCAAATTGCACCTTCAGAAATATGCCAATCGCGGATGAGGTAATGTTCCACCAAATTTTGACAGAAGGGAAAATTTTTCATTGTGAAATCATTTTATATCATATGCGACTGGACAAGAACAGAACTATCCCGAATAATTAAGATATATGAAACTGTTGCAGAATACTACTGTATTTTTGATGAGATATTATTACCTGAAATTAAGAAGAGAGCTATTACAAAAAAAATATTGACAAAGACGATATTGAACTTTACGATGAATTGGATCAGTTTTTACTATTTTTTAAAACAAAGATACAATGAAAAACCAAGAAATTTATCGAGTTGCAAGAAAAATGGCCTCGACTTTCCCTAATGTATAGATGCTTTTGAAAACATTTTTAAAGATACCGATATCAAATGCATCAGGTGAGAAAAATATTTTTCAGTTTTAAAGCGCTTTAAAAACTTTTTTAAGAAGTACTATGGGATAGAAGACAAAATTAACAACTGGGCCATATTATATAAAGAACAAAATGTTTTGGGCAAAATAGATACTACAAAAATAATCGACAGATTTGCCGAAGAATAATCAAGACGTAAATTTAAACAGCGAAATTGCAAGCTCTTTAGAAAGGTTTTTACTTTTTTTAAGTATAGTTAATATTTTTCTTAAATTGTTTATTATTAGCTATACATTGTATTTTGAGAATTTAAGGTCAGCGAATTTTATTACTATTTTAGTTTTTCGACTCTTGAGCTCAAACCTTTTACTGCTAGGAGCCTCCAACTAGCTTAATGCGCCTTTGGGGATAAGCGTATTCTAAATGAGTTAAAAAAAATAATGAAATTATTTTATCGAATTTGAATTGCAAAGAAACTGAGATTGGGTCTGATAATATAGGAAAATATTAACTGGGAATTTAATTGAATTAGATTCAGGCTTAACAGCCATTGAAACGAAACTAGGATGGACGGTAACTGGAAAATTAAGTTCGAACGTTAAAAAATGCTATTTTAATGACATCGTCGTTGCATGTAAGGAACGTGGGTGTTATGGGAACTAGATGTTTTAGGGGAATAACTGATCCCTTACTTAATGAGAATACGAGAGAAAATTTTGATTTAACCGATTTTAAGTATTAAATGAAAATTCTTCCCGATGGGAGATATGAAGTTAAACTCCCATTGAAAGGTAACTCTGAGAATTTGCCCAGTAACAAAGAACTAACGTGGAAAAAGCATATACAGATGATGAAGAATAAATTAAGATATGGTTAAATTTTTTGATGATTATAAAAGTGTGTTTAGGGAGTGGAAAGATTTAAATATATATCTTTGAACGTGTGCCGGAAGTAGAATTGAACAATTAATGCCATTATTTACCTCATAGGCCTGTGATTAAATTAGATAGTGCGACTACAAAAATACGACCCATATTCAATGCTTACACCCTTGAAAAAGGGAAACCATCTTTGAATGACTGTTTATGTAAAGGCGTAAACCTTATGGAACTCATACCTGACATTTTAGATCGTTTTAGAATTTATTCGATCGGAATTGCCGATATTGAAAAGGCTTTTTTTTTTTATGCTATCTGATGCACCGAAAAATAGGGATTATCTCATATTTTTTTCCCCATGCAATAAAAAACAATAAGTGTACAGACATTGTTGAGTTGTGTTTGGGGTGTCTTCTAGCCTTTTCTTATTGAATGCATCTTTTAGAGAACTGTAGTCCTGAATAAAAGGAAGTTGCACAAAATTTAAAATCTTTTTATGTTGATAATTGTGTAACTGGTGTTTTCAGTGTTGATGAAATAGAGATATTTATAGAGAAGACTTATGTCGGAAGGATGTTTTAATTTACGTATTTTTGAGAACAATATGGTGAGTAGAAGTGTTGATAAAAACAGGCGAAACTTATTTTGGGTATCATCTGCGATTTGGATAATGATGTTTTGAAACGTTGCACGAATTTCGAATCATTAACGTGCGAAACGAAAATAACCAAACGATTAGTTTTGTCTACTGTACAAAAAGTTTTCGATCCCGTTGGGATGTTGGCAGCGTCTACATTGCTTCCCAAATTATTATTGCAGGAACGGTGGAAAATGAAAATTGCATGGTATCAGGAACTACCTCAGAATATTGTAAATAAATTCTTGAAATGGTTTAATGAAATTCAAATTTTGAAAGAAGTAACTGTGCCACGTTGTATGAAAATTGATATTTTTACTGATTTGCATGTATTTGTTGATACAAGCAAGGGGTCATATGCGGGATGCGTCTTTGCTCGATCAATAGTTGATTCTAGAGTTAGCGTGATTCTCGTTAGATTGAAGTCAAACCTTTGAGTATACCACGTTTAGAACCAATAGCTTGTTGTATAGATGCTCGACTTGTAAATTCTATTTTGAAAGCGCTTAATATGCCGGACTTGAAAGTTACTCTTTGGTCCGATCCCACAACAGGACTTTGGTGGATTAAGGAATATGGAAATTAAAGAGCACTTAAAAATAGGGTAAAGGAAATTAGACAACTGACTCAAATTCAATCATGGAAGTTGTGACGGGCTCACGAGTCTTTTCTTTAACATAACCTCTGGGTTCTTTGAAGGCCAAGATTAATGGCAACTTTTTTCAAACCAAAACCCAAGAAGTGAAATGTGAAAAAGAAATGCAAATAAGATAGCTTTTAAATAACAGAAGTTTCAGTAAGTGGAATGGTATGTGTGAAAGAGACAAGTGTGAATCGACAGCCAATCGTGAAGTTACCTGGAAAACAAGGAGCATACCATTGCACGCGCGCCCAGACGTTTCCTCATAAGATTGAACCTAAATTTGGATTAAAGTAGGAATGAGTATTTGATATTAGGACTTGTAATATTATTAGAAGTGAGAGTAGGCAAATTAAATAATTATAGTGGTCTAAGCTACGCGATTCGGTTTAACTATTACTGTGTGTTTGTTCATTATAAATTCTCGCTTAACATTATCTAAATTGTTTGACATTTAAGTTCTATTCTTAATAAAGTCATATTAAGAATCAAAAATGTATTCCTTTTGCAAACCCTACACCTCTAGCTCACGCTGACAATCAAAGATACGGTCACCAAAGGGGGGCGGTATCACAAAGTATGTCCCCGGAAAGATGAATATCGCGGATTTACTATCTCGTGGTTGTTCTCCACGACAAATGCTTAATTCTAAATGATGGGAGGGGCTTTCCTGTTTGAAATAAAATTCGAAATATTGGCCAGAGTGAAATCAGTTGCGAGCCTCAGGAAGTTAACGTGGAAAGAAAGAAAACTAGAAATGCGAATGCAACCCTCCTGCTTATATGTAATGTGTTTGATTATGATAAAATGATTAGAGTATTTGCGTGGGTTTTAAGATTTGTAAATAATTGTCGCAATAACAAATGTAAGGAACATGAACTTTCTGCTGCTGAAATTGAAAATTCAGAGAAACAATTTATTCGTTTAACTCAGACATATTATTTACCAGATGTTGAATCTTTAAAATTTGTTACCTTTATTGATAATATTTTAAGAGTAAAATCTAAAATAACTGAACGAAATGATGAAAATTCTTTTTTGTATCCTATTATGCTACCTGATAAATGTGAATTTACAAAACTTTTGGTTAGATCTGTATACAAAAAGAATGCTGGAATTCAAATAATGCAATCATTAACTAGAGAAAAGTTCTGGATTATCAGAGCTAGAAAAACAATTAAAAGCATTTTAAATAAATGTGTTGTACGTGCTCTTTTTAAAGTGAAGCGGACGATCACTTGTGTACCACCAGACCGAGTGTTTGCTTGCGTGATATTTCAAGTTGTAGGAATTGACCTCTATTTTTAAAAACTGGCGAAAAGGAATGGATTACATTATTTACTTGCGCAGTCTCCTTGAGTTAGTAAACGCTCTGTCTTCTGATGCCTTTTTGCTAGCCCTTAGGCGTTTCATTGCCAGGCTAAAAATAATTTACTGTGGTAACAGAACCAATTTCCGGGGTGCTTTCAACGACCTTGCGAAATTGCATTGGCATAAAATATCGAGAGAAACATCAGCTCAAAAAATTGTTTGGAAATTTATACCACCCACACCGCCGCATGGTGGGGAGGCTGGTGTCGCAAGTTTAACAAATATTCACGAGATGTAATTTAAATGGGAACAGTGGAAAATAAATAAAAAGATTTAGAATACACACACACCGAGTTTTTTTTTTTTTTTTTGTGGTTATGCATTTTTTTAAACTAATCTGTTTTAATATAAATTGGACGAAATATTTTGGTAACCAAGTACATGGTACGGAAACAAGTTAGTCGTGGTTTTTAAAATTAATAATTAAACTTGACATCATGGCTATGGAAGATGTATTGAGAGTGCGAAAATCGGTTCGCGTTGTATTTACGAAGACTAAATAGCTTAATGGAGGAATTCGAAAAAGAAGCGCCAAATGGAGAAGTTGTAAAAACGAAATTTTTAACTTTAGATCGTATTTACAGTGAATTAAAAGACTGTCATGATATAATTTTGAAGAATATCGGAACAGATGAAGAATTTGAAAAGGAATATAATAAAATTGAAGAATATTAAGAGAAAATGGATTTAGTGAGAGTAAAAAATGAAAGCTTCTTAAATAAAATGTGTTTCGACAGAACAGCTGAATGGATAATTTCATCGTTAAATGAAAAAAGCAAAATGCGCCTACCAAAAATTGAATTGTTACATTTCGTTGGCGAATTGAAAGACTATTTAGGGTTTTTGAGTCAATTTCAAAGAATACATACTGATCAGGATTTGACGTCGGAGGATAAATTTCAATATTTATTACAGTGTATGGTGCAAGGAAGTAGAGCTCGCGAAGTTATTGAAAGTTTCCCTCCAACACATCTGAAAATTATGAAAAGGCAATTTAAGCTTTAAAGAACAGATTTGGAAGAGAAGAATTGTTGATAGAATTTTATGTTCGCGAGCTCTTGTTATGCAGAATGCAACAGAAAGAAGTCAAATATTTCTTATTTGTATGATAAATTAGAATCCCATTTGAGATCCTTAGAGTCGATAGGACTAACAAGTGAAAAATATGAAGCCAAGGCTTAAAAAGAATAGGCTGGGATGAACGACTACCCATGCATGCAGAGAAAAAAATGATATGCAGTGGTTAAAGGACTGGGCTTATCTAAATATCATAAAAATTCCGCGATGTGTAATCCCCATAGAATTCAGAGGATATTATAGCATGCATACCTTTTGTGACACCAGTTCATCAAGCTATGCATGTGTGGTTTATTTGAGAACAGAAGGTAAATATGGCGTGAACATCCAACTGCTGCAGGCTAAATCAAGAGTTGCTTTACGGAAAACAACGGTTCCTCGATTATAATTGCTGGCTTGCTGCATTGGTGCTCGTCTAGTTTATTCAATGAAGGAAGCAATGACGTTAGAAGATGTGTCAAGTTTCTTTTGGACGGACTCGACGACTGTTCTTTATTGGATCAAGAACAAATAAAAGTGGGGAGCATTTATCAATAATAGAGTAAAAGAGATAAATCAACTATATCTACAGCAGAAATATGAAGGCATGTTCCTGAGCAATGTTTTTCTCTGATCTTCCGTCAAGAGGTTGCACCTTGAAGATACTTTTGGATTCAAGATGGTGTGAGGGGCCACAGTGGCTTAGACTTCCTGCAAAAGACTGGCCAAAGTCCGAAATACAAATTAACAAATAAGAAGTCTCAAAAGAGAAAGGGAGTGACGTCAGTCAATATTTCCTCCAGTGAAACAGTTTGGTATTTGACTCGATTTTCAAAATATTCAAAAATACTAAGATTAGTAGCGTGGATTTTTCGATTTGGCTACAATAGTAGATATCACAACAGCAAACGAGGGGAGTTAACTGTGAATGAAATTCAAATTGCAGAGAAGAAACTATAAAAACTTGTGCAGCAGGAAAGTTTTGATGACACAGTTACACAAAATAAACTGAAAAGTCTCAACGTTTTTACTGACAATGAAGGTCTAATGAGATTGAAGAGAGAGACGAAAATAGTGAGAAGAAAGATGATGAAAACTTCATGTGTCCTATTGTTTTACCATCCAATCATCTGCTTGTGGAACGACTGATCTTCGAAAATCATACAAATTCCTGTCATAGTGGAACACAGGTTGTTCTATCAAATCTAATACAATAATTTTGGATTTTACGTGGCAGAAAAAGACTGTTCAAAGAGTCATAAACCAATGCATTCGCTGTAAGATATACACCTCGAAGGAAATAGAAACGGTACCGGCTCCACTACCTGAGGATAGAGTCAGAGATTCGTTGGTTTTTGAAGTGACTGGTGTGGATTTGGCAGGTCCACTTTATTTAAAGAATGGGAATAAAGCTGGATAGTACTATTTACATGTGCGGTTTACCGTGCTATACACTTAGAACTAATACAAAGTCTCTTGACTGATGGATTCTTGTTAGGGTTGAGAAGATTCATAGAAAGAAGAGGTTAGTCGAGGAAAATATATAGTGACAATGGGACTAATTTCATAGGATCTGATAATTTAATGGCTTCCTTTGACTGGAAAAAAATTTCTCAAGAGACCTCAATTTTGAGAATTCAGTGGAGTTTCAATCCTCCCACTGCTTCTTGGTGGGGAGGTTTTTGGGAACGCGTAGTCCAAATGGTGAAAAAAATCTTACGGAGAATTTTGGGAAGAGCGTCAATAAATTTCGAAGAATTAAATACCATTCTGTGTGATGCAGAAGCAGTTATTAATTCAAGACCACTCAACTATTTATCTGAGGATCCAGACGACTTAACACCTCTCAAACCCTCCATGTTCCTTCAAGATATTCAAACGGTAGGAGTACCAGATCTGGACAACACTGATAACATTAATCTCTCCAAGAGACTCAGGTATCAGCAAAGATTGAGAAACGATCTAAGGTACAGATTTAGAGATGAATACTTGAGTCTTCTCGTTCATCAAGAGAGCAACAAAGCTGGTTCGAAAGAAGTGAGAGTTGGAGATGTGGTGCTCATTGGTTGTGACAACAAAAAGAGACTAGATTGGCCTATGGGACTGGTAATGGAGGTGTTTCCAGGAAAGGACAATTCAGTTAGAGTTGTACGTCAAAACTCGTATGGGAGAATTAGTACGTCCAGTAAAACGATTGTATCCTCTAGAACAGTGATTCCCAAAGTGGTCTATATAGACCCCCAGGGGTCTATGACAACCTACAAGGGATCCACGCCAGTGAAAAAATAATTTGGGGGTCCATGAAGTGTAAATGGAGGTATATGATAGTGACTATCATTAAACCAGATTGGGACTTTAATCTTTAAAAAAAGTTTAGTCTTGTGGGAACCAGATTTTATCAATTTAACTGATTTATTTGCTAAATTTAATGAGATTAATTTGTGATTAAAGGGAACAACATAAATTTTACTAAGGAAAGGACCATTTCAGCATTTGTTTCCAGAATTAAGCTAAAGAAGTATAATATTGGACATCACGAATTTTTTCAATTTGTCACAGGCAATCTGTCAGGATATTTTAACCTACGTTCAGCATATAGGAACTGATCAGAATAGGCCCTAGCGAAGATTTTAAAATAAAGTTTAGAAACAGATATCAGCAATTTTGGCTTCAAAAAGACATACCTGTTATTTGTCACAAATTATGGAATATCATGACAAAGGTTTTAATTGCATTTCCTATTGAGGAAGAGTTTCAGTGAGTTTGCCAATCTCAAAAACAAAAAAAGAAAGGGAAAGAAAACTGGACACTTACTAACAAAGGAGATTTATGGTTAAACCTGACTAGATTGATATTAAATGTTGAAAATTTGTTATTGCATCAGATGCATCCCTCTTATTAAAATCATTTGTTTATTGTTCAGTTATTTTATGCATTAATTTAATTTTCATTTAATTCATTAACATGCGCTTGCTAAATTTTAAACGCTATACTTCACTACAGTTCGAAGTTTAATGAGGTTGATTCACGTGACGTCATAGTCACATGATAGCGAAATCCACGTGATTCTAGCCAATGAATTCAAAAACTCATGCGACGTCATAGTCACACGATAAAAACTGTCTTGTGTTTCCAACTAATCAGTTCACGCGTTCCGGTGTTTTCAAGTTTTGCTCTTTGCAGAAACTTTCTCTTAAAAAGTACGTCGTGTACAAAATTAATTTTATTTAAAAGTATAAACATAAAATATGATTTTTTTTTTAATTTAAAAAGATCTTTTTGAAGAATTTTTTTTCCCTAACATTTAAACATCTTTAACTAAATATGAAATTTGAAATTTTATCTGAGTTTTACACAAATAGAACAAGTACAATTAGTTTAATGTTTGTTTTGAATTCAATGGAAAACACGTGTTTGTTTTTATCATGTGACTTCATGAATCAAGCCCATTCTCTTAAAGTAAGTAGTACAGCTGTCAAAAAGACATTTCAGTTGATAAGTTTGCAAAAATTCAATATTAGGTAAGCAGGGGTCTACCTGAAACCGAAAACCATGGCAAGGGGTCTATGAAACAAACAAGTTGGGGAACCTATGCTCTAGAACTTAACAGTGATAATAAAATTTATAACAGTGAACTGTTTAAAAATGTAAAAGACAATCACTCAAAATTTAATAATTGTAATAAACAAAAGGAAAATGTAAATTTAGAAATCCAAACTAAATGTAGAAAAGTTGAAAAAGCCAAACGATATGATAAATAACGTTACACTTTTTATTGTTAACTTAAATTTATTAATGTGAAAAAAAAATGTTTTGATTTTGTTATATTTATGTAAAATCAAAAGGTGGGAATGTCGCGAGTTTAACAAATATTCACGAGATGTAACTTAAATGGCAACAGTGAAAAATAAATATAAAAAGATTTAGAATACACACATACACCACACACACATACCGAGTTTTTTTTGTGTGGTTATGCATTTTTTAAACTAATCTGTTTTAATATAAATTGGACGAAATAGCTGGTGCAGCGGCGTAGTATGGGGGGATTAGAGGGGGCCATGGCCCGGGCGAAGAGGGGCGGCAAGCAAACTCCAAATCGCGTCCACGCGACGAGATTCACCGAAATGAGTGAAAGCTTTAATACACGCTCAGATGCAGGAAGCTTATTAATCGCTATACAATAACATCCGTTTTTATGTTACTTAGGCTTCTGGCAACCGGTACTGTGTGAAGTCAATGATGCTCAAAATTATTTGCAAACAGACGGACTAAATATCCATTAATGGGCTAAGAAAACCCTGCTAGAATTAAACGGGGGAAATTCATGAATGATACTTTAATGTGTAGGTATAGATTCGAACCGGGCACCTTTCGATCCGAACGCCAGTACTTTATCGATCATCTTCACGTGATGTCTAAGTATACTGGTTTCATTTAGATACCACTACACTACTCTCCCACCAGTGAGATGGATAGGCGAACGATTTTTTTTTTCGTTCGTTTGTTTCGGAGAGAGCATGTTTATTTATATTTTATTCTTTCTCTCTCATTAATTTTTATTCTTCTTATTTATTTTTCTTGCTGAGATGAGAGAAAGGAAAACAATCTATCGTTTGTTTTCGGAGAGAGTATGTTTTTATTTATTTTTCTTTTCTTATTTATTTACTCTCTCTTCTTATTTATTATTTTTACTTTATTTTTATTTTTCTTGCGGTAGATGGCACCACGAGAGTTCAGAAAGTTGCGTTTTTCTTCAGTCCAGGGTCACCAATGTAGGTATAGATTCGAACCGGGCACCTTCCGATCCGAACGCCAGTACTTTATCGATCACGCCAAAACGATCGTCTTCGCGTGATGTCTAAGTACTGGTTTTATTTAGATACCGCTACAAATGTATGCTAAAAGTTTATGTGAAACACTTGAAATTTCTTTTAAAGCCCAAGACGAATGAGGAGGAAGCATATATTTGGCGACGAAAGTAAAGATGTTCAGTTATTGTACGAAGATGACTTGAGGCGAGCAATGTTTTCTTCAATAGACAGAGTAACTGCTGAAATTCGAGAAAGATTCCAACAGTTGCAAAATCTAGCGCAAAAATATGCTTTATTAAGGCCTGAAGTGATATTGAGCATGGACGAACTTAACTTAGATCAAGTTCTTCAAGACATTAATAAAGAAGAATTCCAACTTGAGCACGTACATCTACAAGTTTTCGTAGCTGCAACAGACCCAGGCTGTAAAAAAGAACTCATTAGGTTCGGCTCTCTCTGGGTTTATTAAAATATATTATTGAGTCCAAACTTGAAGATGGGTCACCAAACACTGTCATAATGTTGAGATTTTTTTTTTATATCTGCCATATATGCCAGTTGCGAGAGAAGCTATAATTAATTAAAAATTATCTCGGATCGACTATGTCCACGTCAAGGCTAACAAATTTAGCTATTCTGGCGATTGAACATGACATATATATTGATATTGACAATTGCATAAAAGTTTTTGCTATGAAAAAAAGCACGAAAAGTGCATTTTTAATCAATAAAAAAAAATGTAAAGCCGCTTTTTTTTTCTTTTTTTAACTTTTACTAATTTTCTTAACTAATAATTAAAATAGAGAGGCGACAAATTTCTGGTCCGGTCCAAACAGAACCCGTCCCTAAATTGGTGGAAAAGAGGACCTTTCTAACACTGCTAAGTTATTTTCTTTCAGCTTGTCAGAACATAATCATCAGAAAATGTAAATCATCAAAAATAAACGCAAGCTTGGAAGCTTGGAAAAGCATGAAAAAACTGTTTATTTCAAAGTCAAGAATCTAATGAAAATTGAGAAAATGTTTTTCACCGTTCATTTGGACACGCCCATTCTCTCCTCCCAGAAGATGAGGCTTTCATCGTTTTCGAATTCTGTAAATGGGAGCTTTAAGATATTGCTCATATGAAAAATTTGAATTGTTTGTTCAGAATTTTACGATTTTACTTTACAAAAAAATTATTGCTTGAGTTTAATTTGCGTTGACCACAAAAAACTGTGACCGTTATATTTTGGATGTACTTGTTTGTTTGGGAAGTCGTTAAATAAAGAGCACTTTTTTTAGATGAGGAGAGGGAAAGGAAACAGGGGGATGAGACATTCTGCAGGGTTACACAGAGCTTAGCAAATTTCTCGCCAATATCGGCGCTTGCTTTGAATACGATGCCAATCATTCATTTTCGCCGTAGACGTGCGGAACTGTTCGTACGGTTAAAGCTGGATTCTTATCGAAAGTATAAAAAAAATGTATATAACCATCTTTCGAAATAGCAAGTTTAAATACATGGAACAAATTTATTTGTTCATTATTTTTTGAATAAAAAGTTAAAATATGTAATTGCAGTGGTAAGTAATACGATTGCCAGCAGAAAGCGCTTACATTATTGTTTTTTGAAGCTCCGGGTTTTTAACTAAATAATACTGGATTAATTTAAATAATACGATTACTCATAACACGGAAATTCAAAAAAGAAGCAGCTCCTTTATTGTACATTTTATAGATGTTACGAATAAGTATTTTAAACATAACCAATAAGTGATTTAGTCGGATCTTTCAAAAATGTTATTACTGTAAATCGAAAGGGTAAGTTTTTTGATACAGAACAAAAAATATTTACTAAAGAGTGATTTGAAATGATTATTTTCGTATTTAGTTTCCTATTCTACAAAGTATAATGTTTATTTATTATTTTAGATATCTTGTGCACTGAATGTTCATTGATAAATTTTATTAAATCGGTTATTTATTTCGCTCATTCTGTGGGTCATCAAATTACATTTTAATCGTTATAAAATCATAAATACTTGTTTTATTAATAACAATTCAATATGTATATATATTCATAATGATACAAGTCGAATGATGGATTGACCGGAAGCTATGGTTTTCACTCTGACAATGAATCGAGTTTCTCTGATATTTTTGTTTAATATAAACGGAAAATTTTTAAAAGCTTAATATTTTATCACTTTATATCAATTTCTCTCTCTGTAAAAATAAAAGAGCAGACTTCCAAAATTAACTATATAGAAACAATTTTTTTTTTCTTATATTTGAATGCTAGATCAGATTATAAATTAAACTCATTTTCAAATGGAAATTAGTATATATCCTTCCATAGTATAATCCTATATCTACACATATAATGTATAAACTCGACTCAATTTGTTACTAAATTTATGCCAAATAAAATAATGAAAAAGTGGATTTCAATTACATGTTACTGCTAAATGTAATTATTCATATATAAATACATTTTTGTGGAAGCTGTTCTTTTTTTTTTTTTTTTTTT
>BMAV01015810.1:1264509-1303828 GCA_019973955.1 Trichonephila inaurata madagascariensis | reverse complement strand
CTCTTTTCCTTTGACCGTGCCGAAGAGGAATGCCCGAGGTGTGAGGAACTCAAAAAGTGCTCTTTATTTAACGTTATGCGTTTGTTTGTGTCCACTATGTCAACTAGCACATGATGACTTCTTAGCTTGATATTACTGAAGGTTCACTTTAAAATTTTTAGTATGGAAGACAACCAAATTATAGGCGATCAGGTTTTAGCTTCTAATCATGGAAATGAGGTGCTTCTTAAAGTTGGCAGGTCCGCGGATGAAAATGACAGCAGGAATATTTCTGCAGAACAAACACAAACAAGAAATGATTCTATAAGTTCTGAGCCTCTTCCAACGCATGATATGGTTGTTCGTTATTCATATGGCAATCGCAGAGCTTATATTGCTGTGATTATTCTATGTTTTATTAATTTAATTAATTACATGGATCGGTACACTCTTGCTGGTTTGTATATTTCATTTTGATGCTTTAAGTTTTATCAGAAATTTTTTTTAAATAAGTCAACCGTCGAAAATAAATATTTAATTTTTTTCTTTTTTCTTTCTTTCATTTGTGGCCGGTCTAACTTAATTTCAATTGTAGCCTAATTGTCCAGGATGTTGAAATCCCAGCTAGGATCCACCCGTTTTTTGTTCATTACTAAAACTTATCCTTTATGCTAGAATGACCAGTTGTGTCATATGGAGAGCATGGTATATGCATTTCAGTTTGTAGAGCTATGAAATAAGCATGTTTACCATAACATCTGGAAACTCCCAAAAAAGAATTTTCCATATTTCTTAAGAATATTTGATATGGATTTGTTTGCATTTATTTAGAAGAGTGTTTACCAACAACATCTATGTGGTTCCTCAAGGATCCATAGAAGCTTTGAAGGTAGGAAGGTCCATTAGAAGAAAAATTCGCTTTTAAAACTCCATAATATAATCTAAGGTACTCATTGTAAAACATTAACATAATAATATAATATATGGAAAAGTTCAACAAGATATTTATATTAACTGTCAAAGAAATGTGTTCATAGGGAAATTTAATCCATTTGAATCTTGAAGATATTCTAGAATGAATGTCATTTTTTTATTATCATGTCTTGAAAAATTGGATTTTAAGGTATTTATGTATTAGTCTCACCACAGCAAAATTGGTGTCACAGAAATTATATCTTGCTATCAAAATATCAAAAATTATAATGTGCTTTGTCTGAAAAAATGCCAATCAGTCTAATTTTGGTGGAAAATGGCACCAATTTAGTTGCAGTGATGCTATTTTGCAATTCTGATTTTAGTTGTGTAATAAATTTGTTAAAAAATATTATAATTGACTTGATTTGGCAGAAAAAAATGTTCATCTGACTCATGAAATTTAGTCCAGATATTAACTCTAATATCAAAATGTCAACAAAAGATTAGTAGGGTTTGTTTGAACACATATATTAACTCCATACCACTCATTTATCACCAAAGATTATCTGCATGCCTGAGATGCCAAGGAGTTTACAAGTTGTATTAATGTCCTTGCAAAACAAATATTTGTTGAAATTTGCCAAATGTCATCAATGGCATGAAATTAATATGAAAGTACACTTTTTTTTAATTGAGAACATTTATAAATCCCCGCGCACCACAAAGTATCACATGGGGGCTTACAGAAGTAAGCATGAAGCACACATTACAAAGGAAACAAGGAATTTAAAGTCATGAAAGATTACAATACAAACATCCATGTCTTCTCCAGGATTCGAACCCAGGCCCTACAGCATTGTAGTTAGCGTCACTAACCACTATACCATATGGACGTCAAAAGTACACTTAAAAAGCTGTTTAATAGCCTTAGAAATAAATTTGTTTTTGAAATTGCATGTTTTATTTTTTCAAATTTTTTCTGTATGTATGTAAAGTTTGTTTCATTAAAATCTTCAAAATTTTGATTATATATATTTTTTCTTATATTGTATTGCAATTGTCTCTTTTAATAGCCTACTAATATTATTTTCATATCATATAAGTTCGGCTGTCAAACTCAGATTTTTCCTGTCAAGTTTTTTTTTCTTTCATGGTAGCTCTATTGCATAGCATTTTCATTCTGGCAACTTTAGGCCCTGGTTCTAAATTGTTTTAATCTTGAAGAGAAATATTCATTTACTTTAATTAATTCTCATAAATTAAAATAATTTATATAATTAACATTTCATTGTTATAAATCGGTGATCTTCAAACTGTGTTTCATGGAACCCTGGGGTCACAATAAAAAAATCGAAAAGAAACTTATAAATGTTTATGCAAAATGGATTCGCGTTCTCTATGAAATTTGTATGCCCACAAGAATTTAAAGCTCATCCCTATCTTTAAAAAACTGAAAATTTTATTTATACATAACTTTATTTTGCAATATTTTTAAAACTTTATTATAATACAGTAAAAGAATATTAAAACGTTTTATCTTTATATATATTTTGCTTACTAGATTATGAATATTTTATTGTTAACTATCCCGGGTTCCACGCAATAATTTTATACTCGCACAACGCCTTGCAAAACTAAATATTTTTCCTTTTTGAATTTGTGGAAAAAACACCTACAGTAAAGGAGAGGGAACAACTTATCAACATATTCAATCTTAAAAATCTAAATTAAAGCAAGAACAGCTCCTAAATTTTATGTTGCAAATTCATGCAAAATGCACAGTATTTCTCAAACAGCTATAATGATTTTAATGTCATTCAGAACAATGTGTATAAGTGAAAAATATTTCTCAACTTGAGTGGCTACAAAAACAATATAGAAACAAATGAATCTCAGAATATGTAATGCAGTTGCAGTTAATCTAAACAGACCTAGACTTCAACAGTTTGTGTGAAAAAATACCAGCACATATCCCAGTTACTAAACATAATGCATGGGTAAGTGACACTTGGCACACAGAATAATGTTATTAATGATTCAATTAAAAGATTAGAGGAAATTTTTTTAAAAATTTTAAATGCAATACTTTTTTTAATTGCCTTTACATTGATCTATTGTTGATCTATTTTAAATATTTTTTTAAAGATATATTCTTCGAAGTGTGAATGTGGAATAGGATTCCACAAAAATGCTTTCTATTTCTAGGGGTTCCATGAAAATATTTTCTTGTTCTAGGGGTTCCGTGAGTTGAAAAAGTTTGAAGACCACTGTTATAAATACAGTGGGCCACAAAAGTGTTCCTACACTTGCAATTTCTTATAAAATTTAATGTTTTCGACTAATAAAAATTAATATATTGTAATTGTAATTTTTTTATATCTGCAACTTATTCTTAATGGAATGACAGAATTAATTTTTTAAAAATAGTATAACTATTTTTTTAAAAAATTAATTATCAAAAAGCTACTAAAAAATTATGCTACAAAAGTCTTCGTACACTTAACAAAAATCTCAACTTAGCTTTAAATATTGTATTTCTTAATTTAGTGCTTAGTAGAATATCTTTTAGTGTCCACAACTTTTAAGCGTCTTGGTATAGATTTAATCAGTTTTTTGTAATTTCTGCATCGATTTTCCACCATTCTTTTGTGATTATTGATTTTACTTCACATTATGTGTTTATTTGTCACGTTTTCTTTTTTTTTTTACATCAGAATCTCACCAAATATGTTCTACTGGGCTAAATAAAGTGATTGAGGAGGTGTTTTCATAATTTGGGGAGTGTTTTAGAGACACCAGTGGCGTACATTGAGAGCAGTGCGCTTGTCGTCATTACCCTGTTAAAAAATTAAGTAGCCTCCAATATTCAAATTTCGGGTGGATAATTTAAAATTTCTTTTTAAAATAATTAAATAGAGCTCATGTGTGATTCATAATACCATGAAAAAATACCAAATTACCTAATTCTGAGTCCAATTTACACCCCGACGCCAGAACACCTTCTCTTCCATGCTGAAGCATGGAAGTGAAGGAGTTCTTTTTCCACATAAATTCATGAGATTAAACTCCTTATTTTTTAATTTACAAGATACTATAGGCCCATCGGAGCCAAAAACGTTGAATTGTCTGCCATCCCAATCAATTTGCTGTCAATTCTGAATTTTCCGAAACTTAATTCCAAGAATCTAGTTGGATCAATCAAACATAGAGGTAGAAGTGTTCTTGTGTGGGGGTGTAAATCGGCCACAGAATTAGGTAATTTGGTAATTTTTGTTGATATTGTGAATCATGAGCTCTATATAAATATTTTAAAGATAAATTTTAAATTATCCGCCCAAAATTTGGATATTGGAAATGACTTTATTTTTTAACAGAGTAATGACGTCAAGCGCACTGCTCTCAATGTATGCCACTGGTGTCTAAAACTGTCCCCAAATTATGAAAACACCTCCTCAATCACTTTATTTAGTTCAATAGAACATATTTAGTGAGATTTTGATGTGAAAAAAAAACACGACAAATAAACACATAATGTGAAGTAAAAACAATAATCACAGAAGAATGGTGGAAAATCGATGCAGAAATTACAAAAAACTGATTAAATCTATACCAAGACGCTTAAAAGTTTTTGAGGACACTAAAAAATATCCTACTAAGTACTAAATTAAGAAAGAAATACAATATTTAAAGCTAAGTTGAGATTTTTGTTAAGTGTACGAAGACTTTTGTGGCGTAATTTTTTAGTAGCTTTTTGATTAATTTTTTAAAAAAATAGTTACACTATTTTTAAAAAATTAATTACGTTATTCCATTAAGAACAAGTTACAGATATCAAAAGAAAAATTGCAATTACAATATATTAATTTTTATTATTCGAAAACATCAAATTTTACAAGAAATTGCAAGTGTACGAACACTTTTGTGTGTGTGGCCCACTGTATATAATATTTCAAATTTAATACAATTTGATTATATATTTTATTTTTTACTTTGATTTTATACTTATAAAATTTATTCAATCTTTTGTTTTTTGCTTAATACATTTTTAATTATATTTACATTTGTGTATGTGGTAAAGAATTTATACTTATCATATTTGTTCATATTATTCATAAAAAAATTTACTTACAATTTTTTAAAAGTGTAAAAACTGATAATTTTGCATGCATTTTTCAATTTATCTTTTTTTTTGTTTTTGCAAAGAAGCCTTGGCATTTTTTTATTTTTGACATTCTCGGTGTTTTTTGTCTATTGTATTTTTAGATTATTCTAATTTGGTATTTATTAGGCTTAACATGGAATCTGTGGAAAAATGACTGGTATCCAAAAAAATAAAGCAACAATGGCTGGGATCTTGATATCTGTTCCAGAATATTATGTATGCATATTTATGGGGAGGGTCCATATGCTTGAAGTTAGGAATCCTTGATCTATAATTAAAGTATTTCACTAGAGTCAAAATATAGTGTCTATTTTTTTAAATTTTGTTTTTGTCTTAGTTCTGGTTTTCTTGGTTTTGATGTTTACTACTGTAAATGCACATATTAATCTGGGATTGCTTGCTAAAAAAAAAAACAAGCGAAATAGTCGCACGAAGTATCTCGTACCCAAGGTTGTTAACATTCTATTTTTATCATAAAATATATATAAATGTAAAAAAGGAATTACAATATGTTTATCATGTGTAAATTAAGTTTTTTTTTTGTAACAGCATTCAGTACATTTACCCATTCTTTTGTTGCAGGTGAGTGCAATGTTTCCATTGGATCCTAATTTTCCTTTTAAATTTTGTAGAAACATTGCTAGTTGGTTTCTACGTATTTTACATTCTTTTGTAAAATCCAAATACTTCAGAAATCAGCACCTTGTTCGATGTGTAGTAGGTGGTTTTTGAATACTTAATTAAATAATTTGTTCATTTATCACAGAAACAATGCAAAAAATATTGTCATAGGCAAACAATTACATTTTCTAGCCATTGAATGTGATGCTGCCATTTCATCAACAATGACAACTGCTCCCTTAGTTAAATTATAGAAAAATATTTTTGGTGTCAACCAAATCTAATGCAGATGGTACTGTAGATAAATCTATTACATCATCACAATTTGAAAGTAAGAAACAATTTCAACTTTTCTTCGATGTATATAAAGCAATTATTGTACCTTTTTAAAACCAAACAAAGAGGAGTAAATTTCCCTGTTTTTTGAACTCAGAAATTTTGGAATTTTTTTTTATTTTCTCTCATAATTGCAGCAATAGTTATTTTCTTTTTCAAAAGTTCTTTGAAAGTAGATGAGATGTATTCCAGCTGTCTTTATTAATTGTCTGTTTTTTATTTTCTCTCATGGTTGCAGCAATAGTTATTTTCTTTTTCAAAAGTTTTTTGAAAGTAGATGAGATGTATTCCAGTTGTCTACTTTCAAATTACGTACTTCCAAACTGTTTCTTTGTCTCGCTTAACAGTGTCTTTCTCTTTTAAATCTGAATCAATTTTAGTAGAGGAATTCTACCTTCTATGATATTCTTCATCATTTGATTCTTCCTCATCACCACAAAGAAACTTTATTCATCTGAAAATACTGTAGAACTATATCCCCATTAAGTACTGTATCTATTAAATTACTTAAATGCCATATTTCTTCAACATAACTACAATAATGCACCATTTGCAAGAAAGATTTTAAAGCATGTTCTTGTATTCAAAGCTGTAATAGCAATACACGTGCAGGGTATGACATACCCAAAGAGGCAGTATCCTAAGATCTGTATTTAGAACACACAAGAATATGAACCCTCTAAGAGTATGACCTGAAAGTCATCTACATGAGGAACAACTTATTTTTCAAAATAGGTTTGTAAACAGTGGCATAACAGAGAACATATGCAAACTCCCTGCAAAGTCAGGTTTTGGGTTTCCAAGTTAGATTCTACAAGGGGTAGGTACTTGGCAGCAGTCAGGCTTTGAGCCCCTAGAACCCTGCCTCCCCCATCCCGTGCGATGCAGGTGTGTACGTTACACCACTGTTTGTAAGGAGCATTGAAAAAAGTTAGATGGGGGTTATGACATACCCTGCACAAGCTGGGTTAAACATGAAGTTAAATAATTTTGATATTTATTTAATAATAAAGCATACACTCATTCCAATGATTACAAAAACCATTGTATGTTTTCTAATGGCTTATACTTTTAATTAGATTTTTATTTTAACAAACACAGCTGGTAATTTGTCTAGATTTTTGCTAAATGTTAAAATGTGTATGGCTTGTGTTCTTAATATTGTATAACTTCTGTCTTCTAGGAGTTTTGAAAGATGTTAAGGCTTATTATGGATTGGATGATAAAGATGCTGGTCTTCTTCAGACATCTTTCATTATTAGCTATTTGATTATGGCTCCAGTATTTGGTTATTTAGGAGATCGGTATGACCGACGTTATATTATGGCATTTGGCATTTTGTTTTGGAGTGCAACTACATTTTTAGGATCTTGTATACCTGCTCAAGTAAGTTATTAAATGCAACGTATACAAATGTTAGTATTATATGTGAAATATTTGTATTATAAACTGTGTTAAAAAGCTGATCTTTTATTCAAGAAACTTGTAGCTCTTAAAGTAAATTTTCATATAAGAAAAAGGTTCTTAAAAGATTTTTTTAAGAAGTTTTACATTAAGATGTTAAGTTAATTTTAATTAGTTTGTGGGTAAAACTGAAAGAGTTTGAATATTTTTATGAAAATTCATCTCGAGTTTTTTAAGAATTATTCAACTCATTTATGTATTTACTAATTGTAAATGCAGTTACAGATCATAATCAGAATCATAAATCAAATGAAGATGAAGGCAGAAAATGTAGTCAAATCTTATTTGGAAGATAGACATTGAAAATGAAAAGAGATAGAACAAATTTCCAGTTAGAAAGCTTTAGAGCATCAAATAATTAGTATTAACCAATATTTGGTTCTTGTGGGTAGGGTAAATTGTTGCCTGTATACCTAAAAATGTCCAAAATCAATGCACTCTGTTTTGTTTAAGCATTTGAAAGGAATAGCCATGGATATGATGAAACACTCACAATTTATTACATAAAATATGTACTTATGTCTATATTGTTTGACATGACACAAAACTTGTACGGACTATGCACCAGACACCAAGTTTGCTTTTCCATTAACATGCAGTGTGGTGTCTGGAAGGATTTTATTGGGACCTGTGTTTTATGAAAGTGCATTAAACAGGTAGAGGTGCTTCCAACTATTACAAGGTATCTTACCTGAATTTGTAGATGATATTCCCTTGACTGCATTATAGTCTTTTTGGTTTCAACATAATGGTACCTCTGCAGACCAGACATCTGGAGTGCAAAGTTTTTGAATAACAAATTATTGGGTATGGTGGTAGTGTTGACTGGTCGCCTCACCTCACTGTTGAATTTTTTCCAGGAGGGTTATATAAAAGATCAGGTGAATATAACTCCTCATATAAGTTGCCATGTTACAGATATTTGTGACACCCATGCAGAGAAATGTGCAAGTAAAATTACTTTCATGATACAAATGTGCATCGTGAGCAACGACAGACTGAATATACTCAAGATTAACTTATCACTATATGTCAGTTTGTGTTTTTCAGGTGTGTGTGTGATACCATCAAACTGTTTTGACTTCATTCCATATTTTCTGCAATAAATTCTGTTTCATCATATCTACTGCTATTCCTTTCAAACTCTTGTGTATTAATTTTGAACATTTTTGGCTGTACAAGACAATTTATCCTGTCCATGAGAACCAAATATCATTAATTGATGCTCAAAAAATTTCTCTCTAACAGGAAATTTTGTCAGTTTTTTTTCATTTTTGATTTGCAATGCCTATCCTCCAAATTCTGCTACTGGGTGTGCTGCTGTCATGTGCATTAGGTGGGGCATAGTTACTTTAATTTACCATGCCCTCATTTGCATAGCTGTTACTTTCTTCATCAGGAAGTATTTTTAAATTCCCTTTCCTATGCATCCTGTATTGTATTTTCTTGTAATTAACATAAAATTTATGAAGATAAGTTTCTATTGTATGTTTTTCACATGACTTTTATATTTTTGAATTTTGTATTCTCTTGCATGTTGAAATTTGAATGTGTATGTACTTGAAAAAATGGTAATTCTTTGATTTTTTTAAAAATAAATGCTTATAATTGCAAAATAAAATTCTATAGGGATAATATTCAGTATTTTTTATGAGGCAGTAATTTCCAATCTTAGTTTTTAACTCTGTAATGATCCACACATAACTATAAAACTTATTTAGATGGTTATTCATTTATCTCACCAATATGAGTATTGGTATCTAAAATGTTCTAATGTATTCAATAATTTTACTCCTCCGTTTCCAATTGCTTTCTACCTTTTTAATATTTTCCTTAGAAGCTCCTAATCAGATGAGACCTAATGAAATTTTTATCTAGTTAGATGTGAAATTTTCTGTCATAGGTTAAATCTTAATACTATCATTTTTTAATTTATTTAAACTCTTTAATCTGGCAACATTAAGCATAACTAACACTTCAAGAAGTATAATATATTTAGAAAAGTCATTTAGATGCCTGCTAGATATTTTAATAATTTTCTCGCTCTAATTATAAGTACTAGGTGTGCATAAATGACCACCCCAACTTTGAAAGACTGTCAAAAGAAAACTGAACAGTGTACAACCTTGTTCATTCAAAAAAAAAAAAAAAAAAAAACATTTGGAAGCCCTTCTAGAAACACAAGTGATATTGTGGCTATATACTTATCTCAAACTCTTTTCTGTATTTTTGGTGCAACACTTAAGATATACATATCTGCAGACTTATTTTCAGCAGCATTATTTGGTAATGATGGAACAAACACGGTTATTTGATGTATCCCTAGAAGGGGGAAAAATTGCATACTATTGATTTCAAGCTGTATGAAGATGTCTTGACAACTTGAACAAGATCCCAAGGTACTTGGCAATCAATCCACCAGTGATGTATAGTCATTCAAAAAAACAATGAACACCTGAGAGGCAATGGTTTAGTGTATCATCCTGCTGTGTTGTGGAGTACCCAGATTTTTCTGTGGCAACTGAATCAACATACGTAAAGAAATAATTCCATTAATAGTCTTCTCCTGAAAAGAATAGGGTGAAAAATTTCGACATGCATTACCTACGTAAACTTTTATTTTTTATTTCTAATGAATAATAAGCCCATTTTGTTTTCTTTTAATGGGCCCTGAGAAGTCAAGATATTCTTTTTTTTATACACCTGGTATTGCTATTAGATCAATTTTTGAGTTTCTGATTAATATATAAAGTCAATTTTCAATCTTCAAAGATTATAATTAGCATTTAAAAATTAACTCTGTAATTTATTTTGTAGTACTTTAGAGTCTTTATGTTTACACGAGCTTTGGTTGGCACCGGGGAAGCAAGCTACTCAACTATTGCTCCTACTGTCATAGCCGATTTGTTCACTGACTCATCTCGAACACGCATGCTGTCACTTTTTTATTTTGCCATTCCAGTTGGAAGGTAGGTATTCACATATGAAACTTTTCTGAAGCTGTAGAAAGTATTTTTGTGGCAAGTTTGTAATATACTAAACTAAACTAAACTCTGTGACGTAACAGCATTTAGAGGGCCCAGAAGGCCTATTGTGCCCATCATAGTTTTCATGACCTTGGGCACTGAGGTGAATAAGCAGATGTATTTGTCAGGTAGTCAGTCTGACATGAAACCCCCAGTGTTGGTAATGATTTCTCAACCCACTGAAGGGATTAAAGGCTGAGTCGTCCTTGCCCAGTTCGGGGTATGAACCCCGGACCTGTGGGGTGGAAGCTCGTTACGCTACCACTCAGCCACTGGGCTGAGTGGTAGCGTATTGTAATATATTAAGAATAATTTTTTTATAAGAATATAAAATATATTTAAACCAAACTGACGAGATCGACAAGATTTAAAAATCGCGTTTCTCCAAATTCGCATTATTCAAGGTATTACTGTAGTTTTTAAAAAGTGTCTAATTGACCTGAAAATTGTGCTGTGTATGGTCTGATTGTTTGCTTAATTTTGATCTAAGTATATGTATAGCAAACAATCTTTAGTTTCCTTCAATCTACTTTTGAATTTGAGTAAACTTAAAATAATTTTATTCACAACTAAGTTAATTTTCAACAGTTTTCTTTTTTAATAGTTTTCTTGGTATATTTTGCCTCTAGAATTCATAGGAAACTATTTGTGTAAATTAGTTTATACATTATTCACAATGCTAAGTTATCTTGGTTCCAGTTTTTGCATAACTTCTGCTAAATACAAACAGATTTTCTTGTATTATATATATATATATATATATATATATATATATATATAGAAATGTTAAATTTCATATATTTTTTTTATTGTGGTCAAAGCATTTCACTTCTAAATTTTGCTTATAAGTTGGAGTTTGATTTATATTATACAATACTTCATTAAGACTTTAAAATTATGCATATTAAGAACAAATTAATCAGAAAGAATTTTTTATAGCTTTCTGAAATTTCAATATGGATAGATATGTTTTTAGAGATGAGTATTTATAGCGATTGTGGGTAGCGCATATTTTCGAAATAAATACTATTAATACCTAATTTAGAGTTAGTATCTAGACTTTATGTAAATGAAGTTCATAATATTAAGTTTATATTCATTTTTAAGAATGCAATATGTGCTCATTTGTGTGTATGTTACTAAACAAGCTATAAAAATTATTTGATTCTAGTGGTTTGGGTTATATTGTGGGACCAGAAGTTGCTAACGTTATTGGACATTGGTATTGGGCTTTACGGGTAAGTTGGTTTACTTTGTGTATTCTATGTTGTTTTTTTTATGTATATGTCTTTTTTGCATAGTTTTAATCCTATAACTGATTTGGCCGCGATGGTCTAAGGGTCATGGTCACGGACTTTTGTCCAGTGGGTCCTGAATTCGAGCCCTAGTGCCACTAAAGATCTCCTGCGTAGACGGGCTAATTTTTTTTCCTTTGCAAATTTAAATACAAAACTTGTTAGCCTCTGTAATTGCATGATAATTAATTTTCTACTTTGTTTTTTAAGGAATAACAAATTGTTTTTGAAACTTTGAGCAAATTATTATGTATTTTTATTTTTGGCAAAATATCTATTAGTAAAGAGAATTCTTAAACTGCACATTACAGGATTAACTTATACTTATCCAGCATTCCTCTTAGATCTCTACTAAATCAATTTACAAATAAGTATCAAAATTGTATTTTTTTTTTTTAAATGAAGTTTCCCTTTATGTTATACAAAAAACTATTGTATGAATTACTTACCTAATTTAGCAAAAATAGCATGAAATCTGAATTTACTTACTATTGTCAATTTAAATATTCACAATTAAAATAACGTTGAGTTATCTTAAATATGTTGAACCTATTGTTTATATGAGAATATTTTTTAAGAACATATATTAAAGATGTGCATTTGTGACTTCATTACTGCAGGAGATGATGTACTTTACAAAATTTACTATACAATTTTAAAATCGATCAGAATATTTAAAGTACTGAATATTTCAGGCTGAATAATGCCTGTTTTCTTATCTTTTGCATCATGTTTTCATTTTTCATATATAATACACTCATTGTTTTTCATATATAAATGACTCATTGTCATTTATAATTGCAATAGGATTTTAGTAATAACTAGTATTGAGAAGTATTTCAAAATTTGTATTTTATTTTTCAATTTGCTTTGAAAAAGGTTACTCCAGGTTTGGGGCTATTGGCAGTTGCTTTGTGTTTAACTATTTTAATCGAACCTCCTCGTGGTGAAGCTGAAGGTGGAGTCGCCTTGAAGTCTACAAGTGTGATTCAAGACATAATTGAAGTATTTAAAATGTAATTTTAATATTGTAGATAAAGTACTTAGTATTTTTTAAGAGTTTCATACTCATAAAGTAAACTGTTATTGTGTGATTTTACTGTAAAAGAACTTTTGAATATAGCATCGATTTGAAGTCTTGGAAGAAGTTTGTGAAGGAGATCATTAAAAAAAATGGGACAGTATCAATTTTCCTCTTACTTTCATGTGTTAAATAGGAAACATTTTAAAAATGTTTAATGTAAACTTTAAATTGTTTCGTTGTTTCTGTAAATCTAGTGTTAAGAACTTAGTTTTTTTGTTGGTTTCTGTAATATTATACTAAAGAATGTTATTTTTATTGGAAACATTCAGAAGGCACATTAGGTGAAAAAAACATTTTAATGTCTGCTTGTACAAAATTTCTCTATGTGAAAATAACTATATGAAAGTTTATGAAACAATGATTTCTTATTGTAAATTAGAAAATTTGAAGCTGGAGTTAGATATACCAAGTTTTTTTTATCTGGCAAAGTTTATTAATGAAGTTAAGTGAAACAAATTTATCTTGAAATTGTGACAATTAACTTAATAAATCCAGCTTGAAGAGTACACAAAATATCATAAGTTATGAATATTTCTTTTTTCAAATATAAATTAATTTGTAAATATCTGAAGCTTGGGTATTCTTAATTCTTTAAATAATAATAATAATAATAAAAACATATTTAAGAAGATTCAACATTTTCTTGCTGTGATTTTAGCAGTTTATCTTTTAACACTAAAATTATCACGACAGGTCAAATGAATCTTGGAACTTTTTGTTAAAAGTTCATTGAAATAATTTCATTACTCTGCCATTTGAACTCACTACTTTTATTTAAAAATGTATCAAATGTGTTTTTCAGTATTTACCTCTCTTTTTACTTTTACTGACAAATAATTGGAAATTTTAAAAAGGTAGGTAATTTGCCTTGCCTTCCATAATAGGATATTTAACCCGTAGAAGTGTTTATAGGAAATGAATATTTCTTTTTTTAAATATAAATTAATTTGTAAATATCTCCAGCTTGGGTTTTCTTAATTCTTTAAATAATAATAATAATAAAAAAAAAAACATATTTAAGAAGATTGTGAATGATTGTGTGCCAAACCCATTAGATTACAATATTTTATTATTTTTTGTATGTTTAAAAAAAAATAATAAACTCCAAGAACCTATTTGTTTGCTGAATTAAAGTTTGCTATAATCCAGATTTGGCCTAACAGATATTTGTAAATAACTTGGATGAGATGTTATAAATGTTTCAAATAGTACTAATGGGGTAAAGCAGATTGGTTGCAGCTAAGAAATGAAGTTGTTGTAATAGGAAAATTAACTGTATCACTGGTTCAAGTTGGCTACAACCAAGAATTTACAATATTCAGGGTTTGTTGCATTAGATTGCACACTATTTGAATAGTATAAATTATAGTATAGAACATACTGGCGTATTGAGAAACATCTGCTGCAATTTCTACATCCTGCCAGTCTGTTTTTAGGTGTTTTAAAAAACTGGTAGATAAGGTATTACAAAGAAAAAAACTATAAACATTTGTTTTAAGTGTTAAACCTATGTATGTGTATTATAAAAAAATTAATAAGCTTTATTAAAGTAAAAAGAAACACACAAATCTTAAATTTGGAAATATATAAAGATGGAAATTGTTATTTAGAAAAATGTTTTAGCTTAATTCAGTTGCATGAATAAAAGATAAGTTTTTAAGTATATAACATTTAAATTCTGGTCACATTTGACCTCTTGTGGTTGAAATGTTGGTAAGTTTAGTGTTAACCTCCAAATTTCCTGTCTTTAGTTATTGGAAATTTTCTTTTTCAGTCCTTCCTTCTTGTGGGTTAGTTTGGGCTTCACTTGTGTTACCTTTTCTATAGGGGGTTTAGCTTGGTGGGTACCTGATTTTATGACAGATGCTCTTGAAGTACATGGTGAAACACCTGATCCAGTATAGTAAGTAGTTTACCATCTTAACACTTTTTAACAATAATTTAGTTGAAAATGTATGAATTGTACATAAAAAAAATGCAGTGTAATAAATTGTTTTACTTTCCTTTTTTAGTGTTACTATAGTGTTTGGTGCTATCACTTGTCTTGCTGGAATAGCTGGAGTAGTATTAGGATCACTGTTATCACAATATTTCAGGAAATTTAATCAAAGGGCAGATCCATTAATTTGTGCATATAGTATGATATTTGCTGTGCCTTTTGTTTTTGCAGCCTGCATTATTGCTGCTTCCAATATTTCTCTATCATATGTAAGTATGGATAGAAATTTTTTGTTTATAAATGTGTTCCTTGTAACTAGATTGCTATATTATGTTAAAAGATGGTGCCTAGCAGTTAAGTTCAAAAGGCATTGTTTAATATATATATAAATTGAATACTGTATTGCACTTAAAATGTTACAGTTTGTTGTAAAATTTATTCATGAGAAGTAATGGAATAAAACTATTTTTAATGTTCTTTAAATTTAATTCCTTCTGATAAATTTTTTTGTTTTAACCTTCTGAGGCATGGAATATTAGAAAATTAAAACAGATGTTGCATTGAAATTTTATTTCTTTTTAAATTGCACTAAGTTGAACCCATGCTGATGCATCGAAACTTGCTAACACTAGCAAATACATTTATAACATTTATTGATAGTATGGATTGTGATATTAAAAATTGATCTGTGTGTGCTTAGCTATTACAATATGTTGAGGTAGTTCAAAGAATATCCCATGTATATTTTTGCATGAAAATTTGAGACATTTTAATGCTACTATGCCTCTAAGACAGGGGTGTCAAACTCACCGTGTGAGGGCTGCATGCGGCCCTGCAAATGAGTACATTTATTTTCAATACATCACAACTGGGTGATTATGATACCTTCATTTCTATGACTATCGATTCTTTTTTTGTGTTAAGTTAAACTTTGTTTACTTGGCCCAAGTTAGCCTTTGAGTTTGATACCCTTGCTCTTTGCATTGCATCTTTAGTGTTGGACTATTAAATTGTTTGTGTATTTTCATTTTTAAATGACTTATGCAAATATAAATTAGTTAGTTGCTTACCATTTTTAATATGAAGTTTTTTTTCACTTTGGTGATATTGCTTCTAATAGAGTATTTTTAATTTCTGTGAAATATTTCACGTCGTGCTTAATTTAGTTTAAATTTGATTGAAAGTATGTGTTTGTTAATTTTTCAAAGCAATACAAATCTTTCCTACTTTCTAATTTTGTCTTCAATGTTTTTTAAAATGATTCTGTGAATCAAAAATAAGTATTTGCTGGATTATTTAAGGAAAATGTTATTCATGAAATGAACTAAAAGCCTGACCTATTAAGAAATCTGAAGTTTTTGTAATCTTGTTCTTCAGATGCTTAACATTTTTTGCATCTATTTAGATACTGGGTTAATGAAGCTTTTGTTATCGTTTTTGTGATGGATCTATTCATGTACCTTTCTCTAATCCTCTTGGGAAATCTTCGGGCTATCAATTTGCGTATATTCACAACCAACCCTTTTGAAGAAGAAACCATGATATTTAAATTAAGTCTACTATATATAGTCAAGGTTTTCTAGCTAGCTATGAGAAGGAGAGAGAACATGATAAGATAGAACTCATTGCTACTGATCAGGTATTATAACTTTCAATAGAGTATATATTTCAAATATTTAATAGAGGAAAGATTTAAAGTGACAATTCATCACTACAGTTGAATTAGTATTAGATTAAGTGGGATGAAAAATTTGATCCTATAAAGAGAGGACCAATATTGATAGTCTCCTAATAATTCACGCATCTTTCTATTTATCCAAATTTTGTTCTTAATGAGAATATTTCTTCAAGTTGAAAATTATTGAGTCAGAGTTGTTATTTTTGTGAGGTCAATAAATAGATTGTTGTTGATTATGGCTAGTGTTTCTTCCCTTCCTCTCTCATATCTAGGCAGGCAAGAGAGAGGGACAAATCCCTCACATTTATACTAATGGAAGCTGAAATAATAGTAGAGACAATTATTGTGGCCAATGTAGTAGTTTTCTGTGATTAATGAAAAGGAGTAAATTATGTAACTCATTGCCTACTTTGAGTTTTTATTGCCATTTATATTAAGGTAGTTTCTGTACCATAAATGTCCAATTTTTTATAATAGTTAAAAGAAAATTTTGCTATTTGAATTCTTTTTTTTAATGTGTATTGTTGTTAGTGTGTGTTATATATGTTTAACATTTAATAATGATGCTAAATATTTTTCATAGAGTACATTTTTGTTAATGAAATGAATTATTATTTTAGTTATTTTTAGTTTTCAAAATTAAAGTAATAAAGATTCTGATTTGTGATTTACTGCTGTTTCAATAACATTTAATATTTGTAATGTCTTGTACAATATTCATTGTACAGTAAAAAAAGATGAATAAGTTATTTTTTTATATTTATATTATTTGTCCAGTTGCCTTATTTTAAGATGTCTTTTGAACTTTAGATGCATAAGGCATCCAACTAGGTTGGAAGACTAATTTTTCAAAAGTTGATTTTCAGAAGAAATTTATTGTTTTAAAAAACATAAATAGGCTTAAAAAAGTCATAATTATTAAATAAATAACATATATCGCGCCCTTTGGTTTTGAAAAAAAAAACATTTTTTATGAAAATTTAGCAAAATTTTCAAAGTTAAGAAAAATGTGATAAATAAAAATGCATTCAACATAATACAATTTTAATTTCATTGATCCATCTGAAGCATCAGAAACAGCAGGGTAAAAAAAAATATTTTATAAGCATTTAAATTTTGATTTTGATGATTTTTTGTCAAAATTACTGTATGTTCTAAGCTAAAAACAGCTGTAAAATGTGTTTAAATGTAATTATCTTAAAATTTCCAGTTTGTTACACTTTAAAGGACTCAAAACATATATGTTATAAATTTCATTGAATTTGATTGAGTTGTTTTGGAGATATCCCGTTTTTCTTGCACAAATTATTGTGAAAATTTCATTCTTCAAAAAACACAAAAAAATATTCTTATAAGTTAGATAAAGGAAATGCTATAAAAACAACTTTAAAAACTCTCCAGTTTTAAATATTATTCCATCTTCCTCTCAATTTCATTTCCTTTTTATTATTAATTTTTATTTCCTTTTTTTCTAATGGCCTTGACATCAAATACCTAAAAATCATTGTTTAACCCAGTCGGATACCTTAAATATTTGAATTATTTTTGCTTATCCTATTTTATTGATAGTCCTATCTTCCGTTTTTTTTTATTTTTATTGTGAATTCTGTGTTCATGGGTTGGGTTGATATGTGAAATTTCTATCTAATAGTGTAACCTAATTTTAGTAAAATCGGCTGATGTTTTGTAATTTGATAAACTTGAATGACTTAGATTACAATTTATGAAAATGTGATTGCAATATTTATTAGAATGCATATTTAGTTTGGGATTTTTTTACTTCTTTTTAGGCATTAATTTTTTTTGGAGTCACATTATTATGCATTAATTGGGTATTGGTTGCTGATATTGTATTGGTATGTATATAATTTATTTTTTGTAACTACTTGTAATCATGTATACTCAAGATTTTATTTTCTGAGTATGAAATTTTTGATGTTTTATTAAAATATGTGCATGTGCTTTTTGAGAAATTAAAATATGTGTTCATAGCAATTACCTTTTAATTTATCTGAATTGCTGTTAAGGAGACAAAATTGGTGCTTTGTTTTTCAAGACAAAGTATTCAATTTAATACTTTTATCTCCAGCCTCTATTTCTAAATTCATTGTTATTCACTTATATTTCCTGCTATTGTTACTAAGAATTGAGGTACTTTTTCTTTTCAAAACTTGATCATCTTCAGCAAAGCCAAAGTATTTTGTTTTTGAATACTGTTCTTGTATGTTATTGAAATCAAATTGTTAAAGTTTGTCAAGAGGTTTTTTCAAAGAATAAATAAAATAATGATGATGAATGAAGATGTAATAAAATAATGCCAAAGTATGCATGTGCTATTCATGCATGTTTATGCAACTAAATGCAGGCATCCCTCATACAACACAGTACTTGTAAAACACTCTTTTGATATTATATAGTACAGAATTTGCAATTATTATAACACGAATTCCATATTACATGGCACAAAACTTGAATTAATTTTTATTCAAGTTAATTTTTTTGCAAGAAAAGATCCTTCAATAGGATTTAGCATAAAATTTAAAAGCTTATTGCAAAGTTCTTTTCTAAAGAAATTCTGTAAGAATTGCAATATCGAAGCAATTGATTAACTGCAATGTCAGATAATTTTTGTAATGATGGAGAAATAATAAGGAACAGTTTCAACCAACTTTGTGGAAAAAAAATTGTTTAATTATAAGGTTCTCCAATAGTTGTACGGTGCTTCTAAAAGAGGGTTAGTAAAAAATTTAATACAGATATATGCCTTGTTTCTATTCTCAGATTTTTAGCAAAACTTGTGAATCCATAACACTAAGTTTGACTCATTTTCATTATTGTAGTATTACGCTGAAAATGGGCATACTGTGTTTATTACTGAAAAACATTTTGCTTAGGTGCATGCTGTTGATCACACATACTATTTACTATAACTTGGTTTTAGTTTTATCATTCTAAAATAGTTCTGGCTAATTTTTGAGCCTGGAGTCAGTTTGCAAACTACTTATTGAACTAAAGATTGACATGAGGCTTAAAATTAGATTGCTTGATTAGAGCCATATGATCAGAAATTTCAGAATTGGAGCCAATTAAGGTAACAGTACTTGCACAATGTATAATTATGATCATTGGCAATTTGTTAATCTGCTGCAATATTAATTTTCTGCAAAAATCTTCTTGCATTATAATGCTTTGTTAAATGTTATCTCGAATAGATGTTTATTGATATGTTGGTCCTGCAAAAAGTATTCACTAATATAATTTATACTGAGAGCAACAGAAGTATATAAAATTGATATCAAAGAACAAAGGATGCAAGATTAACTTGAAATATTTCAATTCAAATAATGTTGATTATAAATTGAACTAATTCTAATATTTAATCAAGCATTGCTATTGTAATTTCAATTTTTTTTTAATTTTAAAAATCATGGCTTGTTTAAAGTTTTAAATTTGTTCTTTCCCATGCTTGAGATATGAATGTGTCGTAAAATGAGTATAGAAAAAAATTAAGTATATATTCAATGCATCTTGGTTCTCAGTAACAAATGTTTATTGAAAATTCTTGTAATGCTATTCAAAGGCATGTAGAATATAATTTATGGTTTTGCAGATTGTAGGAACTTCTTATTTCATGATTTAATGTGTGTTTTTTACCAAATAGATACCGTATTTTTTTTACTAAAAAGACTTTACTTTAATTCTAAAAATAAGACATTGTTAGGAATTTAAGTGCTATTATTCTCTATCTCTAGTATGTTGTTGTGCCAAGGAGAAGATCTATGGCAGAAGCTATTCAAATAACTCTTTCTCATGCTTTGGGAGATGCCTGTAGTCCTTATATTGTAGGCTGTGTAAGTACCTTTTATTTTAAATATTTTTTAACGTTTTCCAATTGTTTTTATATTAACTTGTTTATATATATATAGCTGTCTGATGCATTATCGAATGGTGACAATAGTCCAGTTGTTAGATTTACAAGTAAACAGTATGCTCTGTTTCTCCCTGTATTCATTTTGGTTGTTGGAGCAGCATGTTTTTTTATCAATTCGTTCTATGTTGTTGAAGATAAGGAAAGATGTACAAAGCAAATACAAGGTAATGTATTAAATTATCTTATCCTTTATATGTTAATGACTTGAAGTTTTTCTTTTAAAATATTGGTATATGCTTGGTAATATAGGTATTAATTGATCAGCATATTCAATTTGTTAGGTGTGATGAAAGTTTTGGATTACAGAAGAATGCAAAATGGACTATGTTACAAATAAAATTCATAAATCAGAATTCCGCCTCTTCCCCCTCCTTAAAAATTGCTTATATATTTTTTTAATTGAATTGCTAACTTTTTTGAGAAAACTTATTTTAATTTCAGTATAAAATGCATAGTAACCACTTTTATAAGAACTATTAAAAAACAAATTAAAACTAGAGATTTATGTTAGAATTATTGTACATATATATGCAAGATCCTGAATTTTAATTTTTATAAAATAAACAAAAATAATTGGATTAGTTAATCAATCTAATCCTGAGAGTAGTAACAATTAAACAGATCAATATCTTTATATTGATTTTTAAAGCTCTGGATATCTGTTTAAGGTCATTTGACCCAAAATAAGAAATGGTACAAAAAAGTTTTAAATAAACTATTTTAATATAAATACTATATGTAGCTGATAGGGAGTTTGTATAATACTAGTCAAGTAAAATTTTTGCAGAAAGGCCTTTTTTTTTTATTATTAATGCTTTTTTCACAATTTTACTTAAACGGACTTTATGAAACAGTTATAAAAGCTTATATTTATGCTTAATAAAATTTATTAATGAAAAAAGGGAGGGGATTAATAAATTTTAGAATTCTTCCATTTACATTGTATTCAATTTCCATGTACAGTAATGCCTCGGCTTCTTCTACTCCGACTACGTGAACCTTGGAGTTATGCAATTTTCAAATCTTGTGGATTTATCTTTTGTTTGAGAAAAAAAAATTGGTGAAATTGGTAATATGATTAAAGAAGTTGTCAATTTTGCCAGGAAAATAAATTTAGAAGTGGATAGCGATAATGTTCAAAAACTGCTGGATTCCCATTGTCAGGAGCTGACAATTGATGAGCTCATGGCAAGAGCAAGACATTCAAGAACTTGAATCTTTAGACCCAGTTTAATCAGAAAATCGAATGATTGTTGGGAATTCGATTAACTGAAAACGGGTGACATATTTTGGAAAATATAGACTCTGCCAGCATTTATATTTTCGTATAATTGTATTTTTTCTACAAAACTATGAATAAAAAAAATATACAGTTAAACCTCCTTATTATGAACCTCTTTATTGCGAATTTTTCTATATAGTGAACTTCTTCCTGGAACCAAGAACATTTCACGATTTTCTTCATAAAATAACCTCTCAATAGCGAAGTACATTTTCTATATAACAAATTTTTTTCTTGTGATTCAATTTTTTTCTCCCTATGTTTAAAGTATTTCTGGACATTTCAATTTTTTTTCTCTTTTAACATATTTTATGGTTTTTATAATTCCTGAAATGGTTTTATTGGGTGCTTAATTGGCCAAGAGCAATAGAATTTCTGGGCATTTCATCCAAGAAGTGCAACCTTTAACCCCCCTTGTCGAGTTCACTAGAAACATCTTGATATCCCCTTTCACCCTCAGTGGAGTTGTCTAGTGTCCTTGAATTAGTCTTCGTTCCTTTGTAGTATTGATCAGTCATACTGGTAACATCATTTCTTGTAGCTCGAAAATGTCAAAATGCAAGTACTTCAGCATCAAACAAAAAAATTTAATTTTTCAGGAAGTGGATTAAGGCATCAAGAAAAAAAAAATTTGGTATTCCTTCAAACAGCTTATCAACTATTACAAAAAATAGAGATAAGTTACAAAATTATGATTCCTCGAATTCTTATTCAAAACGTTTACAAACATGTGTCTATGAAGATGTGGACGAGGCAGTTTTGAAGTGGATACACACAATGCAAGGTAAAAATGTTCCGATCTCTAGACCTTTCGTAATAGAGAAAATTCTTCAATTGGCATAGGCCTTGGAGTACAACTAATTTCTAGGTAGCAATGAATAGCTAGAAAAATTTAAGAAGAGACACAGAAAAATACGCCTGAAGAGATTTCTGGTGCATTGCAAAAAGATGTAAGGCGTATTATGAAACAAAGCATTTTTTTTCAAACAAAAAAAAACTCAAACAAAATTAACAGATTTTATGAGTAATAAAATTTAAGGACAGATGTGGTAATGTGTGCTTAGAATTTCTAGTTATAAAATAATGTATGTTTAAAATTACTTGTATGCTTTAAATTAGAAAATGTCCTTAAAATTCATTAATTTTAACTTAAAATTATTTTATAAATGTTGAAATTACAGTATATTCCTTGACATTCTTTTTTCTTGTTTTCCTTGCAGTTTTATTGGTAAGATATATAAAATAACTAGATATTATTTTACAAAAAGGTGTGAATAATTACTTTTTTTATATAGATTGTTTCTGACAGCCTTTCATCCCTTCAGTGGGTTAATAAATGAGTACCAAGCATGCTTGGTAACTTAACTCTGGGGTTTTGCGTCAGACTGACCACCTAACCAGAAAATCTGCTCATGCACTTCAGGGCCCAAGGTCATGTATACTGAGTTGGGTACAGTTGACCTTGGCTCTCATGGGCTGTCGTGCCACTGAGTTAAGTGTTTCTGAATTTAAAATTTGTTTTATGTGGTTTATAAAGTATATTGAAAGATGATCCTCTATACAACTATACAACGAACTCTTTTTTGGGATTTAGCGACTTTGTTATATAGAAGTCCAACTGTATTTGCAAGCTACGAGGAAATTTTGTGGGAGGAAAAATCTTTGAGCTGGTTGACTACTTTGTTAGACTTTTTTAAACCATTTACACTAAAATAACTTCAGTTTTCAATTTTGTATTTGTGTTACCTAAGATTTTTCTAAACATTTTTTTCCCCTGTGTTATTATTTTCTTTTGTCTCTGGTCCCAACTAAAAATAATTTATATGTATACATATGCAAAATGATACCCCAACTTACACGGTTATCATTCATTCCCACCTATCACATAAGTTCAAGGTATTGAAGTTAAGTTTTTTTCTCTCTTTAGGAGATATGACTACTGCTCTTTTAACAAGTATCCCTGAAGGAGGTGGCTCAGACAGATTTTCTGAAAGGACTAATATGAGTAGCCCCATTTTAGATTGAGGCTTGATCAGTGTTTTGCACAAGAAACTTCCAATGTAGAATATTTTTCAAAGATGTTGAGGCTTTGTAATTTATTCCAATGGTGTATCAGTTCAGTGAAAGATCTTGAAACTTGTTGATGTATATATGGTAAAATATTTATTCACTTTGTAAAAAAATTAATTTATTATTCTATTAATTTTTTTAACTAGTGGTTGTAGTTATCTGGGTTTTTTTTAAAGCAAGACATCTTTGCAAACACACATTTTGAATTATACTGAATGCTTAATGAGAATGTTTAGCATGAACATTAGATGTATAATCATAATGTAGTGTTTGAGACAAAAAATTATAGAGTATCAAATTATAATTTTCTATTTGTTTAAACTGTACTTTTAAATTTCTCTTTGCTTAAACTTTATTTAAAATTTCTGGTAATTTTTAAAAAACTAGACCTTTGGATTTTATATGGTTAAACTGTTAATTTATTCATTATTTGCTGATTTATAATTAATGTATTAGGACATAATTTTGACAAACTGCCATTATCATTTATTGTGAAATGAAATATTTTTGTAAATATTTGTTTGTATAACTTATTATACTAGTGTACATTTGTTCAATTGAAAGAATTTATTAACTTTTAAAAATATTCAGTGTTATATATATGTATATATAAGACAAGTTTCTATTTAAATGAAATATAATGTTGGTACTATAAAAACTTCCTTTGTGCAAATTTATACTATATTGAAAAACTCAGTAAAGGAAACATTTTATGTTGTAATAAACTGATTTATTGTTTAAAATACATGCATATTCTTTGAAAAAACCTTGTCAAAAGATTTTTGACTGTTAACTTATTTTATAATCTATTTCAAAAATTGATTAATATAATAATTGAATGAAATGAAATTAATTAATGAATGAATATAAAATTAATAAATTTGCTTGTTTAAAATCTACTTCATTTTAATATCAAATAACTGTTTTAATACATTTTTAATGTTTTTAATATTAAAGTCTAAAGGATGAAATCTAACATTTTCCCATTTTAAGTTTTTAAAACTGAAGACTTCTGGTTTGTACTACCAGTTTTTGTAACAGCACTAATAAACGTTTTTGAGTATCTTCTTTTTTCCCGTTATTTAGAAAATAACATTCACTAAAACACTTTCATAAAGTTAAAAAAAAAAAAGAAATTAACCATTTCTTGAAAGAAAATTGATTACACACACATTTCATACAGGATTTTAATCTCTTTGGTTATATCCCGGGCGGATTATACCGGTGGTTAAATGCAGTTTGCCAGATTCTTGAGGCTTCTGATAAAAAAGTCCACTTTTTTTGTATTAATGTGGAAATTGGGTCTTTCCAATTTGTTGGAGAGGGAAATAGGTGAAACAAGCATGTAGAGGATTTTAAGCTACCTTGTAAAAGATGAGTAATTGATAGAGAATTTGTTTTTCTTTAGTGTATGTATTAAAGTGTTAACTATGTATGAAAGTTTTTGTACTGTATAAATGTATTGCCATGTTAAAGAGATCTTTTAAAGATAAAAAAAATTACAAATGGGGTTTTGAAAGTAAAGTTAAAATTTATACATATGTGAATATCCTATCTATAATAAAATAATTAACCTTTGTAGATAAAACAAAGGACCTGCATAAGAATATGCTTTCCATGAATGGAACCTTAACAGTTTGGAAATTGCCATTGATCGTAATATGCTTCAATGATGTTCAATCGTATATCCTTATCTGGTTTAGCTAGGAAGATAGGCCTTAAAAGAACTGATCACTTCATAAATTTCTTGAATAATAATGCTTGGGGTGGAACGATCCATTTTGAATAAATGGCAAACTTGCTATTAAATCTTGAGTTGCTAATTACCTAAAATATACAATCAGAATGGCTATGATAAATGTGTATAGCATCACTGCAGCTAAATTTGCTCTACGTGAATTGGGCCTTTTAATCAGAACAATAACATATCTTATTTGAAGAAAAACTATTTTCGGGATACAACTTTGGCTGTGATGATGCTAATACATAAATACCAATAAATATTTATCAACAGAATTGAGTATAGATCAATAATTCAATTAATTGGTTTGACTAGCTAACTCAATGAAGGTAAGTGTTAAATAAAGGATTGCACATACACAAATGAAGAAAATAACTTATTTCATAAAAAATATCATTCAAGTCTGGTTTATATACTATTCTAAAGAAAACACTATTTTTGGATACAATAAAGTTATAACTTAAAGGGTAACATTTAAAATTTTAAAAAGGACAGAAGTTAACATTATTTTGTGAGTATAGACCTGACATTTATTTTTCGATAAGTTTTTTATTCTTGGTAAAAATAAAATTAAGTTTTCAAAGTATGTACCATATTAAAAAGAGCCATTCCATCTGAAATTTAGAGCTCATAACTAATCAGTACATATGTATTATCGCAACAATCGCCAACTCTATTAATAACTCACCAAGTTGGCAACCCTGTTTTCCTATTTGTCGTATGTGCGGAATTGCCATAAATGTAAGTTTCATAAAATGTCCCCAATAGGTTGTAATAATATGCAAGTATCCTAATTTCAAATATCCATAATTTTCGGCAAATTAGTTTTTTTTTAATATTTCCCTAATTTCAATCAATTACAAAAACAAGTCATTTCGACTGTGCAAAACTGAGTAAAAAATAATCTTCACATGTAATGAATCTGAAAAAGTAAAATTATCTTGTTTAGTGTTTTTAATTTGATTGTTTTCACAAAGTAATGAATGTCCTTTTCTTTTTTTTTTGAATCTGTGTTACATGACAAAAACCCAATATTTCCACCAATACAACAAATAAGTTGCTTACAACAAGTATAAAACATTCTTATTTAAATATTACAAATAAACATTTATAAGTATCTTCTCAGTTTGAAGTTGATTTGACAAATAAGCATCAAAGATTAAGTAACATTTGAAAAAATTTATGTGTACCTCAGCCAAACTATCCACTGGTTGAATACTGTCTCTTTAATTATTCCTTTTAACCCCCTAGCTGCGTAGTTATTTTATCAAAGTAAGTTCAAACATTGCGTATGGTTTTATTTCGTATTTCAAATCTACATTTTAGAATTAAAATATACATAAAAAGAATTGTAGGAGAGTTTATTTTAAAATATAGAATTAGAGATCATAAAAATATGAGCAGCATGGGTTGCACAGCTAAATAGTCAGAAAAAATGCATACTTGCCTAAATCGTGGGTTGCGCAAATTTTGCTACAGCTACGTTGCCCGTGGAAATCGCAGGATGCTCAGCGAGAGGGTTAAAATAATCGGCCCAACTATTGACAGTAAATTATCGAAACTTAATGGACTAAATTCATGATGGTCACATGATAACGGCAATCACGTGTTTCCCATTGATTAAATATTGGCATACTAGTTGTTCAACTTGTAAAGTTTAGATAACATTTAAAATTTGATGATTGGCTAAAGAGTTCACGCGCGTGTTAAAATTCTTCAAACAGTTTTCAAAATTAAAAAAAATACTTACATTATACGAATACTTTTAAATTAAATACATTTTGTTTAACTATATGCGTTATTTTATCGTTTACAAATATGTACTTTCTAAAAGAAAGTTCTTGCAAAAAGCAAAAGTTGGCAACAGTGAAGCACATGAACTAATTGGGTGGAAACGCGGGATTATATTTATGAACTGATTGGCCGAAAACACGTGGCTCAGTTATCATGTGACTAATGACGTCACATGAATTTAGTCCATTGAGTATTATCGCAACCTATTAGCGACAGAAAACGAAACGAAGTACATGATTTCCAATTCAGCGCATTCAACACATGCGAAATTAGGGTTGCCAATTCGGCGAATTATCTTGAACGTTGGCGATTGTTGCGATAAAACACAAGTATCTCGAAAAGTTGTGGTGACAAAAAAAAAAAATAGCTTTCTTCGTCTGAAAAACGCATATCTTCTACCAGCATAAATGTTCCTATTAATCGCCTCTTTTGAATAATGTTAAAGTTTGTCGAACCAACTCTCATCCTTCCTTTTCATTACCCCAACAAAATATTTCTTCTTGTGTTCCATACAAGATTTTATTTTAATTTGCGTCTCACTCTGAAGCAACACGAGAGCTTCTGGTGATGCACCTCGACATTTTGGCCCTCAGTCAATTGATCAGGACCTGGCACTCTCTCTTCAAACTATCACGCCAACGGGAAAACTTTGAGCTCGCCATTTTAATGTGCATTAATACTCTCGACACGGCGGAGATCCGTACTTATCTTAACTAGTCAGAATCAACTTAGCAACGCACCTCCTAATGAGAAGAAATCCACTGCGGGTGCAAAAAAGCTTTGGTATGAATCGAACAACGAAAAAAAATCTACTCGGCGCATGTTGCGTGACTCCCTTGATGTGAATGAGTCTTTCGATTACCTCGCGCAGAAGTCTCTGGTTTGACATTGACACTGTTCAGATTTCGCTATTCCCCTATGGGGCTGCATTGTAGCCTTTGCAGACACGGCACAAGTCCCCATTTCTTCACTTCACATGAATATGGATCTGCAATAGATCCCTTATCTGATAAGTATTTTGGCGCTGACAAGTGGGAAAAACAAAGTTCACTGAGTTTGGTAGAATGACGTCACAGTCTGGGGGTAGTAGTCTTCTGATTTAGGTGGGAAAAAGTCCTGAGAATTTTGACAGTCAACTGGGAGCTGTAGTGTAAACACTGTCATTAGTTGATAGCAATAAGTGAGAAAGCTCTAATGGCTGCCCTGAAGTTGGGGAAATTGAAATAAGAGATTGCTTGCCTGGTGGGTGCAGCGATGAGCAAAAATTTTTAAAAGTCAAGAATTACAAAAATTAAAGATAAAAATATGGAGTAAAAAATTTAGAATGAATAGTTAGCATTTTCAATACCGGTGATTACGAAGCAATACTATTAAGGGGGATTATAAGAATCCAGGAGTATTCTCCTGGGTCTCTTAGTTTTGTCATTTAAGTGATAATTTTGAATGTCTATTAAATTTAGATTATTGGTATTGGGGAGATTATTAAAAAATTTAATTGTGCAAGAGTTTGAATAAAGTTTTTAAAAGGTTTAATATCAAGGGCTTTATAGATGTAGGAGTTTCTGGTGTATCTACCAGCTCTAGTTATATTTCTAAAAAATGAATTTTGCGAGACTTCAAGAATTTTAATATTAGTATTTGCTGGGTAACCCCACACAGGGCAAGCATAACTTAAAATGGGACGCAAAACAGCAGTGTAGAGAAGTACCTTGTTGTTGAAAGTCATATCGGAATTCCGGTTAATTAGTGGGTAAATTAATCTAAGCGCGATCCGGAATTTATTTCTTGCATGTAGAATGTGGTGTTTCCAAGTGAGTGCTTTATCTAAAACGATACCCAAGTATTTTGTACTCTGAGACCAGTGTAGTGGTGTGGAGTATAGCGTGGGAGGTGTGCAAGGCTTTCCTCTCCCGGTAAAAAGCACAGTAACCGTTTTTTCGACATTGATTTTTATCTTCCATGTATTAAAGAAATTTTTCAGGAGAGAAAGGTGTTTATTTAGAGCGAGTGTGATTGTGTTGTGATTTTTGTAACAGGCCGTTATACATGTGTCGTCAGTATAGAGGTTTATCATTGTTTGTGGATGTGTGGGCATGTCGTTTATGTATAGATTAAATAAAATTGGGCCAAGGAGGGACCCCTGTGGGCAGCCAATATTTATGTTGTGTGTGTCAGAGAGTGAGTTGTTGACTCTGACCTGATGATACCTGTTTACAAGGCAAGAATTTATATGTATTAATGAAGAAGGAAAGTTATAATTAATTAATTTATAAATGAGACCACCTACCCAGACCCGGTCAAAAGCCTTCTGGATATCAAGAAAGACAGTTCCAGTGGATCTGCCTCTCTGAAATCCAGCGGTAATTTTTTCAGTGAGTCTGAGGAGGGGATGACAAGTAGAGAGATGTTTAGTGAAGCCATATTGGTTTGGGTTAATTATGTTAGTATCAGAAATATACGAGTTAATTCTATTGAGAATGATATGCTCTGTAATTTTACCTGGGGTTGGGAGTAAAGAAATTGGCCTATAACCTTGAGGGTGATTAATGTTTTTAGCGGGCTCTTTAATGGGGAAAATGGCAGTTTTCCATTTGTTAGGAAAGTGCCTAAGGAAGAGAATTTTGTTGATAAGATAGGTTAGAATAACGATTGTTTTAGTGTTGAAATTTTTGATCATTTTATTTGTGATATTGTCTATTCCTGAGGACTTGTTGATTTTTAGCTTACTTATGTAATTATAAATTTCATCTGGATTAGTAGGAGTGGAGGGGGGGGAAGGGAGAAAAAGTTTTCCTGGGCATTAGTGACGTCAGAGTCAATTGAAGTGTTGAAATTACTTGGTCTGTCGTTTTCTGTGAAATTGTCTTTAAGAGTGTTAGCTATGAGGTTTGTGTGCTTTCTGGTCGTCGGTTATAGCAACGCCAGAAGCAGTGTTTAGAGCAGGAATATCTGTGCGTTCTCTTTTTAAAATTTTATTCATGTTCCAAAGGCTATTATCCTGCGTGTTGAGAGCTTCAAGTTTAGTTTTCCACGTGTCTTGTGAGTGTTTTTTGAGTTCTCGCTTAATTTGTGCTTGTAGTCTGTTTGTTTCTGTTTTGTGAATTGGATTAAGTGTGGTTTGAAAAAGTTTTCTTGAGCGATTTTTTCGAGAAATCAGATTTGATATGACTTGTGGGGTGTATGCGTGTCGAGTGTTTCTGATTGGTTGTGAGGAGGTAGAATGGACGGAGCACACGACTTCAGAAAAGTTAGTAATTTTATTCTCCAAATTAACCGGGTTATTAATATTTGTATAATTTTCAAGATGAATATTATTATTATTAAGGTGCTGCATAAAAGAAAACCAACAAGTGGTAATTGCTCTAGGATTTTCCCTGATGAATTGGGATATTGAAAGAAAAATTTAAAAGAATAGGGTTATGATCAGAGGATAACTCAGCTAGGGATGCAATCGTGAATGGGAAGTTAAAATTTCCAGTTAATGCAATATCTAAAGTATTTTGCGAGTTATACCCGTACCTGGTAGGGGTATCGGGATAAATGATTTCTAGATCTCTTAGGTCAGCGAAGTCCTTTAGCTGAGTTCCTCTGGTCGAATTGTGGGAGCAATTCCACGTATTGTGTGTGGCGTTAAAATCGCCAAAAATCACACAATGACTGTTGACCTGAAGGATAATTTCGAGGTCTAAAGTAGAGATAGTTATCAGAGCAGGGAGGAATGTAAATAGAAGTTATTGTAATTGGGTCTAGATTAGGAGGGTTGAGCGTGACGAGAGTTGCTTCAACATGAGGAAGCGGGAGCGTAGGAGTATGAAAGTGAGGTATAGATTTTTTAATGAGGATTAAAGTGCCGCCGTAAGCCTGTCCTTCTGTGATACGATCATTTCTGTAGCATTTGTAATTATTAACGTTTATGTTGTGTTTAGGCCTCAGATGTGTTTCCTGAACTAAAATTACATCGGGACTGTACTTCTCTACAAATAATTTAAATTCATAAATTTTATTTAAAATGCCGTTTGCGTTCCAAGAACACAAACTCAGGCCAACCATTAATCGACTATTCATAATCATTATCCATAATAGCCCCTACTAGTTTGTTTATTTTTGATTGATTTTCCTTGAGGGGGATTTGGATTAAAGTTCATATTGTTAATTTGCACAGTTATAGTGCTGTCAATGCACTAATAATTCCTTGTAAGGATTGGGTGACGAGATTAGTATTAGGATTTTGGTTATTGCTTACATTTGCATTATTTTGAGGGGGAATGACAGTTGATTTTTTGGCCTGAGTTTGCGAGGCAACGGCAGAAATCCCACTACTTCGTGTCGCCATTTGTTGGATATTTTTGGAGTTAGAATTTGTAGCGTTTTGATTTTTTGTTGCATTTGCATAAGAAACATTAGGTCTAACAATACTATTGATTACGTTAGTGTAGTTGTTATTAGTAGATCCTTTTTTGGGCTTAGGGTAAAGTCGGCATTTGGCATAGTTTGCCATGTGTCCAACAACCTTACAGTTTATGCAATACATTTGTTCGACACGTTGTATTGCACATTCGTGAGTTTGGTGGGATTCACCGCATTTAAGACACCTGGGTTTTAAATGGCAGTTTTCTGCCGTATGATTAAATTTGTTGCATGAGAAGCATTGGGTTACCCCTTTACTCTCATAGCCTTCAACGCGGACAGTTAAGAAACATAATTTATTTAAATCGAAAATTTTAGAATTGTAGATGTTGCGGGGTAAAGAAATTAAGAATACCGGTAGGGGCTGATTTGCAAACGGCCGATTAATTGGGATACCTTATCTACGGTGAAGCCGAGTTCTATTAAGTCATTTTTGATTTCATCGGTTTTAGTGTCGCGGGGTAGTCCTTTAATGACTACCTTGATTGGGCGTTTTTCCTTGGGTGTAATGAGTAAAATTCGTATTTTAAGTCTTCTAAGAGGTGAATGAGTTGCCTGTGTAATTCGTTAGTGTTAGTGTAAAGTTTCAAGTACTCACCGGTGAGTTTACCGCGTGTTGATGGAAGTTTGTCCGTGATGATTTTCATTTGCTGTTTGTATGTATCAGTTACTTTTAACACAATTGGTGGTGGTACATAGTTAGAAGTAGGTGCATTTAGAGTGTTTTGTGGTTAAGTGTGGGAGCATTTAAGGTGTTTTCTTTGGGTAAAGGTGCTTTTTTACGGTGTTCGGGATAGCAGTACTAACCGAGTCGGTAGTGAGATTGTTTTCTGCCGTTTCCCGAGATAAAATATTAAATTTGTTTGCAAGATCAATTTGAAAGTTTGGTTGAATGTCATTAAATTTACTAATTATGCTAGAAGAAGGCGTAGTAAAGCCATCAGATTTTTCTTTACGTTTAATCGTGCTAGAGTTTTCGGTTTCCATAATAAAATCATTACTATTATCCTGAGTATCTGAGATCGTTATAATTAGAGTGCTGGCGAGGAAATCATGATGTGGGCAGCCATCAATGACACAAGGGGAGAGAGAGCTGTACTCACCGCTTGATGATGCAGATCTGTGAACTCGTAGAGTCTGTTCAGGAGCTCCTTCACATAGGGATTGTCCGGGATGTAAATTCCAGAGGCTTTCAGCGCATCGATAGTAAACTGTTGTCCTCTTACAAATGTTGAGTATTGATCCACTTCCTTGGTAAGTTGTTGCAGATGTGAACAAATCTTGGTTGGCGTGGGTGTGCTAGGCCTAGTAGGCGTCCGGAGTTCCATGTCCAGAAGAGTGTCAAAATTCAGATCCATAGTCGAAAAGGAGTAAAAGATTGAAAGAACGAACAAATGGGTGTCGCCCTACCCTGACAGCAATAGCTATAGAGACGACTAGCTATTGCTCCCAAATGATCGGTGTGAAATCCATAGATTGTAGAAGTCAAACAATAAGGAGCGTATTTGCTATTAAACTCTAATCAAAGTTCCGTAACCAACTGAACGAAGTCTCAATTCGATGTTCTTCCAACTTAAAACTGGTCTCTAGCCTGGCAAGTCCCCAAATGTGAGAGCCATTTTATGGTGGCACCATTTATTGCTGGCCTAGTTTGCATATTTAGACGCTTGAATTACTTTCGCTATTATGCACCAATGGTCCTCTCATTTTTACCGTCGAATGCTGGCTGCTCTCATTCCTATAATTCTGCTGAAAACTTTATTTTAATAATGGAAGAACTTTTTCAGTTATTGAAATTTTATTATCGCATCATACAAGGCCATGGCGTAGAGCTAGCTGTGCTACTGAATATATTAAAGATCTAATTACTATTATTTATCAGAATCTCCTGTGACATTGCTTTCAAAAATATGCGTATACATTTCTGTTTCTTTCCCTCTCTCTTTCTCATCAATAAAGCCAAATCGAAACTCTTAGAGTACAACTAATCTCATCTAACCGAAATATCTTGATCATAATAACATATATTTATCAATCAAATAATGGCAATTATTATGATATAGCCCCAGGCTATCGTGGCACACTGTTTATTTTTGATAGCGTTGAATTATTTACAGAAACTTAAAAAAAAATAATGTAACTTGTTTCTAATGGTTTTTAAAATGACCACCTCTGACAGCGATTTTAATGCACTGGATGACCAAAACTTTGGCTTCAATTTATTGACGGATCAAGATTTTCAATTCGGTATTTACCGGTTGTATTTATGTGTGTGTTTTGTGTTCGCACATAGAGATAATTTAGATGTTTTTCGTTTACCGTGTAATGTCATGTGCGAATACTTGCATTATTTGGTGTTAGATGTTTATTTTTAATTAATTTAATTTTGGTTATCATTTTAGGAGGGTTTTGAGGAGAATAATACAAATCGCGCGATACATTTCCATTATATATTAAAGTTGAGTTACTACTTGTTCCTCAACATATGTTTAATTTCCATATTTGTAAAGTCAACAGTTGTATTTAAAACAAGAAAATCGCGTAATATACTTGCTATGTAGTCTTGTAAATTAAATTTCATTTGCAAATAATGAAATATAGTGTAGTGTAGATTTTTCCTACATTGTTTCGCATTTCAAGAAAGTGCAATTATTTGAAATTGTGCTTTCTTGTACAAAAAAAAAATGATAAGCTGCCTATATTAATAAATAAAGTGTATTGTAAACCTCTGAAGTTTACAGTGCTATGTAAATTAAAATCAATTCAAAATCAAGTATATTATTGAATTAAATACCCACAGCTGCAAAATGGGGACTTGAGCTGCAGTGGAATTTTTTAACTAAACTCAGTGGCGCTACAACCCTTAAGGGCCAAGAACTACTGTGCCCATATCAGTTTTCATGACCTTGGGCACTGAGGTGTATGAGCAGATGTTCTGGTCAAGTGGTCAGTCTGATGCGAAATCCCTAGTGCAGGGGTGACCAACCCAAATGACCTTATGGGCCACTTCGGAAAAATATTATAATCTTGCGGGCCCCACATAAAAATATGTACCTTTATATCAGATTTGGAAACAAAAAAACATTTATTGGAGTGAAAATTTAAAACAGAATGAATTATTATTATTATTTTCATTATTTTTCATGTATACAGACATAGATAATATAATAATGTTTATATAATATAATGCAATGATCAAATAATGTTTAAAATATTACAGTTGCCATTTTCTTGAAAATTACGGTGTGTTCCTTTTGAATTGAACTTTCGTTACTCATTGTTGAAATTTGATTGTGCTGTCATTTGTAAATGATTAAGTATACATTGTCCTTTATCTTAACCGTCCTGAATGTTTTTTTAAACTTTAACCCTCCAAGCGGTCTGCATGTAAAATTCTGCCATTCCAGAGATGCTTTTTCTGCCTTCAAGCAAGATTCCCAAAAGCGGCCGAGCCGCATTCTTAAAAGTACAGCTCAACCGCTTTTGAAAAGCCCACCAAAAAACAAAAAAGTATGTGCGGTGCATTTTTGAAGCATCTCCTGAATGGCAAGACTAAGTGCAGACCGCTTAGAGGGTTAAAAAACATCTCTGACGGCCTCTTGCTTTTTGGGCACTCCAAACACAAAAGGAGGAGGAGAAATGAAAGTCGCACACACAGAGAATCATGTACCATCCATAGTAAAGGATATGCATAATGTAATTCGAAATTTATTAAAAAAGTAATTTACTATAGTAAAATCAAATGTAACTGTTTGATAAAATATAAATCTATCTTACTCTAAAGGACATTTCTATTATCAAAAAGGATTTATTTTACAACAAGAACAGGTAACAGGCAAATATAAATTTCCCCTCAAATAAATTTCAAAATGAAAAAACTTTAAAAAATCTGATATTTAAAAATTTTTTTAAAAAGAGTCGGTGGACTGCGTGTTGGATACTCCTGCCCTAGTGTTTAGTTCCCAATCAAGCTTGGTACTCATTTATTGACCCACTGAAGGGATGAAAGGCTGAGTCGACCTTGCCCAGCCCGGACCTTTGGGGTGGAAGTGTGATACGCTACCATTCAGCCATTGGGCTTGCGAAATATTTCACAATACTTAGAATTACCACCAGACTATGAGTGTTAATTAATCAGTTATTGTTTGTGAAGTTTTTATCACCAAATAAATAGTTAATTTGATTAGTATTGTGTGATAATTGAAGTAGGGGAGACCTGTGTACCTAGGGCCACCCCATTTTATTTGAATAATATTCAGTTCTCAGTTGGGTGAGTGACAACACAAATTCTTACATTGGCATTCATTTTGAAGTTTTGCAAAAGAAAGCTGTGGCAAGTTATAAATGAAAAACAGTTTTACATGGTCTAAAGTAAAATTTTGCAGTTCATTTCTTTTTATTGTTGTACAATGATAAGTCAAATATTTTTCTTTTAATTCTAGTACATAATTTTGTTTGTGACTTTAAGTACTAAATTAGATTTTTAATAAATCCCCTTTCCTTCTGGGTTTTTCTGCAGAAGACATTTTGTATGAAATTACTTAGTCTTGTACCTAGGGCCTCATAGTTGCCTTGTACTTAGGGCCATGGCCCTAGGTACAATTGCAATAAATATTCTTTGTTACTATTTCATTAAAAAAAGTTTTTATAATATAAGGAGGAAAGTGGCCTTAATTATCTGAACCATTTTGATTTAGTCAAGTTTTTTATTATAATTGGATGTTATTTAAATGAGAGGAGTGTATATTTTCTGAAACTTTCAATATGCTTGATTTATAAAAATATGTTTGCTACCATTATTGTTATTATTCAGGAATATTATTTTGTTTACACAAACATAAGAATTCATTTAATAAAAAAATTCTTTATAATTATAAAAACAGAAGCATAATTCTAAATAATTTCTAATACGCATAATTCTCGAAGTAAATCCAACAAAGGTGGCCGGAAACCAAGGAGAGGTAGAATTTTGACTGACACTCCAGAAAATAAAGGAATAAAAAATATCATGTTATTAAAATTGTCAAAAAAAAAAAAAAAAAAAATCAAAAAAAAAAGAAAACTTGTGAAAAAACTTGAGTTTTAAATTAAGGCAACTTCATCCAAAGAATTATCAGATATTGAAGATTCTTATTCCACTGATGATGCAAATTCTAACTGTAGCTGATGTAAGAAATACTATTGAAAAGGGGGGATTTTTGTTAAACAAAAATACAAGGCAAAAAACTGAACATTTTTATGTAGCAAAAATAATAGATGTTGAAGAACTCTATAGTGTTAAATTTCTGAAGAATATTGCTCGTTCAAATAAGTTTCTTTATGATAAAGAAGAAACTTATGAAATTGACTACAGAAATATTGTGTTCTAATTGCCCAAACCACAATCTGTTGGAGCTTCAGAGCGACAGTGTATGCAGCTCACTTTTGTAACCAGTTTTTTAAATTATAATGTTTAATGAAAATACGTGCAATTCATTAATAATTTGGCACATTGCAAATTAAATAGTTGCATGATAAATCAATATGTTAGCTAATATTGATTCTTTTATTAAATTCATTGTACCTAGGGCCATTTGTGAATTTTTTTAAAATCTTTTATTTCACAGAATTTATTAAGTACTTATATTTACTCCTATTGGATGGTAGTTAGTAAAATGATGAATGCATATCAGTTTCACATTTTTAAAGAGGCCAGTAGCTCTGTTTTTGTGCATTGAAAAAAGTGGCCCTAGGTACACAGGTCTCCCCTACTGTATTTTAAATGTATGTCAGACTGCACTTTGAGATATTAATATCTTACACGTAAAAATTAAAGTAAAATAAATATCCTGAAAACCATAAGGGATTTATCGATTGTTTTATTTAAAATGTATTATTGGAAAGAATTCGTTTTCCACTGACATCTGCTGTTACATTTCTTGAAATACTGTAGCTTGAAATTTCTGAATATGAAAGGAATTTCAATTGAACTTTGTTAATAGAATTAAAAGTTTTGTTACAAGTGTATAAACATGGGGAAGAACTAAATCTATATTTTAAATTTAATACCAACTGTGAAAACTCTTTTAAAATACATGGATGCTTGAGCCAAATAGCTTTTCTAGCTCCACTGAAGAAAAATTGTATGAAATTATTATAATATTGTTTATTAGGCTATATTTTGGATTTGTCCTTCATTGTTCTGGAAAATCAGGATAGGGAGGTACCAATGAAATCTCTTCAGCTGCAGGTTATGACCATTACTCGAATGTTTTATTTGTACCATGAACCTATTAATTCTCAATTGTGTGCTATGGTGCAGTTTAGATGAGACTGGGCTAGAAAGGAATTCCCCTTCAAGTTGATCTCTAAACACTTTTACTCCTGTCTCTTGCTGGTTACAACTTGTGGGAGAAGGAGTTGCTGCATGTCCATCACTAAATGATTCCGAATAATAAGGTCACCTTAATAGGGCTCTCATCGACTCTAAAGTGATGTAAATTCAAAAATCAACCAATTTTGAAGTACATCAAACATTTTAATATCTGGGAAGAATGTTTTGCATACAATAGCCTCTTTTTTTTTTATCATAGTTAGAAAAACATCCTGAAATTTAAATTAAAAAAAATGTTAAAAGGAAACCTCTTTCTTCGCTTTCCCTCTAGGCAAATAATATATAATAGTTATTTTGATTTCAAAGAATTGAAAAAAGCTTAGTCTTCTTTGGTTTTAATATCATCAATAATAAAAATTAAGAAATGTTTTAAATAGTCTTGTAATCTATCTAAAGATATTCTCTCTCTCAATAAAATCTAGCTGTAACAATGTTACTTTTTTTTTCTTGTAAAACTGCTGCTATTATAGACATATGAAAATAAATTTTCAAAAAATCTTTAAAATTGTCATATCATTGGTGTTATTAATTGATTATATGAAACATTTAAGAAAGTAATAAATGTAAGATTAACCCCTTCTGGTAAAATGATGTGTCTAGCGCATCATTCCCTTTTCTTGCCCCACCGCACAATGATGGGCTACATTTGTCACGTGTTTAAAATTATTGTTGAATATGATAATTAATTTAGTTTAGTTTTATTTGGATAAGTGCTTCCACACCACAGGTCCGGGTTCTATTCCCGGGCTGGGCAAGATCGACTGAGCCTTTCATCCCAACTACAGTAGGTTGATAAATGAGTACCAAGCTTGCTTGGGGACTTTAAACACTGGGGTCTCGCTTCAGATTGACCACCTGATCGTGACATCTGCTCTTGCACCTCAGCACCCAGTGGTCTCGTATACTGGGATGGGCGCAGTAGGCCCTGGCCTTCATGGGCTGTTGTGCCACTGAGTTTGAGTTTATTTGGATAATTGGTATTCATCTCCAAATTTGTTCCTAAATTTGTTGAAAAGTAATACGAACACTGTTGGAAGTATACGAAAAAAAAAAGACCAACGGAACTTTCAAAATCAAAACTGAGAAAGGGGCAGTGGCATAACGTACAACCCCACATTGCGGGGAAGGGCAGGATTCCAGGGGGCCCACAGACTGACTGACGCCAAATACGTACCCTTTGTAAGATCCGACTTTGGGCCCCAAACCTGACTTTACAGGGGGG
>BMAV01015810.1:1235354-1264499 GCA_019973955.1 Trichonephila inaurata madagascariensis | reverse complement strand
CTTTGTAAGATCCGACTTTGGGCCCCAAACCTGACTTTACAGGGGGGCCCCCTAAATTTCTTGGTTCCCCCCCCGGAAGGGGGGGGGGGCTCAAAGTCTCTTCATTCAAGGTTTACTAGCTTTGAGATGGTCTGACAAAAGGGATGTATATATACTCAGCACAGAGAGAAAACATTGTTATGCTGATATCATGGATATAGGGAAAGATGGAGAACAGGTGAATGTTTTAAAACCAAGTTGTGTGATTGAATACAATAATGGAATGTGAGGCGTCAATAAAAATGTTCAACAATTGGCGTGTTTTCCGGTTATGCGAAAATATATGAAAGGATATAAAAAAAATATTTTTTTACATATTTGACATTGCTCTCTTCAATTCATATGTTATATATATAAAATCAGAATTGGGAGCTTTTGATTGGACAAATAGTTAACACTACCAGATTATAAAACTCGTGGCCGTCTTTCATATAGTGACATCCCGTTTAGGTTGCAGGCTGAAAGAAGGCGACTTTTTCCAGAATACATTCTTTCAACTCAGAATAAAAGAAAACCTACTAAGAGGTGCTGTGTATTACAAGAATAAGATTAGAACTGTGTAAACAACTGCAGTGTAAACAATTCAGGATTCCTTTGCACTTACCAGAGTGTTTTGGATAGAATCACGTGCTTGAAGACTATTAAATATATACCTTTTTAAGGTTTTGCTTTGATTTTTTCTTAACTTTACCATTTTTGAAATGATATTTAACGATGTGTAAAAATGGATATTAATTAAGAATGTTAGAATTATAAAATGAAGCAAGTTTTTTTTAAGTAGGAATTAATTTGTTATTTCATGCAGTTTTTCATTATTAAATTGTACCAAAAGGGGATTTTCTACAATCTTGTCTTAATATGTGTTTTGCTGATAATCTATTAGTACAATTATCCACTTTCCTATTTAAAATCATTAACCAATTGATAATTTTGTGGCAAGGAAAAAAACTTTCTTTATTTCTATTGTTTATAAGTTTTATTCTCCTTTAAATAATGATAAATAGGAACATTTTAATTTAGAAACCAGATGTTTAATATGGAAAAAAAATCCACGTTTGCTTAAGATTTATGAGATATTTGAGAAAAATTCCATTGTTTAAGAAGTAAAATTTCTTCATTTTCTTTAATTGAGTCAAACATAATATTTCTAAAGAAATTTAGCATTTTCTTTTTCATATTGCAAATTCTACAATCTTGTTATAATTTCAAAAATAGAATCCATCTTTAGAGGGGGAAAGGGGCATCAGTTGGGCAATGGGATGATTAACTGTAAATTAATGAATTTATGCATACTCAAACTTATGTATGTGTAGTATGTATATTCATGTATATGTAAGTATTCTTGAAAACACTATGTTAAAAGTAGAAATCAAGGCTGCATGTAATTGGAAATTATAGAATAGCTGTTTCTCTTTTAAAGAGGCATATGCTAACACAAACTGAAAAAATTTTGTTTTGTTTCTCAAGCAGTAATTCTTTTGAAAATGTTATGCTACCAAAGTTATCAATCTTTGATGTTTTTGAAACAAATTTTAAATCTGATATAAGACATCAGATTTTGACACCTTTTGATCACACAGCCAAACAAAATCTGCCAAATGCACCTGTTACTGATAGTGCTGTTTTTAAAAACCATCAATCTGTTACCAGCAGTTAGTTTGAACATAATACCATTTTCCTTCTATATATGAATACAGCTAGAGTGTTCTACCATTTTACTACAATGATGAAAACCTGGCATTTGGTGATGAGCAAAAATGCAATAAGTCTTATTAGCAAAAGGAAATTTTACAGTGATTGCCTTTTTAACCAAATGGTTTTACAATGCAAATGAAAGTAGGCAAGAAATGCCACTAGAAGAATTATGTCATATGATCTTGATAATATGTTGGTCTACATGGGATGAATTGGTTTTCAGAAACAGGATTCTATTTACCTTGTGGTTTATTTACTTTGGGGCTGGTGAACTTCCTTCTGTTTCATGGGGTCAACATTGGATAGACTTTAGCCCAGAAACAACTAAAGATTAATAATGTTGCCAATGTCAGTTTGGGTGACAACTCAGAAAAGCAGTTACTAATCCATCTTTCCTATAACCAATATCAGAATTTCTTTTGTTGAAGCTGATGAGTCTACAGCTAGTGTGGATAGTACTGCCATTTTCTACCATTATAATGTTGTATGCAGGAAGACTTTTATGTAGGTTTAGTGATAAACACAATGGAAATTTTAAATGCTATACTTTGACAATTTTTGGAAAATATTTAGAAGATTATGATTTTTTTGCAAGTTTTCAGAATTGACCTAGAAATATACATTGATGTTTCTTTAAAGATCCTTCTATGTGTAATCTTTGTATTTGTTAATTAAAATATCTATATTGTTATATTCAAAGTAAAAACTTATTGCGAATGTTTGTTACTACAAGACAATAATATATTACAAATAAACATATGGAAGTATTGAAGCACGTGTAAACTTTGTGCAATGTTTATTAAGCGCACAATTTTTTTTTTCAAAAATTGGGTTGCCACTCTGAAAAGTTTAAGAACCCCTGTTTTAAATTGTTGTTGAATGACAAGGTTGTTGCTCGAGCTGACTCCCTATATTCTATATTCATTCTATGCAAATGGAAGGATTTTGAGTTGACAGATTTAATATGAGCATCAGTCTTTTTTAGCAAAAATGATGTTTGGTGGAACTGGTACTTGATCGATAAGTCTCCAGCCATAATCTCAAGATCAGTTGCTACAGCAGCCATTTCTTGACAAATTCACTATATATATGTAATAAATATAAGCAATACAGAAGATATTAATTGAATCAACACAGATGTAATTGTAAATAATTTAAAAATGTGAGGCATAAAATATTTTAACTTAATACTAAATTCAGGGGGAAGAAACATTTTTAATCACATTCCCAGTACATTTTTACTGTGTATGCTTAATGTCACACACACATTATCGTTGTCATTCTTTTTAAATGTTTATTGTTAATATATAATTTTCTTTAAAAAAAGTTGTTAAACTTGCAAATATTTTATTAAAATTAATATATGGAATTATTGTTAAAATTAATGCATAGTATAAAATTTTTAACTGTTTGAAGAAAGAGCTTTTTTAAATAATTTTTTTTTCTCATGTCTTAAGAGTTTAAAAAAGAAATTTAATTATACATTATATTTTTAGGAACTCCAGACTTTCTTGATCTACCATTAGAAGAACAAAACATTTTAGAAAGTTTTAGTAATGAATTGCAGGTATTTAAATTATAATAATCTTTACAATTTTAAAACTAATACTTTTCATTATATAACTGTTAACTTTGCTCTATTAATTATGTTTGTTCTATTAATTAAAACCACAAATTAAAATTTTCATAATTTAAGTATGATAAAATGCACACATGAAGTACAAAATTGATTTTTTAGTTTTGTTATATAATTGTAACATTTTGTATATACGTATGTTTAAAAATTAATTTAATGGGAAGATTTTATATGAAATGCTTTTCATTTATAATTGTTAATAAATAAAAAGATAATAAAATGATTATCATTTCAATGCATTTCTTAATTTGTTATTTATTAATGTAAAAGTTAATGAATGCTAAATGTCAGTTTTTAAAGCTTAGAAGTTAGTTTTTAAAGTTTGAAGAAATTTTGCAATTTGGTATACAAGAAGGAACTGCCAAAAAAAGAATGCTCTACCTGGTTTTAATTTTTCATATAACAAAAAATATAAAAAGAAATATAGTATAACTTCAATTAAAAAAATCTTAAATTTCTTAGCCTTCATATTAATATTACTTTGAAAGTAAAATGTTATGGTAGACAAATAAAGAAATTATACATCTTAATTTTTTTTAGCAGTGTCATAACTATGTGCAATCGGAAAATCAGTCTGTGCAATCAAATGGAGATTCCTCTAGTTTGGATTTTGTCAGAAATGAGATATTTAACAGCGTCTTGGATGATTTCCTTAAGGAAAGTTGCAAAGATAATAGCATCACAAATGAGCTTTCCAGTTCTTATTCAGTGACTACATCTGAGGTAATTTTTTGATATTTTTATACGTAACCTGTTAGTATTAATATATTCTATTTGAGGTTTTTATTGGTCTTTTGAATTAAAAATATTGAGATGATTAAACATAAAAAAATCCTAAAGGTTAGAGTTGAACAATGGTCAGACTTTTTTGAATCCTTAGATATATAAGGTGTTTTTGGGGAACCCCATTTCATCCTCGCTCTCGCTTAAATGAATATACCTTAAAATAATGTTTGAAGTTGATCAACATGTTACTGGTGCTTTATATAAACACAATTTTAAAAAAGTATTGTATCTGTTATTAAAAATTTTTTATGTAATTTTAATATAATTTATTTCCATTAATTAGAATAATTTGTGATTCAAGTATCACCTGCCTGTGCATTATAATTAATTGCTGCAATATATATGTGCTTGCATTTTTTTTACGCAAACTATCGAAATCTAGGTATATTTGTTCTATAATTTGTTTTTATATTTTATTCTCTTGGAGCCACTTTTAAGAAATGTTTTTCACTTAAGCACATACTTCTGAATGGCATTAATATGTGTTCAGCTTTGTGGGAAATACTGCATATTTTGCTTGAATTTGCAGCATAAAATTTAGCTTTTCTTGCTTAAATTTATATTTTGAATTTGTTGATAAGTTGTTTCATCTAATTTATTATGGATGTTTTTTTTTTTCACAAATGAAAAAGGTGAATTTTCCAATAGAAAACTATTTAGTTCTCCAAAATATTGTACTAACGATTATAAAATTATCTTGTAGAACCCAGGATCATAAACAATAGAATATTCAGATTTAAAAAATACACACACACACACTTATGTATAAATATAATTTTCAGTTTTAATGATAGAAATGAGCTTTAGATACTATAGCTATACAAACTTCATAGAGAACATGAATTCATATTGCATGCACGTTTATAATTTATTTTTTGATGTTTTTATTGTGATTCATGGAACCCTGGGGTTCCATGAAATGCAGTTTGAAGACCACTGATGTGGACTATGTATATAATGCCATTTATTTAAGAATTAGGTATATTGTGTGTATTCATATGTATCTGTGTGTGGGTGGAATTGACTTAAAAATATTTCATATTAATTTCTCAAATCTTGTTGTAATTATTTAATTATCAGTTATTTTTTTACATATATGTTTATTTTGTATATAATTATGTGCTGTAATTAGTTTAATGTGCAAGGGGAAAAAGGGAAGCAATTATTTGTAAGTTAACATAATTTTGTCATCCTGCCAATATTTAATATCTGATGAGAGCTTGAATTGAATAAATTCAAGCATAAAAAATTTGACAGTGGGAGCCCCCACTAGATTGGTACCACCAATGAAATGACTCTCACACTTAGGTACTTGATGTGTCAGTTAATATTTAGCTGCCAAACTACAGTTCATGTAAAAAGGGGAAAAAAGCATCATCTTGTTGAAAAAGAATTATGTCACTTTCTCAAGAGTAAATTTTGTTCTTTTAAGAAAGAAAGACTCGAAAGTTTTTACTGTAGTTTGTTTATTCAAATGTATATTAAAATTCAAGCGCTTCTTATAAAAGTAATATTTTACAAACGTTAAATTTTTTAATACTAGATGTTAAAAGAACATCAAATTCTATGCATTTTATTTTAAAATATTTCATGGATTGAAATTTTAATATATTGGTTTTCTTGTTTAGAATGACGTGTCAGTGATACATATACCTGAAGAAAACTCAAACTGCCCAATCAATGGAATACTTTCTGAAACTCCACCTCAAACACCACCTGACTTTATAGAACAAGTGCCAAATTCATCGCCTATTATTTCAAGTAATCCTATTGTTGTTTCTCTTGCTGTTCCTAATGTGACTTATGTTTTCCCTCCTCCAATCTCAGCACAACCTGTGATTGCTCCACCAAAGATTCGTAAGAAAATTCAACCAAGACTTAATGGCAGCAATCTTGAAACACAAATCATTCAAAATGTCTCTTCTAGAAATACAAACATAGTTAAAGGTAAGGGTTTTTTTTAAAAAAAAGATTTTTATTTTTCATATCTTCCTTTCCTTTTTTTTTTTATTTTTAATATTTTTCATTTTCTTATATTTAATCAGAATTTAAAGGCCAAATTCTTTTAAAAAAAAAATTTTTTTTTTTTTTTTTTGTTAAATTGCTGAGGTTCTTTAAAATCTCAAAACTTTTTATGTATTTCTTAAATATGAAATGTTTATGCAATTATTTGTTTTTACATATGATCAACTAAAGCCATCATTTAGAATTAAAGTGTTTTAAAAGGTGCATATATTTCTTGATTTTACTCTGTAATCAAGAGCTCTTGCATCATATTCTGGAAATCTTAATTCTCACATAAAGTTGACTTTTGAATTATTCACTCATTTTATATCTGTTCTTTGTTTTTTTGTGCATTATAAAATTCATATATTTTGATTACTGATCTGCAATTAAATTCTTAAGTGTTAGTATCATATTTGGTGTAACACATCTAATATGTTGAATTATTTTATCTTCAATGATTTTCTTTTCAACATTTTCTTGATTGTTTTTGTCAGTACGGTGTAAATCATTTAACACAAAACTAAAGGGACTGAAATATTTTTTCATGTTAAAAAATTTTCGTGTTAATGGATACTGAAACAAATATATATATATATATATATATATAATAAAATTAAGCTTATTAGAGTACATTTACATAGATACATATATATACATATATTAAATAAAAATCAACAAAACAAAAACATTCATAAGAACTTAATGAAATTTAATACAAAATTTTCAATTTCTTCTGATTTTGATTACCTGCCTCAAAAAGCTCCATCTTCATTTTAAACGAAATAGCAGTTTGCTTTCCCTCTTATCCATTGGGCTTGTAAAAAAACTCTTCTAAAAAAATGTGAACTAAATTCACTGATTTTTACTCAGACTGTGATGTACTTGTCACCAAATTCCAAATCTAACTGATGTGAGATGAGACGTTTTTGTGTGGTGTTTACAGGGGTGGAAGGTGAAAATAGCTTAGATGAACAAAATTGGCTTGTCACAGGCTATTTCAAAGCAAAGTAAGCCACCTTTCTATGAAACATGTGAAACCTGCCTCTCTTTACTTTCACAACCCTCTTAAATCTTGCCTGAGTGGCTGGTGTTTTTTGAATATTGTTAATTCACTGAAAGGAAATTTTTAATGTTAAGAGAAAAAAATGCATGGAAATACATAATAGTTTGTTGGGACCATTGTATTATTTCAACCAATATTTCGTCTTAAGTGATTTCGCGTTTAACATATTTCACTGTATTTTATAACTTAGAATAAATTCATTTTGTTAAAATGTAATTTTTTAAAATAAAGAAATTGAACATAATTAGGCAACAAATTACATGGAAGATTATACTATGTTTCTTCCAAAAAATTCTTACATTCACAGAATTTTCATTTGGTAGGCATAATCTTTTTTATCAATGAATATATTGGTATATATATATATGTTTCTGCTAAAGCTCAAGAGCTGTTAATATGCACATTATCTAGTTATTGTGTAGATTAGTTTATTTGCTCTGTTAACATGCAGAATCTAGAGGTTTCTGGATTTTACTTGGATAATATGCACATTAATGGCTTCCAAACTCTTAAGTTTGTTTCTCTCATATTTCCTTTCTCTACTCCTTCCCCTTCTCCATTTTTAACTTGGTTTCACCAGTATCTTGTCATTGTTGATTGTTTTTATTTCTCATTATTTACATCGGCTGCCAGTGCATAGCATAGTTGATGCTGTTTTCAAATTATTTTTTTCTTGTTTGCACATTGCTAGCATATTATGTTATTTTTATATATAAAAAGTTATGTTGTGTGATTTAAGGCTTTTATTTTTGATTAAAATTGTGTATTGTGTTAGAAGAAATGTGATGAACATCACAGTTCCACTGAATTTGCTAGAAGCTCCATTTGACAAATAGGGTAGTTTGACAGTTAAAAAAATTAAAAACTCTGTGTATGGCATCAGATATTCTCATTGATTTTGATAGCTCCACTTCTGAAGACCTGATAATTGAACATAAAAGAATCTTGCCTTCTGCTGAATCAAAATAGAAGAAAAACCTAAAGGTAGAATTACTATATCAAAAATGTGTTTGTGGAAAAACATGTTTTTTTTTAGAAGGAAAGAGAGAGCTGATGTGTGTCCTCTTATTACTTTTTGCTATTCATGAATGAATAAATGCTATAATCAATTCATTTTCTCAATTCAATCTTTGAAAATTTTTCTCATAAGTTCTACCAAATTATATGTAAAATATTTATTTTGTTGAATATATATACACTGCTCAAAAAAATTATGGGATCAAGCAAAAAAGTGAAGGAGTTGTGCGATAGCCATACACATGGGTATAAAATGGAGGATACATGTGTAACAAAATGCAATACAGAAAAAAAGAAGCAAAAAAAGCAATTATATTTGATTTCATGTAAGTAACAGAAAACTGATTGTTTGGAAAGGGATATAGGATGTTTAATGAGGTGTGAGGTCCCCCAACTGCTAAGACTGCAGTACATATTTAGCACGGACATGAATAGGTTATTGATGAGACTTTGGGGAATACTATCCCACTTTTTTGACGTGAGCTTGAGCAGTAATTGTAGATCTTGGTCTTGCAGCAACGTATCATTGGTCCCAAACATGCTTGATCAGATTAAGTTCAGGAGAGCATGCTGGACACTCCATACGCTGTATTGTTTCAGTTTCAAGAAAGTTCTCCACAAGACGAGCTGTATGAGGTCTGGCTTCATTCTTCATCCAAAGAAGGGAATCACCAATGGCTGCAGAAAAGGTAAGACATGAAGTCTCAGGATGTTGTCTGAATACCTTTGAGCTGTCAAATTACGATTCCAAATTATAGGCAGGCCAGTGTGTTCACCTAGGCTGATTCCAGCCCATACCATCAAACCACCTAATCTGTAATGTGATTTTTTTTCCTGAATAAATATAGTTATTTTGAGTGCCCCTTCCTCACTATACCAAAACACGTTTGGTGTTACACTCTAAATTGAATTGAGATTCGTCTGTAAACTGTACTTGACTCCAATCACTTTGCATCCAATTGAATCCAGCCGATGTTCAGCAGCCCAACTTTCTTCGGGCCACTTCGTGTCTTGCTGTTAATGGAATACTCACCATTGGCCTACTTGCATACAGACCACTCGCATGAAGTATATTTTAGATTGTTTGGCTTGAGATCCTTCATCCAGTTGCCAAAAGAAAATGTCTTTGAATCTATGTTGCATTAGCTGTTCTGTCTTGATAAGCAATAGACAGGATATATTGATCACATTATTTGTTATGGTAGCATGTGGATGACCTTCTCCTTGTTGACATCAAACATGCCCTGTTTCTTGAAATCATTTCCAGTTCTGCAATGACATTTCTTGCCCCTCAAACAGCTTCCCTTATTCTTTGTGCTTGCCTGCTTTTCAAACTCAATAATACACCAAGCCATTGATTCCAGTAGATCACATTGTCATGACATTTTCCAGTGATTAGTATGCTGACTGCTGTGCCGTAGGACCTGGGTTTGAATTCCGGAGGACATGGATGTTTGTAAATGATAGTGCCTTTGTGGCATGGGGGTACTCTAAATAGCCGTCAAGCCCCAAGTCCTCTCGTGAGGTTGGTGGAAGAGGAAGAGAGGTGGGAGGCTCCTGACCACCCCCAGGTGTCCTCCCTTAAAAATTGGGGTGAAAACGGGCCAAATCCTACTGTCACCTGTATGGTGCTCAAAGCTACGGCTAACGACAGGCGTCACTTAGTCATGATGAATTTCAAGGGCCTTGATCTGGCCTTTGCCGATCAGGTGGTATCTGTAACAACAACAGCTGAAAGGTTGTATTTCATCTCTGAGGTAATGAAAAACAACAGCTTCTGCGAAACCACAATTTCTGCACTTATTTACTTTTTCTGATTTTTGGAGTCATGAATGTTGATTTTCATAGGAAGTTTTCTTCTGTGTTGGGGCACCTATCTCGCCACACATCTGACTCAAACCCACAACACCCAGAGCTATCAATGTGTCTATCCGACATGGTGCAGGTTCCAAAGATATGTAGGTATGCCTGCATTCACCCAAATCAAGAGAGACCCTTACCTGGGTAGTACAAAATAATCTTTATTGATAACAGGAACAAACTTCATATATTAAAACATTGAAAGAACTCTCTGCTCTTCTCATACAGAAAGAAAAATATAGTTGGCGCCATCTGTTGGACAGTCTGAAAAACATTAGCTGACAAATTCTCAACTCTCCCACCATTTGATTTTCGGAAGAGAAATAAAAAAATCAGATAATGGTATCTCTAGTGCAGGAACACACCTCCTGAGGATACAGTTTTCTCACTGGACAAGTCAATATGCCATTTCTGGTCTTCATGTTCACCACTCAAACACGCCCGTCTCTGCCAGTAGAAAGCTTTTGAACACGAGTGATGGGCCAGTTCACTCTCTTGAGGTTCTTGCATGCGACTAATATGATGTCTCCTACTTTTAATTTCGCAGTCTTTATGTCCATGTCTCTGGATCAACTGTCCCAGATACTCCTTGTGAAAACAGCTCCACATCTGCTTCCTGAGTTCTTGGCAAAAACGTTGATGCACCAGGAGTTTGTTTCTGTCCAATACGTCTAAATCAGTTGTTCCTGAAACTCTTATATCCTGCAAAAACATTGAAGGTGTTAATGGTAGAAGATCCTCAGACTCATGGGAGATATAAGTGAGCGGTTAACAGTTTATTGCGACTTCAATGTCACAGAGAATAGTAAGTAGCTCTTCTCATAATTAACAGAAGCCTGACCCAAGGCTCTCACAATCGAATTCTTGACAGAACGAATTAGTCGCTCCCACCATCCGCCCCACCAGGCAGTTGTGGGTGGAATAAATTTCCGTGTTATGGGATTTGACATTTCTTGAGAAACCACTTTCTCCCAATCAACTTTTTTCAGACCTGCTGGCGCACTGACAAAATTAGTCCCGTTGTCGGAATATACAATAGATGGTCGACCTATGCATGCTATGAAACGATGGAAGGCTTGGATGAATCATTCGGTACTTAAGGGGCGTTAATTCCAGATGTACACATTGATACACTGCACATTTAAACAATACTACCCAGGATTTATTTTTACTTTTGAGAATCAGAGGGACACATAAATCTACACCAGTAACTTCAAATGCGAATGCATCCCTCTCTATCTAGTGGTAATTGAATAGGTGAAGTAGTCAGAGGTTTTGCTGAAAATCTTTTACACCAGACACACTGCTTTACCACTGATCTTATTATGCGTCTCGCACCAATAATCCTGAACTCTTTTCTAATTATGACAGTTAGTGATGTCTAGAAGGCAAAAGAATAGGGTAACGAAATGCATTAGAATCATCCCATTCAATGATTTTAGTTTTCACTCTTCTCAAGCCACTCTGATCTCGCACGGTCAAGAGACCATTTATATAATCTCCTTTTTCCGGGAAACTCTGACTGAATGAGTAAAAGAAGTGTACCCCTGGCATCCTGCACCTCATCGACAGATAGGAAAGGCTCTTGATTTACCACTTTCTTTTGGCAATTTTTGGTGTACCTCTTTACCCAACCCAAAATCCAAGTCATTTTTGAAACTGTGAGAATCTCTCATACCACTTAACCCCATCAATTCCTGCAGTCACACCAAAACCTACATTTAAATTTATTCCCTTCCTACGCTCTGACAAAACCAAAATTTCATCTGGCTTAATTTCTAATTTTGGCCATCTGTCCTCTGGATCTTTGAGCCAATCAGGCCCACTCCACCAGCCTGGTTCAGAAAATTGAAGAGGGGAACAACCCCGGGAAGGCAAATCTGCCTGGTACATGTGACCATTGATCTGCTCTAGAGAAAGCGCAAATTTCTTTAACGCAGTTGCCCACAAAGGTTCCCCAGGCATCATTGCTCTGAATCCAAGATATAGCTGTGGTGGAATCAGTCCAATAATACTTTGGGATGCCATCTAATCCAAGTGCTTATGTCACATATTTGGAAAGGCATATGCCTAAAACACACGCCATAAGTTCCAGGTGAGGAATGGTAATTCCCTTCAGAGGTGCAACTCTTGATCTAGCCGCTACAAAACTAACCAAATTCTCCTCGTTAGTTTCACATCGCAAAAAAATTACGGTGGCGTAAGCCTGCTGGCTAGCATCACAGAACACATGAAACAACTAGAAACTTCTATCTCCAAACCCCATACACCGCAGTATTCTTAACTTGTTCAGAACTTCCAATTCATTATACCACTTCAAAAATTTACATTTAATATTCTCAGTCAATGGAGTATCCCAGCCTACTCCACATGCCCACATTTCCTGTATTAATAACTTTGCAGTCAGCAAAATAGGCGTTAAGAAACCTAAAGGATCAAACATTGCCTGCATAAGGGACAAGACTTCTCTCTTAGACAAGTTTTCTGAAACCAATACAGTCTTGCATTCTACATAGAGGGTATCACCTTTTCTATCCCCAATAATTCCCAAAACTGGCACGATATTCTCAGATGTGGATTCTACGTTTAAACCATCTAGAGCTGACCTCCCCCCCCTCCCCCACAGGTCCACAAACGCAAGTCCATCTTAGCATCCACTAAGATTTTAGAACATTTCACAAAATCTACATGCTCCCTTTCATTGTCTACAGATGTTACGCAATTGTCAACATAAAAGGATTTACTTAATTTCTGAGCAACATAACCCTGTTCTGTAGGCACTTGTGATAAATGGACCGAAACAACCGCTTCCAATAAAAATGGACTAGACCTTACCCCAAATACCACCCTTGTGTGCCGTAAAACCTTCACAACATTGTCTCTCTTTCACCAAAGAAATCGGAGAAAGTCTCTATCTTCCTTTTGCAATTCTATTTGCAAGAATGCGTGCCGAATATCAGAGGTAATGCCAATGCACTTCTCTCTAAATCTTAGCAAGATCGAGGAAATCTCTTCAATTAAATTTGGTCCTTTGACCAAACAATCATTAAGAGAAGGCGATCTACCAACCTTACACAAGGCATCAAAGAGGGGTGTTATCTTAGTTGTGACACTGTCTGGGTGATGTGGCAAGTAATGCCCCTTAGAATTCAGTTCATGATCTGGGACCATCTCAATCACTCCCTCCTCCAACCATTCCTTAAAAACTCCATCATATTCTTCATATTTGTGCAGAGACCTAAGCCTTTGGGTGATACCAAACAATCTTTTTTCTGCTACCTGAAAATTTGATGGTAGTTCCATACTGCTTCCTAACCATGGTAACCCCATGCAATAATGACCATTTTCTTTTCTGGTAAGAGAACTCAAAAATTGGTCATGAGCAATTTCTTCTTCTGCAGCATTAGAAAAGTTTTGATTAACATCTAATATCCCGATAGCCTCCAAACTCCAAAGATCGGAGATATTAAAGTCATGAACTGCTAAACTCACACATAGCGTTGGAGCAGTTCTATCTTTGTCACTAATAATCTCATCAGATGCACCACCAACCTAATTTTGTACAAACTGTGCCATCAACCCTCCTTTCAATTGCCTTACCTTTCCTGTAAGAATTTTACCTTAGTTATCACTACCAATAAGTATATTTATTTTGGGGCAGTCTGCCTCCTTATCGGACAACCAAATATTGTTTCGTTTTAGTTCTTTTAATATCGAACCCTTGGACACACGAGGTATATTTCCACATATTACACTCTGATCCAAAAATTCAAATTCTAAACTTGAGCATCCTTGGGGACTGACTGAACCTTATTTTACCTGATATTTGTTATGCAACTTGAGCTCTGTCCTGAAACCGTCAAATAAAGTAAGAGCAACATTTTCCTTAGAAACGATTGGTAACCCCAATTCTGCAGCTAATGGTTCTGAAATATATGACCACTGCGAGTCACAATCTAAGAGTACTCTCACATTTTTATGCCGCTTAATACCAGCTATTCTCACCCACAAAGTCATTAAAGCCACTTCCCCAGTACAAATTTGTCTGGCAGTGGTTGTTTGAATATTATTTACGACCGGTCTCCCTGTTGGAGATTCCATTTTACTACCCATTCCTGGACATAAGATAACCAAGTGTGCTTTGCCACATGCAAAGTATCTAACAAACTGTTTACAAAACTTCGCAATATGATTAGTTTCTAAACAATTCAAGCAGCATTTTTTCTCTTTAACCTTGGAAATCCTTTCATCAACAGATAATTCATGGGCAATGTAACAATTTTTACTTTCATGCATTTTACCACAAAAAATATAAGCATGATCTTTAGTTACAATAAAACTCGTGGCAGTGGGAACACTTGCCTGTTTTTTAAACTTTAATTTACTATCTGCTCTACCCCTTGCTTTATCATGATAATCCTCTTTACGGTTTATACTAGCGAGTCCACCTTGAGCCAACTTTAATCTTTCCTCACCCTCCACTTCAGCCTTTAAAAATTTCATCAAATTGGTAAGGCGAGATGGATAATTTTCTTCAAGCTGACCAAAAAGCAAACTCCTTTGCCATGCCTTTAAAACGTCTTCCGTAAGGCACGATTCCACCATTGGAAATAACCATGCAGTATTTTCTTTCGACTTAAAAACCAAAGACTCCAAGGCTCTTAAGTGAGCTTCAATTTTATCATATAATCTGTCAAGGGGTAATTTATCCCTATTATTGGCCTTAACATTGGCAATGATCATTTTAATCAATTCCCTTACATCGACTTTCACTAACAATTCAGGTTTCCCAAAACGTTCCTTTAACCCCAAAACAGCTTTATCATAATTCTCCGAAGTCACTGGATAGCTTTCTATAAATTCTCTTGCATGTGATCAGGGTTTCATACATTGTACCAAATAGAAGAATTTGTCACTCTCGTACAGATCAGGGTCACTGTGGATTTTCTCAAATTGTGACCAAAAAGGAAGCCAATTAATCAACTCCCTGTCAAATTTCTTTAATTCAATCTACAGAAGTCTGTACTGTTTGATTCCATCACGAGAAACACTCAAACCCTGATTTCACTTTATTCCCATGCCACTTTAATCAGAAATTCGCAGTCTCTCGCCAACCTGCCATGACAATGTTTTGAAATCATCAGAATAAATCTCGCGATCTTTGATTTCATTAGTGATATAATTCTCCAAAGACTTCACATCCTCAGCCAACAAATCTAGAATCTTTATATTTAAATATACACTTTGCAATTTAGTAAATTTACATACTAAATCAACAGAAAATTCCACATTCACCAATTCAGCCTTTAAAACATTAGCAGTTTTCGTAAAAGAAGTACGCAAACCGCCTTGCTTAACTTGCCAAGGCCCCGAAGATTCCATGACCACTATCTCTTTCAAAATGAAGCACACAACCCTTCAAAACAATTCTAATTTTAAACTTCTATTACAAATATAAACACTTCTAAAATATGATACACAAAAAGCTAAGCCCTAAAAAGATTTCCAAAACTTCTAAAATATTATGCACAAAAAGTTACTTCCAAAAAATATCCTGTCGCGGACGCCATTATTGTTGTGGCACCTATCTCGCCACACATTTGACTCAAACCCCCAACACCCAGAACTATCAACATGTCTACCCGACACTGGTGCAGGTTCCAACTACCCAACACTGGTGCAGGTTCCAAAGATATGTAGGTATACCCCCACATTCACCCAAATCAAGAGAGACCACTTACTTGGGTAGTATAAAATAATCTTTATTGGTATAACAGGAACAAACTTCACATATTAAAACATTGAAAGAGCTGATTACAAAAATTCTCTGCTCTTCTCATACAGAAAGAAAAATACAGTTGGCGCCATCTGTTGGACAATCTGAAAAACATTAGCTGACAAATTCTCAACATTCTGTTTCCTGCTACATTTTAGAGTATATATGTTTTGTTTTACTTTAGTTATTAGAAGAAATTTTTGTGTAATTTCGTTAAATCCATCTGCATTCCTAATTTTTTTTAGCAGTGTAGCTTAGAAAATTAAAGTGTATTTTTTAACTTTCTAGATCATGATTATTCTTCGGAACCATCAGTTACATTATTGAATAGAATTTCCCAAACTGTAGAATCTAGCTCAATTGCTTCTGTACAAAATGGATTGTTAACCAAGCCTAAAAGAAAAAGAACTAGGCTACCTCAAAATCCAGAAGATAGAGTATGCTATGATTTGTGATTTTTAAATATAAAAGTAATTCTACTATTAACCATAATTTTTTAAATTTTTTTTATATGTTGATGTGTTTTAAGTTTTATATAGTTTTTCTTATAAATTTATGTCAGACATTTTCTGTTTAGATCAATAAATAATAGTTTACAAAAAGATTAATAAAACATGACTTCATTGCCAGCAAAATAATGTAAACTAATTCAAAACAGGAATAGCTTTGAAAGTATATTACATATCTCTGTTTTCTGTAGCTAAGGTGTTGATTAATTCAGAAAAGATCTCATTGAAGATTCAAAAGTTAAGGACCTCAAAAATAAATTATTCTTTTAAACCATCAAATCTAAATTTTTCATGAAATATTTAAAGTTTTCCAATGGCAGTTATGCTTTTTGAATTATTAATCCAATTTCAGAAGATCATGTTTGCCAAATGTCTTGTTTTAAAATTTTTTTTGTAGTTTTATGTTTTTTCCCCAAATTATTTTGAACATAAAATTGCTTTAATTTACATAAAAAGTTTTGGTTTCCTTAAAAAATAAATTACATCTCCACTTTCCTTTTTTAAATGTATGATATAATTTAAAACAATGCAAAATAAAAATGTGCATTTTGTTGAATAAGATTTGAAATTAACATTGTTTTATTTGAATAGTATTAATATATATAATGTATTTTATTGAATTATGTTAAAATTATTCAAATTTCTTTCTTATTTAAATTAAACTTTTTTTTGCTCATTCAAGCTAAGTTTTAAAGGAATATTTTTGCCCTATAAATTTCTTATTTTTATCAAGCACAGTTGTATTGTATTGTATTTATTTATTTCCATTTCTATTGTAGACAATTCTTGCATTACAGTTTGGATTCTTCTTGTGCTTTTGTTACAATATGTAAGGCTGCCTTTGCTTAAAGTTGAAGAAACAGAACTTACCCATTATCATAAAAAATTCATGAATAAATTTTCAGATTAAAGGAATTTTTCAATATAACTTCATTCAGTAATCAATATAATTTTATTCATTTAAATTGATTAAGAGAGAAAATTACTTAAAATAATACTAGAAATTGTGTGTGTGACTATCACAAAGCATTTTCAATTATATTTTTGGCTGAAAAAAATTAGTTTTTTTTTAATGAAAATTTTTACCCTGTAAAAACAATGGTAATAAATGCTAAGGTTTTTAAAATTCTGTCTTAATGAAAAGTATTAACAAAAAGGAAAGGATTTCTCACCTTAAATGTTATGAATTCGGTTGGTTTAATTTAATTAAACTTCATTTTATTGCTGTTGGCAAACTGTTCATTATTTAATATACTGTTATTGAATGTTAAAAGTAAATCTTTTCTGAGCTTTAAATGAAATATTGCTTTGGAGGTTTCATAATTTTAAAACATATCACTAGAGAAAATTAAATATACACTCTTTTGCAAAAAAAATCAAAGCACCTTGAAGGAAGTGGTTGTTTTTAATGAAATTAAATATGTGTGCAGTTCATACACAGATAATAGAATGATAAAAATATCAAGGCCATAGGACTCTTCCACGGCTTAAATGTTCAAATCAGTAGTTGGTGGAACCGCCTCTAGTGGGGATACATGCTAGTATACATCTCAGCAAAGAGTGATGGAAGTTTCTAATGTTATCCTGTGATATATTCTGCCAGGCATTCACTAGTTGTTGCTCCATATCTGCAATATTTTAAGATGCCCGAGTAAGACGCCTTACCAGGTCCCATTGATTGGTGGAAGGTCTAGTGACCTTGCTGGCCAAGGAAGAGTATTAACGACAAGAAGGCAGTCCAGAGATGTGCGAATGGTATGGGACCTGACATTATCTTGTTGGAAACTAGCCCCTGGATGATGTGTCATGAAGAACAATACAACCGGCTGCAGGATGGTGTCAACATATTGTTGAGCTGTTAAAAATCTATGGAGGATGACTAGAGTTGAGCTGATGTTGTATGAGATCGCATCCCATTCTGTCACACCTCAGGTTATGGCTGTATGCCTTTATAAAACAAAGGCTGAATGAGACCATTGGGCCCAGTGTCTTCAGATATGGAAATGATGGTTATCTGCTTCAAGAGTATAGCGAGATTCATCGTTGAACACTCTGCGATGCCAGTCCGAATGGTAACCATGATAATTGGGTGACACCACTCTAGAAGATTCCGCTGATGTTGTGGGGTCAAAGGCTACTGTGAATGTAATCCCTCCTCAACCAAGCACCATGAAATGGTGGAAGGTACCATGGAGGATAGTGAAGAGGCTGTAGTACTATGAATAGTAGACAATGATACAGTTGGAGCAGTTCGGGCCTGTCGAACAATCATCCAAACTTGCCTTGCATTTATGCATCTTGGCCTTCCAAAGCGTTCTTTTCGTCGATAAAAGTCTCACAGCACCTTTGCATAGCTGTGTCTGTATGTTAGAGGTGATGACCTATTGCTCAGTATGACCACTCAGCTTCATGGATTCTGACAATGTGACCACTTTCGAAGTCATTCTGTTGCCTGTAAGATCTTCGAAAACGTCATGATGGCATCATTAGTTTTCTCTCGGGGAATTACAACCGCGAAAACAAATAAAGATAAATTTCCTGCCTCTATTACTGGTTGTATATTTTACAAGTTGCTTGACAGAAATGCGATCTATGACCGCAATTCATGTTCGTTGACCTTGAAAATTTGATCATGTTTGAAAGCATGTTCGATCAAGATGTCTTTGCCTACAAAATTTTATCACAGTCGGACAACTCCTTCTTGGTGCTTCGATTTTTTTTGCAAAAGAGTGTATTTGTACAGATTCTAGGTTATTCTTTCTTATTGTTATATTTTTTAAACTTATCTTAAAATATCCTCTAGTTTCGCCTAGTAGAAGAGAGAAGAGAGCAAAAAAAAGCGAAAAACCGAGAATATGCACTTTTATCTCGGTTAAGAAAATTAGAAGTAAGAAAATTTTGTGAAGAAATTTGTTTTATATTAATTTTAATGTGTTTCATTATATATTTCTTAATCCTCTTCTTTTGTTTGTTGAAAAAAAATAGTATGTGATGAAAATAGAAGAAGAATTAAATCAAGTTGCAGCTGAAAATACCAATCTAAAAGAAGAAAATTGTCGCCTGAAACACAGAATTATTGACTTGGAGAATGAAGTAAATATAGTTGTGTAATAAACATATGAATAAATAGATATTAGAAAGTGTTCCTTGAAACAAAATACAGAATTGAAATTATATTCAAAGTTTCTTGGCCTTTAATGGAATGTTTGTTTTTATTTAGTTTTATTTTGAGATATTTTCATTTATTTTATATACTTATAATATTTATCTATATGAGGCTATATTCTCATGAACCTCTAAACAGGGAAACACTCTGAACATACCAAAAAATGTGAAATAATCTGAGGAATCCATTTTGATCATTTCTATTCCAAAATTAATCTTATTTAAAAAAAAAATATTAAAAACACTAAAATGTATGATTAGTCTACCCCTGTCTGCCATCTATTGTACAGAAACTCTGAAGAGCGGCAGGTGGAAAGATTCCTATTATTTTTTAAACTGCCATCTTTTCTTTTGCATCAAAATCAGACAAAAAATAATTCTGGAATTGGACAGACTGTTTATTTCTTGAAGATACTGCATAATTTTTTTTACAAAAGGGCATTTTCTTATTTGTTTGCAATTTTATTTTAAAAATGAATTAATTTTGATGCATTTTCACAACCAAAATGTTCTATTTGCTCTATGTCACTTTATCATAGTCGTAATCAATTGAGCTCAGGTCCTTTAAAAGTGTACACTTTGCATTTTTAGGCATGGTGATTTAAAAAATCAAAATCCCCAAATTTTTTTATTCTCGCAATTTTTTGAAAATTACTTGAAATTCAACCTAAAAAAAATAACTTGGCACTTAATAAAAATAATTGCATAGAACCTTTTCCATGTGTCAAACCTTATGTATTTTTCACCCAAAGATTGAAAAATTTAATTTAAAATTATATTTGTGTTTTCCATCTAATAGACTTTTTTTGAGGATTTATTGATGCAATTTTTTCCTTGTTATATTACAGAAGTGGAAATTTTGAAAAGTGAATTTTAATGTCATAAATGTGTGTGTAAAAACCACTAGAGAGTCAAGAGAGAAAAGGAAATATATCTGCGGAAAAAAGAGGGAAAAAGGGTTACGCTAAAAAAGCCTGTGCTACATCAGGCTGTGCTGCTAGTATAATTAAAATAATTATTTTTAAAATAAATAATTATTTTAAAGTAAATTAATTTTTTTAACAAATGTGTTAATTTAAAAGGCAACCATTATTCTTTTTGAACTTTAATTATACTATTAAACTTTTCTTTAGAACTTATTGAATGCTGACCGTGAAATTTTTTTTCTGTTAAAGTGAAGAAATAAAATCTTAAAAATAAAATAAAATCACTTAAAATTTTACTAAAATTAACTTGTTAATTTAAAATACCAATATTTTAATATGAATATAAAATCAGATTTTTCTGAAAATATTAAAAATTATTTTTTTAATGTTAAAATTTATAGCTATGAAATAATTCAGATCTAATAAATTTATTATTTTAATGTTATTTGATTTATTCTATGCATTGATTGCATTTGATTCTGTTTTTAATATTTATACTTATAAATGTATAATTAAGAGTGAAAATCATTTAACATGAAACTGAGGGGAACTGAAATATTTTTTCATGTTCAAGGATATTGCAAAAGAAAAATCATACATTTAACAAAATTAACTTTATTAGAGTACATTTTATTTACGTAGGTATGTATATATGCATTTATTTAATAAAAATCAATGAAGTAGAAACCTTCACAGAAACTTAATGAAATTTAATACAAAATTTTTTCTCAAGTGTTTTGAAAGTAAAAAACATTTATTGAGTTTTGGGAAAATAATCGTATATTTTTCTTTGCATTGTCTTTTTTAGCATCAAATTGTTCAGTGTCATTCATTTTGTTATTCATTTCACCATAGTGCATACTTTTCATGATGTTCTTCATTTTGAATAATGTGCGAACAGGAGCTATATTATTAATTTCATTTCTTTTCGTCTGCATCAATGATACTTTTTGAGCTTTGATCAAACTCCAAAATGTCTTTGTCTGCCATAATTGGGGCTGTATGCACATTATCATTATCTACTGCAGGGGTGGCCTATCCTTGGCATGGCAGAATTGTTACAGTGACATGCAAAGACTTGTTGAAAAAATTAAACATTCTAAAAAATAATGATAAATAATATTTTGCTTACAATTTTATTGAAATGCAGTTGTCTCAGACAACCTTCCCCTTCCCTTCTCAAAAAATATTTTTAATACACTTAATTGAATTACAATGGAAAATTATCTTGTAAAAAATACATTGTTGCATTATTGAAGAGAATACACTTCATTGTTCATTGCAGTGTTTTTGTAAAGTACAGTTGCGAGGTTTTGGAATTTGAGGGAGAGTGTTTAAAATATCTGGAAGAAAATAATGAACTGTTTAGTGAGTGCTTGCTACTCAAGAATAAAGATTAGCTATGGGATTTTGCTTTTTCTACATAGTATGGGACATTTGAATAATTTAAATTTAAGAATACAGGGAATAGATTATATTTTTTCTAACCTTAGTGGTTATTTATCTTCTTTTGGGAACAAACTTTTCTTCATATTTTTTTTTTTTTGTCTCGATTTTGAAGGGGGAAAAAGTTAAACTCATTTCACATAATTGCAGGGACTATCTATCAAAATCTTTAATGCTCCTAGGTGGGATAAATTTAATATCCATTTTTGCATTATTCATTCAGTGCAAGGTTTGATGATTTTCAAGATGATAAAAAATTATTTTTTCATAAATCCTTTTTCAGTTTCTCCACAAGATGTTAATTCTTACCCCACCTGAAATCGAAATTGGAATTATTGACCTACAGCACCATACTAGATTGAAATGAAAATATAAGAAACATATTTTAACTGCTAGTGAACTGGATGGTATTGAATTTTTTGAAATTCATAACAACAGGCAATTTTCCAAATTTACATGATTTGGTTGCCAGATATTGTTGTATGTTTGGATCAGCATGTTGGTGAGAACATAATAAAATCAAAATATCGCTCAAAATTAATTGATATGCACCTAAAACTACCTAATTTTGTTAGCATCTTCAAGAATTAATCCTAATAGATAACTTGGTAAAAAAAACCCTACAAATTCAAAAGTCCCATTAAGCAAGTTCTGACTGCTTAATAATTACATTTAGAATTATGTGTTTCAAGTTACTCATTTTTCTTTTATATCTAACCTGTTAAGTCTGTTAAATTGATTGGTTTTATGGTCAGTTAAAAAGTTAATTAATAATAAAATTTAAGAGTTTGACTTTTGTTTTACAGATTAAACTATTTTTAAATTTCATGACTTTGACTTGCATAAAAATTCTTCCGATGATACAGTGGGGCAGTTCAATAATACAGAAAATTTCGTTAAGTATTTGCTCAGTTTCAATATTTTCCTTCTCCAGAAGGGAAATCTTTTCGTGTTAACTGATATTTTATCTTAAGCGTCTTCGTTTTAAATGTATTTCACTGCATGTTGAATAGTTTTTACTTTAACATGTAGGCTTTTTTTCGCCATTCATTGTTTATGTTAAACACAATCATTACACGTTAATCTTTCATCAAATAATTATGAGATATAAATATTACATTTTATTCTCTTTTTTTTTGTGTGCATAATATTGCTTATTTATTTTAACTTTTATGTTCAAGCAACTATACTCTTATTACATATTAAAATGTTTTATTTCAATGTTTCTGTACAGATATTGAAATTGAAAGCTACTTTCACATCCAAACCAATGAAAAAGACGATGTATCTAATGGTTGCAGTATTTATGTTGACATTTAACTTCGCATCATTTGGGTAAGTAGTTTTCATTGGATTAATATTTGATTAAGAAAGTAACACATAAACCTACTTAAAATGCTCCTTCTTTTTCTTAATTTTTTTTTTCAATTTATTTATTTAGTTTAGAAGAAAGAAATATTCTAATGATGAATATTGGCTTTTATGCAGTAGTCTGAAAAAGTATAGTTTAAAAAAATTGTTATGCATGGGGTGTTTTAAGTACATTTGTAAACAACAAGAGTAAATAGTAAATTCTCCTGCAGTCATCTGGGATTACATTAAGTGTGGGATGAGGTTTCCATTGGAATTAAAGGACTATTATACAATAATCCAGATTAATCATCTTCTCTGCATGTCAGTGGCATACACAGACCACTCCTGTGGGTGCGTGGGTGTTATATTCTAAAAAACATATAGACGTAAAGCACAAAGGGGTAATCTCTATGGTGAAATTTAAAAATCTGTTGGTCTATTTAGGAGAGGGGGGGGGGGGTTGAACCCGCAAACTCTCCCCTTGTGTAAGATACTGCTGTATGAAAAAAAATGTATTATTATTAGTTGTTAAGGAGACTTCATTGAAACATTTTGAATAAATTTTTGTGATTCCTTTTATAATTGAGTAACAGAAATTTTTAATATAACATTTTAAACCTATTATCGTTTATTAAACATACAAATTTTATACACTGCTGGCCACCCTAAATTCAACACCAAGAAAGATAAGAGATAGCACAACAAAATTTATTTTGTAGATAATATGTTGACCAAGTATCAAATGATTAAATTTATAGATTTCTGTGAAGTGTGGTTCCTGCCAGAATCAGTAGCCAGAGTAGCCGCCATTGTTGGAGATCACCGCTGCCACACGCCTTGGCATTGATTCAAAGAGACTTTGGATGGGGTACAACAGACCAAGCAGCTTCCACACGTTGCTAAACTTGATCTGGTGTGGCAGCTGGGGTTGTAATCTGGGTCAATCGTTGAGCAACCATGGACCACATGTTTTCTATCGGCGAAAGATCCGGAGAGCGAGCTGGTCAGGGAAGCAATTCAATCTGGTGATTGACGAAGAACCTTTGGACAAAGCGTGCCACATGTGGTTGGGCATTATCCTTTTGAAATATGGCTGTGGCCAAGCCCTGAAGGTAAGGAAGGACAACTGGCTCCAACACCTTGGAGATGTAGCGCTGGCTGTTTAAAGTACCGGCAATGCGTACTAGAGGAGTGCGAGAGTGATATCCAATACCGCCCCATATCATAATACCCAGTGCAGGACCAGTGTGGTGGTGCATAACTCAGCTGTTCAGCATTCTCTCTCCACAGTGTCTCCAGACTCGAATCCGACCATCGTGGTGTTGCAGACAGATGCATGACTCATCAGTAAAGACAACTTCCTTCCATTCTGCCACCCGCATCCTTCTTTCATCACACCATTGGCGGTGGAGACGTCTGTGGTTCTGTATCAAGGGTAGACCAAGCAATGGACGTCTTGCAGACAGACCACTCTGCTGTAAACGGTGTTAAATGGTACGCGTAGACACTGAATGATATGTTACAGATTCAATGTCCTGTGCTATGGTTCGTGATGTGACTGAGCGATCCACCACTGCCATGCGCACAATTTGCCTGTCCTCACTTGAAGTGATACACTGAGGTGGATGCGATTGACCACGTCAGTCTCTCTTACCCTCCTGCATCCAACAGTCACATATCCGCATTACAGTTGTTTGGTTTCATCCAACATGACTACCGATTTCCCTGAAAGATAATCCACAATCTCGGTATGCCACTATCCTTCCTTTGTCGAACTCGGATACTTGATCAAAATCTGATCGCTATTTTCTACGAGACATAACTGATCATTTTTTGAAAAAACCACAAGAGAAACACAATTGCTGAACTTGAAATCGTCGAAATCTCCTAGCCTTAAATAGCGCTTTGAGGTGGCGCCACAGGCGTGCATGATGTGTGTCTGCGCTGAAATTCTATTCATTTGCATATCTCACCTCCATTAATGCATGTTGTAAATTTCATGTTCATTTGCTTCCTTCAGGGTGTTGCATTTACGGTCGCCAGCAGTGTATTATAAAACAGAATAAATGAATAAATGCTGATAAACTGTGGGCGTCTTTTCTTTATTGAAGAGAAAATAATAACCTAATATAGTAACTCTAAGGTTTAAAATAGGGATATCAAGATCAATTAACCAGTTGAAATAAAAATGTTTGTTGAAATAGGAAAAATTGCAAAGTTTTAAAATATTTGGCTACTTAAAAATAAATATGAAATTTTGTTTTTTTATGCATATAAGCCATTGCCTAGTATAATGCTAACTTGTAAAGTTAATGGCTAATTAATAACCTTTCATCAAAATTAAATCATTAAAATTCTTCAGTTATCAGGTTAGATTACTAATAGTTTTAAATAGTCAAAAGCATTAGGACCTTCCAAGGCCGCCCCCCCCCCCCTATATTGGCAAGTAATCTTATAACTTAGTTGGCCAGATAAAGTATATAAGCACCAATAAAACGTTAATGAGTTAGCAACTGAACATATTGTTGAAATCTTTAGCCTTGGCTAGCTCTAAATGAAAGATAGTACAATGGGCTGTATAATTTTGTCAACATGTATCTCTGTTCTGTAAGAATGCTATAGGTAATAATAATAAAAAAAAAGTCTTACTATATATATAAGAACAAAAATTAATGTTACTCCAGATTGTAAGAACTTTCATTTGCATCTAATATTTGTATATACCCACCAATATGTCAATTATTGAAGCATGTTTATGTTTTTTTCATTAGCAATTCAGGGTGGTTGAGCTCATCAATGTTGTAATTAAACTTCATAGTTCTAACTGGTGTGGGATAACATGATGAGTTTAAATGTTATCCCTCAAAGGTTTAAATGCATATATATACAAGCAATTCTATTATTCTATTTATGTGCAGATCCTAATACCAATTAATTGATGGAGACAAATTGGGGAGGGGGATGTTAGAATTTCTTGTTCATTTCTTGTTCTGTTGGCATCCTATATTGACCACTCTCTTAATTCTAAAATTAATTTAAATCACCGATTGTTGTCTACATTATTTAGTTGCCATATTCAAATATAAATATTAGGTGATTTTTTTTTGTCTATTTTTCATATTTTCATTCTAATGGCATACATAGCCTGTTTTAAATAGTGACTTATGCTTGTAATGGTTGTGCACTCTACAAATATATTTGTGATAGTTGTGATAACTGTTATCAAAATCTAATGGAAATTTTCAAATTTGAAACTTGTTTTTGTTCATTATTTATGCATGTAGGCTGCTTTTTTAAGATACAAGAGAGCTCTATGTATTCATTGATCAATACATCTCTCTATATATAAAAAAAAGTTTTTTGTGATGCTGTAATAAATTTATTACATACTGTTGCAAAAATGCCAAAATCAAGATAACTCGCCAAGTTGGCAACCTCGATATTGTATGTGTCATATGCCCTGATTTGGCAACCATGTGCTTCATTTCATATAATGTTGCCAATATGGTTGCAATAGTACAGTATTGCAGGCTCTCTCAAAAAAAATCTTGCAATGGTTGTCTAGACTGGAATCGTTGCATGAGAAGAAAGGTGTTGTCTATAAGGACATATTAACATAGATGGAACTATTTACACAACTTTCCAGTAAGCTACAGGTTTATCAAAATGTGACTTTATTAATGAAGTGTTAAACGATGTAGCTTCAGTGAGAAAAATGTAGCTTTCAGGGCATAATGCCACAGGATGAATCTTATTCGAAATATGGTTGGAGATCTGGAACAATGGGAATAATCTGACATGCAAAGTCATCAGGACTCAAATTTGTCATCCTTTTTTTTGTATGGATTTGCCTCCAACTTTAAAGAATTGAATGTTTCACTGAGTAAAATGAAATTTTAAAAACTTTCTGCCGCATCTTAAGCACTTTTTTCGATATACTTTTCCTGTTTCAGTATCTCCATCCTCTTTGTCATTCTAGACTGGATTAAAAGGATATGTATGCAATTTTATTTATAATGATAATTTTACAGATTTCTCTGGTTATATTTAAATGCTTCTCAGGAAAGATTTTATATTGAAATGTTTTATGATACACAAAAAATGTATTATCTCGCTATATAAAAAAAGTTTCTTGTGATGGTGTTATAAATTTATTACATACTATTACAACAATACCAACATTCAAGATTACTCGCCAAGTTGGCGACCCTGATTTCACGTGTCGCATGCCCTGAATTGGCAACTACAGGCTTCATTTCATGTAATGTCACCTATACGATTGTGGAAGTAAGTACATTATTGCAAGCTCTCATAGAAAAATATTACAACTATTTCCTGGACTGGAATTGTTGCATGAGAAGAAAGACGTTGTCTCATACAAAGATTTATTAACAATCAATGGAACTAAATACTCAACTTTCTAGGAAGCTGCAGGTTTATGAAAATCTGTGGACTTCAGTGAGGAATTTAACTTAAGAGGAGTGCCAAGAACAAATTTTGAGTAAAAAAACTAATATGAACTATACATAATACTCCTCTAAATTACATTTTTACAATTTGAGCAATGCATATGAACAGTAGTATAATATACAGTAAATCTAAAAATATGTTGTGAATAGTATTTGTTTATTATTGGTGTAATAGCAAACGATTAATTTTATACCTTTTGCCATCTGGCAATGTGTAATATTATCTTTGGTAATCTGACAATATTTTGTAATATTCAGTTGAGTAGAAAGAATAAAGATGCCGATTGACTATGAAAACGCTTGGAGTATTAATTTTATGTTCAAAACGTTAGATACTTTGCAAGCTGTATTTTTAAGCTTAAGAAATTGGGTAGATTTCTAGAAAGCACGCTACATATAATTTGTACAATGGCGGTTGGCAGACTGGGGTACCCCCTAGTTTTAATAATTTATATTTGACATATTAAAAATAATAATATTTAAAAGGGAATTGCTGTTTATTTCACAATCTATTGATTTTGTTTACTTCGAGTATATTTAGATATTGATATATTTCATATTAATAAAGTGTATGTTTCAGTTAAAGAGCTCTGTTACAAGCCCTCTTGTTGAGAAATACATCATTTCTTTTCATTTAGAAACTAAAAAGGACATATAATTATCGATTAGCATCTTAAAATTATTTTTTATATTTTCTGAAGCTTTTTAAATTTACTGTACTTTTACTTTGTTTAAAAATTGAGTATTTGCACATGCTAATTGTTTATTATTTATGTTCGGAAAAGTTTTGTATTTTAGTGAATGGCAACATTTTTGTAATAGCAAAGAATAAAATATAAAATAAATTGAATCAGAATAAATAATGTAGTAAGCTCATATTCTTTTATCTTGAGAAAACCATGCAATTAATAATATTTAGAGGAGAAACGACTGAATGAAACAAAATTCAGATAGTCTCAACATTTGTGGTGACCCAAGAAGTGATTTTAAGTCCATTTTTATTTGAATTAGAATTCTTTAAGCAATAGAAAAAAATGGAGCTGTTAGTAAGGAAAAAAGGACCTGCTCAAGTGTGGTATGGGGGGGGGCACTTTGGATTTGGCGATTTTTATCTAAATGATATCGAATTCATTCTAAAATAAATAATAAATAATTCCGAAAAAAGTACCTTGGCAACCACTTTTAGTGGGGGGGGGGGGGGGGGGGGGGGGGGGGGGGGGGGGGGGGGGGGGGGGGGGGGGGGGGGGGGGGGGGGGGGGGGGGGGGGGGGGGGGGGGGGGGGGGGGGGGGGGGGGGGGGGGGGGGGGGGGGGGGGGGGGGGGGGGGGGGGGGGGGGGGGGGGGGGGGGGGGGGGGGGGGGGGGGGGGGGGGGGGGGGGGGGGGGGGGGGGGGGGGGGG